>LPNX010810306.1:246710-306365 GCA_001517045.1 Pseudotsuga menziesii | reverse complement strand
TTTGTTCGGTGCAAATCAGATCCAAATGTCTATTTGAAGTTATTTAATGGTTCATTAATGATCATTTTGTTATATGTTGATGACCTCCTCATTACAGGAATCTCAAAGGATGAGATTGCTTCCTTAAAGGGTGCTATGAACGAAGCCTTCTCCATGACAGATTTGGGGCTCTTAAGTCAATTTTTGGGGCTTGAGATTGCTCAAACCAAAGCTGGAATCAAGGTGCACTAGTCCAAATATGCCTTGGACTTGCTGAAAAAATTCAAAATGAAGGATTGCAAAGCAAGCAAAACTCCTTTCCTTTCAGGAGTGAAGCTGGAAGAAGCTGATTCTTCACCTATGGTAAACAATACACTGTATAGGAAATTGATTGGATGTTTGTTGTATCTGACACTTACTAGAAATGATATTTCTTATGCAGTAAGTGTGGCTTCTAGATACATGGATCAGCCTCATGAGATCCATTGGAAATCATCCAAAAGGATCCTTAACTTTGTTCAAGGAACAAGGACACATGGGATCTTCTACAAAGCAAAATCTGATCTTGATTTGATTGGATTTACTGACAGTGATTGGGAAGGTGATAGCACAGACAGAAATTCCACATCAGGATATGTGTTCATGCTTGCAAAAGGGCCAATCAGCTAGTCAAGCAAGAAACAGAGTGCCATTGCACTCTCATCTACAGAAGTAGAGTACAGAGGAGTTGTTAATGTAGCAACTCAATGTTTATGGTTGCAGGGTTTACTTGGAGAGTGTGGTTTCGAATCAGAGTACTCAACTACCATCTACTATGATAACAAGAGTACCATTTGAATCTGGAAAGATCCAGTTCAGAAGCAAAGAACCAAACACATTGAGATCCATATGCACTACGTCAGAGAACTTGTGCATGATGGCACCATTCACCTACTCTTCTGTTCATCTTCAGAACAAGTAGTTGATATCTTCACCAAAGAATTTTGTGAGAAGACCTTCAGCAATCTCAAATCACTGCTGGGGATTGTTGATCATGCTGTGAAGCATGAGTGAAGAAAATATTTCCAAATTTTGTTTTACAGTCCATCTTTAAGGGAGGATTTTCCCAAGTTGGTTTTGCCTCTTTCCTTGGTTGTATGGACATGTAGTATGTAAAGGGTGACTAAGACTTATTGCTAGGCCCTATAATTTTCTGATATATTATTCATAAGTCAGGCTTAACTGGGGGTGTTAGAATAATCAACCCATAGTTTACCACCTTAGACATTAATTTAATTATTTTTGTCTTATTTGCCTAGTTCATGTGTCCCACCTTATGCAAGTTGTCATTTACCTATCCATAGTGGTCAAAATTTCCTTATTTGACTCATGTAGCGCTTGGGAAATCTCAAGGAATTAATTCTGCTTTATTCCTAGCCTCCTAGGAGCCCTTCTGCTTTTTCTTCTTTATTGCTTGCTTTTTCAGTGTTTTAAGGCAATAGGGAAAGTTTGACTAGGTGAGGTGAACTAGTTTTTTGTCCTCTTCATCCTCCACTCTTTTCTCCTTGTAAAATCATGTATTAGTTTTCATTCCATCACTCTTTATCTTACCTAATCCCTTTTTCTAATTCATGAGCTCCATGACTGATTTGGGATCAGCTTTTTGCACCTATGGGGGATTTGCTTATTTTTAGTAAGCCTGCTTTATGCTAGATTTGAATTGCTCCTCATGCATTTGAATCCATGATTTATTTTATTTATTCAGAAACCTATTATGTTATAGGTTTGGCTATTGTACACTGATTTAATACATTTTAGTGTTCAGATCCAATTTTAGTCTCTTTTGTGAGTGATTTTGCATGATCAATTGTTAATTGTTGTGAGTAAAATTAATCTATCACTGGGTTCAATTTCCATAGATTATACAATATCAAGAATTTTTTACCCTTTTGGAGACATTTTAGACTAAAGTTGTTCATGATTGCATAAATTGGATCCCCTTCCACAAATTGGAAGCATTGCTTTGTCTACAAAGAAGAGTTAATTCCTTGATTACTGAATTGAAAACGAAGTATCATTTATCTATTAGAATGTTTGAGTGGGATATTGACATAGTACATACTTATATTAACTACTTGTACATGCATAAGGCTAAATGGATTGGGATTCAGTTCCATTTTCCTATACTGTGGTGTCCTATCATGGATGGGGAGGACAATGAATTCTGGAAAATTGTGACTGAACAGAGAGGATTTTATACTATGGCTGAAGAAAGGTATTCTTCATATAAGTGTAGTGATGAATGCTTAAAATACTCTCCAAGTACCCATGTTAGTGGAGCATAGTCCTAGTTTTCATGAGGACATGCAAACCTTTTGGTTCGGGGGGGGGGGGGATTAAGGGATGTGTATATGCCACTTTTGTTCTCTTACTTTTTCCTTGTTTATGTACTTTTTTATTTTTTCATATGCCAACATTAGCTCCCTTGGCCACATTTAGCAACATTTTGGATTTGGTAAGGACTGATCATGTTTTCCTTGAATACTTGTCGTTTTCTAGTGATTTGGTATGTGTTGATCCTCGATTTGTTCTCATTTTTTGGTAGATAAATTATTCATTTAAATACATATTTCATCATATTTTGTATGTTTTATGTCACGCAGATTATTATTCAACTTCAGGTATGAGTGTTTTTAAGGTTTCTATAACATTATTTTATTATTATTATTTTATGGTTTAATCAATTAAAAATAACATTATTAAAGTATACTTGATGTATTATTTACTTTGTATAATTGTTTGCAGGTTTTATAATATTTTTAGGCAAAGTTAAATTGCAAAATGCACTCATCCTTCTTTTCGCACAACATGTATAGGTCGACGTCCAACTCGTCATTCAGCTCATCCCAGGAAAATTGTTGGTAGTTTGCCAGATGTTGAAGTTTGTTGCTGTACACTCCACTTTTGAAGTACACTAGTAGATAAACACTCCGTTCACCCTAGTTCGACGCCTAGCATATCCAGCTCACATCTCAACCTTTCGTTCAGTACTCTGTCTAGATCGCCCATCAGACTGCACGCTGCTGAGAATTAATTCTTGCCATTTAAAATGTGAACCAGCTGCCAACGATCTAGTTATCCACACGTTTGGTAATGGAGTTGTGTTCTAGACTGTTCGCTAGCCTGCGTTCTCCTTTATTTTCTACCACGTCAACCATCCATGCACTAAACTATCACATTCAACTCACGCCCTAGAAGGATTGCTCGTGGCCTCCTCTGCTTGACTCCAAACTACCACCAGTCTCCGTGTTTAAAGAATGGAACAATTTGCGTTCTAGAAAACCTACCATCTATGCTGACTTAGCTCACCACCATTCCATGTTCACGCTAAATAAGGAGTCATGCTCCACCTCTGCAGATTGTTTGCACTCGAGAAGGAACCTGTGTGCATGTTGTTCAGTTAAAAGAACCAGATTTGCATTGAATAAGGAAAATGTTTATGTGTTGGCCTATGATTAGTTAAACTCCATTATAGTCGACTAAATTTAGAGAGCAGTCGACCACTAAAGGGTCGACTTGCTCATCCCTATAAAGAATTATATAAAGCAGCCTCTGTGAGAGAGCTCAGTTAGCTAGAAAACTAGTCAATTAGCAAAGTTAGGAGAGGAGTTCTTGCTGTGATCTACTCTTGAACTTTGTATTTATGTTCCACCATCTAAATAAAGAGTTGTATGCAATGTTGTTGAACATTGTATTTAAGTAGAATTTAGCCAGGCATCACCCCTGATTCCAGAGAGTGCCCCTCTTCAACCAGAGGTTCATTTTCTTTGTTTAGCTTAGTTCTTTTATGTTTTAGCTAGTCTAGTTTAATTTCTAGTTTGTTTCCATTAGATTATAGTAAATGCTATCTTATTTATTTACTGCAATACATTAACTTAGTTTTATTTTGAAAGCTAATTAGTTAGATGTGTGCATAGCTTGTTTTCTGTTAGTTTTCTTTTAGTCATTTTGTTTCCAGTTATTTTCATTCTCATCATTACTTTCAGTCTTTGTTTTCAAGAATATAGAATAAGTTGTTTTCATGAATTTCGAATAGATTCAATTCTTATTCCTGTTTTGAATTTATGCAAGTTAATTTCTAGTTTATTTATTAGTTTAATATGCAAATGATTCCTTTTGTTCAGGAATTAGTTTCAGGATAATTTACTGTTAAATATGTTTATTTACTGTTCTAATGGGTTAGAATTACATCTGTAAAGCTTTCGATGAAGATTAGTTCATTTAGGTTAGTTTTTACCCTTTTTACTGTGCAACTTGTCATTCGGACAACCCGTTCAGTCTCTTATTCAGCCTCCCCTTTAAGACCCACGGTTCATTCTGTCATTCAATCTTTAGTTCTATTTTTAGTGTTTTTTTTATGTCTTTTAAGATTGTTTTTAGTTATGTTTTTTTGATGTTTGAATTATGCTTTGTCTGTAATAGTTAAATGATAGCTTTTGTTTAACATTCCAGTTAAAGTTTAATTGTTTTAAATTATTTATTAAAGTTTTATTATTTTTTTCTTACTTCTTTTACTTTGAATGTAGTTTAAGTTATTCTTGAGTTTTGTTTCTGACTTTGTCTTAGGATCATATAGCTTTGTGTCTAGTCCTTTTGAATTAATGTATTTGTTTGCATGCAAGATTTAGTGTTTTCCCTTAGTATGTTTTTAGGTTGTCTTTTTATGATTGTGTTTGTAGGATATAACCTAAAGATATTTCTTTATTAAATTTTCTAGTTGTTTCTTTTTAAGTTTTCTTTAGTTAGTTTTATTTATTAAGTTTTCTAGTTACTTCTTTTTAATTTTTCCTTATTTAGTTTTATCTATTAAGTTTTCTAGTTGCTTATAAGTTAAGTCTTCCTTGCACTTTAGTTTTCCATTTGAATAAGTAAGTTGTTGATTATATCTTTTTTCAGTCCAAAGTTATGAAATAGATTGTTTGTTTAGTTAATGTCTTATCTCAGTTTAGTTACCTTAATTGCATTTTAAGGAAGTTTGACTCAATTTTTCATTTTGAAAGATCTTTCTATCTTTTGTTTGTTAAAATATTTGCACGACACTCTCTACCTTCGCATATATTTTGTGTCAACTCTAAGCTTACCAACCCTAGTTGATAATTAAAGAATGGGTGGATTAATTTAGACATTATAACACCCAACACTTTTGGCTCCATTGTCGGGGAGTTGTTCTGTAAGGTAGAGTTTATAAAGTTTAGTAATAGGTTGGTAGCAAGGGAGCTGTAAGAGGAGAGGTAAGAACCTGTGCATCTGTTATAACAGGCACCCCCAAATCCAGCAACAGTAGTAATATAGGTTTTATTTAGTTTAAAAATATTTCATGAGTAGAATTAGAGATCCTCAAGGAAGATATATCAATACCAAAAAAGTTATTTATGTCTCTACTAACTATGGTAGGGGACGTAATTCCCCAACTACTAACTCACTAGAAAGGTATCGAAAGACGGCTATAGGAAGTAGTTCTACCCTGAAACCTCAAGAAAATCCCTTAGAAGATATTACTAGAGAAGCCATAGAAGGAGAAGGAACCTTGGAAGAAGGTCCAAAGGACCCTATTCCTAAGGAAGTTCAAGAAGATCATCCATTAGAAACCCCTGTCCCTCCACTAGTTTTAGATCCAATTAACACAACTTTTTCACTAGTAGGAGATCCGAATTTTGTTGACTTTGTTGATCCTACTCAAGTAAAAGCTCTATTTGGAACCTCAGTAGATCCAATTATTTCGCAAATTGAAAATTCTATAGTAGAACCTACTATCCCTCTAGGATTTAATAAAAACATGGTTGATCAGAAGAAGATCTCTAAGCCCGAAAAAGAACGTTGGGACGCCTCCTTATCACCTCGAAAGGAGCCTCCTAGGTATATTTGCGTTAAGAATCCAGCTTATATGGAGAGACAAGGATAAAACAAAGATCATGATGAAGTTATAAATGAAGAAGGAGAAGGGGAAAATCAAACTGAGGCTACCTTTCGATTCCCTATCTTAGATACAATGCAGGAAAAAGTAATGAGGACCCAAACACATTCCTGTTTGAGTTCGATATCCTTTGTAGGAGTTACAACTATCTACAATACGCTCACAAACTAAAACTCTTTCCTGCTATAATCAAGGATTCCTCGCTGAGATGGTTCATGGGATTAGGAGAATCCACTATCAGGACTTGGGATGATATGAAAACCTCATTCTTACGAAAATATTAAGAATACTACAAACCTAAGGACTCTCAACATGACATATTCAAGATCCAACAACTTAAAGACAAGAGCCTCGGATATTATCTTGAGAGGTTCATTTATACATTACATAAGTTTAAATACAATGACCTCCGAGAAGATGTAGTATGTACACTTTTCCTTAAATAAATCTCTGAGGACTTGTTAGATATTCTTGATCTCATGGAGGCTGGTGATATTTCTCATAAAGCTTTTGCAGAGATCGGTGAGATGTGTAAACATTATTCTAGAAGTAGGAGAAAAGTTGTGAAATTTTTTTGAGAACCTTTTAGTAAGAATATAAGAGGAAATGTTCCTAGTTCAAGCGTAGTTACAAGAGTAGAGTTAGGAAACCTATTGGAGAATTTTAAGACTTATATCTTAGGAGCAATGGGTTCCCAACTAGATGGTTTACAAGCCAAGAAAAGGAAGGATGAAGAACAAGTAGCAATGAGTATCTTTTGTCCAAGATGTAGAACTAAACATCCCCGAAGGGAATGTCCATTAAACAATATCTTTATATGTCACATCTGTACAGAAGAGAACCCAACAAATAACTTCCCATCCTTTCCTGGATTACAAGCCATCTATAAGAGTGGGGATGTAGCTGAAACATCTAGGAGGCCTCCTTGGAAACCTAGGTACTAGCCAACATATCCAAACTTCTCACCACAACCTCTACCCTATTATCCTCTGTATCAACCACCTAAACAATGGAACAATTCTAGCTGGCAGAATTGGCCGTCTCAGTATCCTCTTCCTCAATTTCCACAACATCGATATTGGTCACAAGGATGGAGAGGACAACCATATCCTTAACCACAACCTCTTCCTGCACCTAATCATCTTTATCCTCAGAATCAAACAAATTTCCAGCAAATACTGCGTGGATTTGTACCTCCAGTTCCTTTTATTGCAAAACAACCTCATCACTTTCAGAATGCAAATCCTCCTCAACCAACATTGTTACCTGCACAGTTGATACCTAACCCTAACAATAAACCAACTAAATCTCTTAATAAAATTGAGTTGCAAACTCTTCCCTCATACCTTATCTCGAATATACCTATACATGAAATCCAATTATGATTGGGAAGAATTGTGAATAATAAACCCAAGTCATCAGTCATCATTTAGGAACCAAGCAAAGAAGAAGAATATTCAAGTGAACCCATGAATGATGCTATTTTGGAGGATGTGACCATTCCAAAGGTTCCAGTACACGCCCATCTTCCACAAGAAAATATTCCGGAGCAAAGAATCCCTCCATTTCTAGAAAGATTAGTAATAGAAAAACCTGTCGTTCATCCGGAGTATAACATTTTGAATGAATTAAAGAACATTTGTATTAATATCCCTCTATTACAAGCTATCAGAGATATACCTATCTATAGTAAGGTAATAAAAGAGCTATGTATTAAATGCCCAGGAAAGAAGCAAAAGGACCCTCTTACAATTCATTTTATAGGAGAAATGTCTGAATGTATGACAGGTCAGTCCCAGATTGCAAAACATACAAATATAGGAACTCCAGTAGTGACTGTAATTATAAAAAAGCACCACCATAGAGAATACATTAATCAATTTAGGATCCACTATTAACATGATGACCACCGCAGTTTTAGAATTTTTACAGTTAGGACAATTTCTTCGACCTACCCCTTCCATCCTAGAACTGGCAGATCGCACTACGGTAAATCTTGGTGAAGTCTTGGATGACATTGTTGTATCAATATCTTCATGGTAATACCCTGTCAACTTTATGGTCATAGAATCAAATGATCCTTCTAAAGGACATCCTATTATCTTGGGAAGACCATGGTTGGCTACCGCAAATTCTTTTATAGGGTGTAGGGATGGAGAGATGACTATTTCCAATGGGTTGTCCACACAAAGACTTCTTTTATACTCCTCGACACAACCAATAATTGAAAATTCATGGTGGTTAAATTTTTCTTTTGGGGATGAATAATTTGATGCTCTCACCCTTCCTAGTGATTTTTCTTTAGCACTCTAGGAGAAGACCACTGAGAACGTATTAAACTAGTTTGTCTCTTCAACAAAGTGTACATATATCCCTCAGTCCTTTGCTCAACTTGATCAAATTTTTGGACATGATTTTCAAGAGAATATGGCTCTCTCAATGTTTACAGAAACACCATGTGTCTTCACAATTGAAGAGCATACATAACCATATACCATACCTTGTGAGGTTGGCCCTAAAAAATTCATACATATAAATGTCGGATTAAGTGAAAACCAACAAGCACAGCTGCTTAAAGTTCTAAAGAAACAAGCTGCAAAATTCACATGGGAATACACCGATATGAAGGGTATACACCCTAATACCTATATTCACCATATTTATATGGATCCAAGCATATCACCTGTAAGGAAGCCACAGAGGAGGATGACTCCTTCTCTAAAGGATATAGTAAAAGAAGAATTATAGAAAATCCTCACTGCTGGTTTTATCTATCCTATTTCCAACAATAAATGGGTATCTCCTTTAGTAGTAGTTCCAAAGAAAGTTACAGGTAAATGGAATTTTTGTTTTGATTTTAGAGAGTTAAACAAAGCTACACTTAAAGACTACTTTCCTTTACCTTTTATCAATCAAGTATTTGATACTCTATCAGGTAAACAATACTTTTTCCTTCCTTGACGGGTATAGTGGATACAATCAAATCCTAATAGCACCTAAAGATCAGGATAAGACCACTTTTACATGCCCTTGGGGAACATTTTCTTATCAAGTCTTACCATTTGGCTTATGTAACGCACCTACCACTTTTCAGCGAGCAGTATTAGGAATTTTCTCTGATCTTATACATGACTGTGTTGAAGTATATATGCATGATTTATGGTAACACCTTTTAGGAAGCTCTTGACAACTTAGAGAAAGTTCTGATCCGATGTCAAGAGACAAACCTAGCCCTTAGTCATGAAAAGTGTGAAATGTTACTGACAGAAGGTATAGTATTAGGACACCATATTTGTTCCCAAGGAATTAAAGTAGACCCTGTTAAGATCGAAGTAATAGTTGGACTTCCCTCCCCAAAAAACAAAATAGAGGTAAGAAGCTTCCTTGGTCATGCAGGCTATTACCGTTGCTTCATTGAAAATTTTACTAAAATAGCCGCACCAATGTTTAAGTTACTTACAAAGGACTCAAAATTCCAATGGACAGAATCTTGTCAAAATGCTTTTGAAATCTTAAAAGCTAAACTATCGGTGACACCAATACTTAGGAGTCCTGATTGGTCCCTTCCTTTTCACATATCTACCGATGCCTGTGATACTTCCATAGGAGGAGTCCTCAGTCAAAAATAAGGACAAGCACCTTATCCCATCTACTTTATTAGCAAAAATCTGACCCCTGCCGAATTAAATTATACTATTACTGAAAAGGAATTTTTGGCAGTAGTTTATTCTATTAATAGATTTCATCATTATATCACAGGTTATGAAGTTTTTGTGCATACCGATCACTTTGCCATTATATTTCTAATGAATAAACCAATTACCAATGGCAGAGTGACCCGATGGATTCTTTTATTGCAAGAATTTAACATTACCATCATTGATCGACCTAGTAAAGAAAATATCGTAACGGATTTCCTTTCCCATATTCAACATGAAGACGGTACAAAACCAGTTGATGACACTTTTCTTGATGAACATCTATTTGCTGTATCTGTTCAAACCCCTTGGTTTGCAGATATTTCCAATTATCTAGCAACAGGGAAAATACAAAACAATTTGTCTCCACATGAGAAGCATCATATTATAGTTCAAAGTTCTAATTATTTTTGGGTTGATAACAATATATTCCGCACTGGTCCCGATAATATTATTTCGACGATGTGTGCGGGAGGATGAAATGACAAACATCCTCCATGCATGCCATGATGGACCATGTGGAGGACATTTTTCTGATAAGAGGAAATCATATAAAGTCTTACATTCTGGTTATTATTGGCCAAGCATTTTTAAGGATGCTTCCAAATATGTTAAAGGATGTGATAGTTTCCAAAGAATGGGTAGACCTACGTCATCCAATTAAATCCATTTACAACCCCAAGTCATGATTGAACCTTTTGAGAAATCGGCTCTTGATTTTGTAGGACCAATTTCTCCCATGTCTTGTAAAAAGAAATATATCTTAGGTTGTACAGACTATGTCACCAAGTGGGTAGAAGCTAAATATTTAATTAGAGCCACAGAGAAATCGGTGGTAGAATTTATATATGAAGAAATATTCACCCGGTTTGGTGTACGTAGATAAATTGTCACAGATCAAGGTACTCAGTTTACTTCTAAATTAATGAATGAACTTACTACGAAATATGGCATCTGACATTGCAAATCTTCACCTTATCACCCTCAGGCTAATGGTCAGGTAGAATCAACTAATAAGGTATTACAATCCATCTTAACTAAGACCATTCACTTACATCATAAGGATTGGGTAGATAGTCTTCCCGAGGCTTTATGGGCCTATAAGATAACATGGAGAAACACTACTGGACATACCCCCTATGAGTTAGTGTATGGAAAACAAGTTCTTTTATTGATTGAATTTCAAGTTAAAACTTTTCGTATGGTAGCACAATTAGTTATGAATTTGGATGAAGCACAGAAACAACGAATATTACAAATTAATGAGTTAGATGAAATTAGGCAAGATGCACTTCAAAGAACAATGTTAATACAGAATCAACAAAAAACATGGCATGATCAATTTATTAAGCAAAAGAATTTTAATACTGGAGATTGGGCACTACTGTTTGGTTCACGGTTTAAAAATTTTACAGGAAAATTAACTACCCGTTGGATGGGTTCATATGAAGTAGTTACAGCTTTTGACAATGGATTAGTAAAAATTAAAACAATTGATGGCTCAAAAATTTCTTTTGTAGTAAATGGACATAGAATTGGGCTCTATCACCAACCGAAATCTAAACATGATTTCATACAAATTGTTTTGCAGCAAAATGAAATGGAATTAGTTGAAGAGGAAGTTATTCCTCCTCCTCCTGATCCTTGAAATATTTTGGGTTATTATTACTTTTATATGTTTGTACATATGTGTTTGTTTCCTTGAATAAATAAGATTCGTTTCTAATAGGTTATTTACACATGACTCTTTTTCTTTTATGTCTTTATGAATTAATTGAATCATCTAACAAGTGGTTTTGCAGTGATTACAAGTATTCTATCTCTATAGTAGCATATGGGGTATTACTTGGAAAAGGGAAGTATGCTAAATACTCATCAGGTATTTTAATCATTTTTAGGGTACTTTCGAAATTTGCAGCTTATACAAATAAATTTTACATATCAATCCTTTTATATATCATACTTAACCAATTATTTTATGATTCATATACTTTTTGGTATTTTGATTCACACATGTATATTTCTGATTTATTCTTTTAAATAGTTGCTTGATAAGACCCACTTTCATTATCATATTTTTCACATCTTTATTTTTCACCTATGGATTACTAGTTCATCGTATACTTGTTATCAAAACTTGTCTCTTGAGTATTTTGGTGAAAGCTCAACAGTAAGTGGAATCTTTATATGTAGGTAACATTACTTTACTTTATAAAGAAGAGATATTGTTAGGTTAAAGAACAACTTTCAATTATTCTCTTTTGACATGTTTTATGAGTTTGGCCATTATGAATTAAAACATTACTTATAACTTTATTTTGAAAAAAATGAATTATGTGTTTAGCAGGACTTAACACACTCTAGTACCAATTGACTTCCATAGATTTAATATCATTATACAAGGAAAACCCATCGAGGTACTGAACAGGCCTGCTGGTAGCGGGTCAATGCTAAGTAAAAACCTTATAAAAGGAAGCTCAGTAAATGCAAGTAAACCCGTCGGGGTACTGAACAGGCTCGTTGGAAGTGGGGCTATGCTTGCATGGTAACAAGATAAACCCGTCGTGGTATTGAACAGGCCTGCTGGAAGAGGGGCAATATCTAGTAAATGAGATCTGGTTGATACACCACTATACACATAGTTCGTTAAATAGTGATAATAGATGAAAACAATTTCAAAGAAAAAAAGTATATTATGGACAATTGTTTATAATGTCATTTGAGAATGGCTCTAAGTTGACTTTTCATGGCCTTCTAATTTCGCATATCTCTAAGATGTCATTATCTTAGAAATGGGACCTATACCTGTAAATTTCACACACTGTGAGGTAAACTTGAAATACTTGATTATGACAGGATATCTTTACAATGAGGCATGGATGGATAGTTTTTCCTATGGTTTTTTTTTAATTATATTATTCTCATTTTACATGGTCTTTTTCAGCACTATTTTATTTTTCATAAATATACATTTTTGAACCATTTCCATTTACTAGTTAGTTTTTCTTACACTGAAGTAACACCATGCTCGCATTTTTTCTATTTTTCTGGAACAACCATTTCTTCTCTCTGTATGGCTTGAGGACATGCCATCTCTTCGGCTTGGGGGAGAAGAGGGATTTGAATTGAAAAATTAGATTTATTTTTGACAAATATGTTTATCTCTAACAAATGATAAGTATTTTCAGGAATATAAACAGTGGAATTTGATTATAGCTTGAAGCATATTTTACAACAAAATTCAATATGGTCTTACCATATGAAGAATTGAATGAAGGGAAATGAAATGTCAAATAGCAATATGAAAAATGGTGATATTATAGTACTTATGATTAAATTTGCTAACCAAATTTTGTTTTAAGCAAATAGTTTTTACTTCCATATCATTTTATTATTAATAATCCTATCCTTTTATCCAATTAATTATGCATGGAAATGATTAATCTTCTTGCTATTCAAGATGCGATTTATGTTTTTGTTCAACCTGTCAAAAGTTTTATTAAACTTTGGACATATTTGAATTAATTTCAAAACCTTATAAATGATAAAATTATTTTAAACCTGAAAATTGTTAATTTAAGAATGTTGAAAAATCCAATAAAGTAATTTTTAATTTTCATATAAATATGTGACATAAAAGATATGTTATTTTTAAGTTACAGGTTAACAGAGTGAAGTTTAAATTACCTTCTCATCTGCTAAGTTGAGGGCAGCTTCTAGTTCTCCTTCTTCCTAAATTGTTTTTATTTCTTTTTGCTCAGTGGGACCTGGCATTTCTCCGATTTGGGGGAATGTTGATCCTCGATTTCTTATCATTTTTTGGCAGATAAATTATTCATTTAAATACATATTTCATCATATTTTGTATGTTTTATGTCATGCATATTATTATTCAACTTCAGGTATGAGTGTTTTTAAGGTTTTTATAAAATTATTTTATTATTATTATTTTGATGGTTTAATCAATTAAAAATAACATTATTAAAGTATGCTTGATGTATTAATTAGTTTGTATAATTATTTGCAGGTTTTATAATATTTTTAGGCCGATTTAAATTGCAAAAGACATTCATCCTACTTTTTGGATAGCATGCCTAGCTCGACGTCCAACTCGTCATTTTTCCCGTCCCATGAAAATCGCTGGCAGTTTGCTAGATGTCCAAGTTTGTTGCTGTACACTCCAGTTCCGAAGTATGATATACGATAGACACTATGTTCTCCCTATATTGATGCCCATTGTATCCAGCTCACGTCTCAGCCTTTCGTTCAGCACTCCGTCCAAATCGCCCATCAGACTGTTCGCTACTGAGAATTAATTTTGGCCATTTAAAACGTGAACTAGATGCCAACGATCTAGTTATCCACACTTCTGGTAATGGAGTTGTGTTCTACACTGTTCTCTAGCCTGCGTTCTCCTTTATTTTCCACCACATAACCCATCCATGCATTGGACTATCGCATTCAACTCACGCCCTAGAAGGATCGCTAGTGGCCTCCTTTGCTTGACTCCAAACTACCACTAGTATGCACGTTTAAAGAATAGGACAATCTGCGTTCTAGAAAACCTACCATGTACGCTTCCTTGCCTCGCCACCATTCCATGTTCACACTGAAGAAGGAGTCATGTGCCACCTCTATATATCGTTTGCGCTGGAGAAGGAACCTGTGTGCATGTTGTTAAGTGAAAAGAACCAGATTTGGGTTGAAGAAGGAAAAATTTTATGCGTTGGCCTATGATCAGTTAAACTCCATTATAGTCGACTAAATTTAGAGAGCAGTTGACCACTAAAGGGTCGAATTTCTCATCCCTGTAAATCATTATATAAAGAATGCTTTGTGAGAGAGATCAGTTAGCTAGAAAAACAGTCAATTAGCAGAGTTAGGAGAGGAGTTATTGTTGTGATGTACTCTTGAACTTTGTATTTCTGTTCCACCATCTGAAAAAAGAGTTGTATGCATCATTGTTGAAGATTGTATTTAAGTAGATGCTAGCCAGGCATCACCCCTGATTGTTGAGAGGGCCCCTCATCAACCAGAGGTTCATTTTCTTTGTTTAGCTTAGTTCTTTTCTGTTTTAGCTAGTCTAGTTTAATTTCTAGTTTGTTTCCATTAGATTATAGTAAATGCTATCTTATTTATTTTCTGCAATACATTAACTTAGTTTCATTTTGAAAGTTAATTATTTAGATGTGTGCATAGCTTGTTTTTTGCTATTTTTCTTTTAGTCATTTTGTTTCGAGTTATTTTCATTCTCAGCATTACTTTCAGTTTTTGTTTTCAAGAATATAGAATAAGCTGTTTTCATGAATTTTTTGAATTTATGCAAGTTAATTTCTAGTTTATTTATTAGTTTAATATGAAAATGATTCCTTTTGTTTAGGAATTAGTTTAAGGATAATTTATTGTTAAATAGGTTTATTTATTATTCTAATGCGTTAGAATTACATTTGCATTGCTTCAGTTGAATATTATTTCACTTGGGTTAGTTTTTACCCTTTTAACTGTGCACCCTATCATTTAGACAACATGTTCAGTCTGTTATTCAGCCTCCTCTTTCAGACCCATAGTTCAGTATGTCATTCAGTCTTTAGTTCTGTTTTTAGTGTTTAAAGATTGTTTTCAGTTCTGTTTTGTTGATGTTTGAATAATGCTCTGTCTATAATAGTTAAATGATAGTTTTTGTTTAACATTCTAGTTAAAGTATAATTGTTTAAAATTATTTATTAAAGTTTTATTATTTTTTTCTTACTTCTTTTACTTTGAATGTAGTTTAAGTTATTCTTGCGTTTTGTTTCTGGCTTTGTCTTAGGATCATATAGCTTTGCGTCTAGTCCTTTTGAATTGATTTATTTGTTTACATTCAATTATTAGTGTTTTCCTTAGTATGTATTAGGTTGTATTTTTATGATTGTGTTTGTAGGATAGAAGCTAAAGATATTTCTTTATTAAATTTTCTAGTTGTTTCTTTTTAAGTTTTCCTTAGTTAGTTTTATTTATTAAGTTTTCTAGTTGGTTCTTTTTAAGTTTACCTTATTTTACTTTATCTATTAAGTTTTCTAGTTGCTTATAAGTTAAGTCTTCCTTGCACTTTAGTTCTCCATTTGAATAAGTAAGTTGTTGATTATATCTTTTTCAATCCAAAGTTATGAAATAGATTATTTGTTTAGTTAATCTCTTATCTCAGTTTAGTTACCTTAATTTCACTTTTAGGAAGTTTGACTCAATTTTTTGAAAGATCTTTCGATCTTTTGTTTCTTAAAATATTTACACAACACTCTCTACCTTCACATATATTTTGTGTCAACTCTAAGCTTACCAACCTCGGTTAATAATTAAAGAATAGGTGGATTAATTTATACATTATAACACCCAACATTATGGTTATGATGTTGTAATTTCCTACTAAATAAGTGGTGTTTCAGGTTCACTATTATAACAGTTTCAGGTTGCGGAACATGGTAACTATGGAGAGTTGAAAGAATTGCAGATAAGTCTCAAGTTTATACACATCATGAAAACAAAAGTTAAGTTAAAGAAAGTATCTCTCATGCATGGTTTGATCTAGGATTCTGGTCAGTTAAATGTGATCATGCTAGTCATTATACATCATTTTGGTCAAACTACTAAACGCGTTCATGGTTCTGTAGCCCATCTGGGGATCAGTGACGATGTAGCTAACACAACAATTGAAAAACCCTTCAATAATTTGTAATCATTTGGGTCATCCAACGGATCTATTTTTGTTCTGAAATATTTTTAGAATTACCTCAGCTCTTCATGATACCATCTCCTGGATTGACTCACGAGATCCTTTGAAAATCAATGGATGAGCTCTATTTGGAAATCAGTTGTAATTGTACACTCTTTCATAATTTTTCATGTGGGTGTTGATGTATAAAAACTTTGAATCTCCTCCAGGGGAGGGGAGCCATCATCTTACAAAAATCTATTGAATGCTACAATAATCAAACTCTATTATATAAATCTATTGTTTTCTTGATTTTGGATGTGTTAATCAATTTTGTGTGCATGATTGGCTTGTCCATCTCCTGTCTATGAAGAAAGGGCTCCCTTTTGGTGACAGGTGCTATTGTAGTTAGTATTTTATTTGTGCATGTAGTTTTCTAATTGATGTGATGTGTTTCTTTCACAATTCAATGCGCTGATTATAGCCAGGTGTGAATTCTTAAATTGTGATACGATTAAGTAGTGCAAGTTTTTAATTATTATTCTTGAATGCTGAGGAATGTGTGGATTTTGAATGTTGGATTTAAGAATATGGATCTGTGATGAAGGTTCACATTATACAGTTCTGAGATTTCATTTTCTAGTTGGTAATGATAGAAGCATGTTGTTAAACTTTGATTAGTCCATTTTGATTCAATTGTGGTTAGCTGTTGGTTCCGTAGAATTTATTTTCTGCAGAATTTCGGAGTTGCTTAAATTAGATCCTGTTATTGAATTCCCTTACGTAACTTAGTGAAATAATTTGTTCTAATTGATAGCCAATGCTTATAGTTCAATTAATTACAAGGTTTTTTTTATGTAACAATGATTTTATTAAGAGACCATTCACCAACAACTGCATTTTTAATCTAGATTTATCGATTCATTGACTCCCTCTATTTCAAAAAATCATTTAGATTACAGTGTCTGACATAAACTTTGTCTGGTATCTCATAATAATTTTTGGACTTGGGTTGATAATTCATGCACAACTTTCAATTACATCTTAATTCAAAGGTAAAATAAATGCTCATCACTTTTCTTTAAATAACATTTGTGAATTATGTTAGTTACAATGTAACTATGGATAGATAGAGAATCAATCAGAATAGATATAGGTACATTAGTAATATTAACTACTACACCAATCTATTGGACACACCAATTACACTTGGGGGGGTGAATCAGTGTGACAACTTCTATTACTTTTTCACTTTTAGTAACAATCGACAATTTATTCAATATTATGCATTATCACATTATAATAGTATCATCATTAACATTATTATAATCATCATATCATAATCACATTAGAAGCACAGCATGAAACACAAACACTAGATTCTACATGGAAACCCAAGTCCCAGAGGAAAAACCACGGAATCCTTTATTATAGTTTGCCAGAAATAACTAGAAGGAGGAAACAACCCCCTTATTACAATGAATTCATTTCTCTGTCTACAACTAGAAGGAGGACACAACCCCCTGATTTAAATACTACAACCTGAAGGAAGCTAAAAATCCCTAGTTCTCTAGCTACAACCATATGGAGGCTACAATCCCCTTTGCTTTCCATTTCCTACAACCCTTATGTGAAGATAGAAACAATTGAACCACGTTCACACTGATAATGCAAACCTAGTAATAAAAACTTGTGCTACACTGCACAGTCTATACCACACTGCACAACCACTTCCACTACCAACCATTGGTCATCATCTGATCACTACTCATTAATTGATCACTGTCCATTGTATCACACTGGAAAACAACTTGTACAATTAGCCTATCCAATCAAGATGTACCAATCAATCCTTTTCTCACATCATCCAACTCAGTCAATATGATTCTAACCAACTACACAAAAAACTTGGTCCACCTGAGTCAAACCAACTGCTCATACAACTCAGCCACTCTGAGTCGTACTATTGGCAAATTTGGGTTATAGTTGTCATTGATGTCAAAGGTGTTCAAGAATGACAAAGGAATAACCAGTGGATATGATGGCAGGACAAACTCAGTGAAATACATGAGGAATATGGCATAGTTAAGGAATATGACATAGTTGAGGAATATGGCATAGTTGAGGATGTGGCATTACACATACGATGAAAAGGAATATGATGGTATAGTTTAGGATGTGGCATCACACATATGATGACATGGAATATGATGGTTGTTGGGAAATAGGGAAGACCTGGGTTTTATACCTTTAACTTCGCACCAACAAAAGACCCACAGTGTTGGCCCTTTCAGCAACAACTGCGAACAGGTTGCAGTTTCACCCGAAACAGCTATGGGGTGCCGCAGAACTAGGTTTTTGCAAGCAAAAGAGGGATATTACTGTACCTTTTAACTTTTAACAGATTATAAATATAAATCACAGAGCTTAGCATTCACTTATTTAGTTTCGCAGTTAGATGAACAAACAGTTCCTTGCACAACCCTTTACTGGGGATTCATAGCGAAGTTATTGTCTAGCAATGATCTCTACTTATCAGATATATAGATATAAATGCATGAAAGAACACAACATAAACAACACATAAGAACCACGACACAAGATATAACGTGGTTCACCCCCAGTGTAGGGGTTACGTCCACAGAACTGTGTTTTATTCAATCTTTCTACAAAAACCACAGTTCTGATCTGTGCACTCAGCTGCAGATCCCTTCAGTCCTCAAAGCCGCGCACACAGCTGCAGATTTCCTTATCACCAAAAACCCTTTGCGCACACAGCTGCAGAGGTCATCCACGCACACAGCTGGGACTTAACCTTTTATTACAAAATTACCCTTAGCTTTGCATCAATTCATTTTACACAAAAATCTTAACCTTACTTACTTACAAGAGTGCCTATTTAGACAGCACACTGTTACAAAACCATGGACTTAAACCATGGGCACCCCGAACCCTAAAACCTGGATTTAAACCATGGGTTTATTACAACATAAGTTTTTTTACTCTGCCCCGACACCCCTAAGACTATTTTGAGTCGTAGCTCCACTTACAAACTCCCAAAACCTGCGGAGCTATCCACCTTAAGGACCCTTAGGGTATGCGCCCCAACAGGCCCCTAAGACTCACCAGTGGCCCGTCCCGGGACACTCAACTGCTTTTTTGGTGGTAGAATCTTGTCGGTGAAGCCTCGTGCGCTGCTTGGTGAAGCCATACATGCGGTTGCTGGCTGGTTTTTCCTTTCCCTCGTGAATTTCTGGTTAAGGCCTTCTGGATCTATCAGCGACCCCATCCTTCGATCTGCTTATCACACATTTGACCATCCACAACTTAGGGTCCCCAGAGTTGTGTGTCAATGTGCATAAGACAAACAGCCGCCGTGGTTCTACCAAACCAGGAGGATACATCTTGGGATGTTTCAGAGTTTTTCTGTGAAGACCGGTGTTGTTCTTTGTGTGGCATAGAGCGCACTTCTGCCTTTCTTCCGACCCCATAAAGCAAACTTCTGCCTTTCTTTGTGCCTTGGTCAAGCATGGATGCCCAGGTGGATTACTCAGAAGGTTCAACAGACCTCTCTCCCTGACTACTCGTAATAAATTCTGGACTTCACGATCATTCGACATAGTGGTAACTGAAGAAATGGAAAGACATGCACAATGCATGAGTCGCAGGCTGATGTAGCTTCTTATAGAATCCCAAAACAGAATCTGTCATCATGGTGTATTAATAATGCCAAATTTGATGAAGTGTCGGCAATCCTATCCACACGGTGCCATATTTTCCCAAGATCTCATTATTGCAGGCAGTGAGGGAAGGTCGCGTGCCGGTGCCGCCAAGTCTAGTTTGTACCATCTGTCACATTTTAAGCTGCGACACACTTTTAATCTTCGACATAACTACTAGCTTCAGCTTCGTCTTAACAAGAACCTTCGACACAATATTAACCTTCGAACTTTGACAGCCTTCCACACTTCATAGTTTTGAGTACATCTTCATTATGATCTAGCACCCAATTTCAACTATTCGTGGTACTTAGACTATCCTTCATGTGGTTACTTCTGATTAGGAGGTCCTGGCCTATCCCTATACTTCTTTAAACGACTGCCATTTACCATAGAAGGTAACATTTCTCCATTCAACTTAGCTAACTGGACTGCTCCTCCATCAGTAACTTTCTGTACTATGTATGGTCCTTTCAGATGTGTCTTGAACTTACCCAGGAATTTCATAAATTTGCTGTCATATAAGAGCACAAGATCACCTTGCTAGAACTGCTTCTTCTTGATATGTCTATCATGCCATGCTTTTTCTCTAGCTTTCTGCACTTGCTGCTGGAAGCCTGCAATAAATCTGTCCTCTTCAAGTTCTAGTATCTTTGTCAGCATTTTTGTTATTATCGTTGGGTCATCCATCTCTGTGAAAGAAGATATTCTAAGGCTAGGAACAATGTACTCCATGGGCATGACTGCTTCTTTCCCATAGACCAACCTAAAAGGTGTATGGCCTATCAATTTCTTGCAGGTAGTCCTATAAGCCCATAGTACTACTGGAATTCTAAGATCCCAGTCATTTCTGTTAATGTTGCAAACCTTCATCAGAGCCTGTTCAAGGATCTTGTGGATGATAGGCAGTACTCATCTGATGATATACCTGGAATTCCTCAGTCAATACTTCAATAGTCTTATTTAGAAAATGTGAGCCCTGATCACTCATAAGAACTCTAGGACACCCAAATTTGGACAAAATGTTATCAAATATGAACTTTGCAGCTGTAGCAGCGCTACAGTTCTTGACCGGTTGAGCTTCGGCCCATCGGGTAAGGTAATCAATTGCTGTAATATTGTATCTTGCTCATGACTTCTTCGCGGGGGGGTTGATAGGTCCAACAAAACAAATAGCCCATTTGTCAAAGGGTTGTAAAGTTACCTACGGGACCAGAGGCATCTCATCCCTCTTGGATGGTTTGCCCATCCATTGACAGATGTCGCAGCTATGGCAATATTCTCTTGCATCCTTGTGAATTGTGGGCCACCACAGTCCAACTGTAAGAATATTCTGTGCTGTAACTTTACCTACGTAGTGACCTCCTGCTGCCCCTGAATGTGCCTCAGCCAATATTAATGGCTTCTCATGTTCTAGGACACATCTGTGCAGTATTTCATCTGGGCCCATCTTATATAATTGTCCTGCTATTAAGGTAAAGTTAGCTGCTCGGACCACCAGCTGCTTCTTCTGCTGTGTTGTCATCTCAGTGGGTGGAAAAACTGTAGACAAATACTGAACAATATCCTGAAAGTATTCATCAACCATCTGGATGGAAAACAACTGGGCATTAGGAAGACCTTCATCCAGGCTGATAGGTTCTTCTCCCGACTCGAGCCTCGACAAGTGGTCAGGACCTAGATTTAGTCTTCCTGGCTTGGCTATGATCTCAAAGTCATATTCCTGAAATAGAAGTAGCCATCTGCATATCCTTCCACCTAGCACAGGCTTGTTAACCAAATACTTCAAAGCAAAATGGTTAGTAAACATCTTAAAATGAGAGCCTAACAGATAATGTCGAAACTTCTGTAATGCATACACCATAGCTAGACCTTCTCGTTCTGTCGTCGTATAATTTTTCTCTGTTGTGGACAATTTCCTACTTACAAAAGAAATGGAGTGATCAATATTACCTTCACCTGACTGGGCCAATACTATACCGAAAGCAATGGAGGATGCATCAACATGCACATGGAATTCCTTATTCCAGTCAGGGAATACTAGGATGGGAGTAGTTACCATCTTTTCCTTCAGAATATCCAATCTTGCTTGACACTCAGGTGTCCATTTAAACTTAATATCTTTGTTCAACTGTTTTTCCATCAGAGCAATAATCTGAGCATACCCTTTAATAAATTTTCTGTAATATCTGGTATGACCAAGTGTGGTGCGAAGTTTTCTAATAGATGTTGGAGGTGGCAGGTTCACAATAATAGCTATCTTCGCCGGATCCATCATCAAGCCTTGTTTACATATAATGTGACCTAGCAGAATCCCAAAAGGTGCACAAAAGATACACTTTTTCAAGTTCAAGGAAATCTGGTGCTGTCTACATTTATCCAGCATAAGTCATAAACTAGTGATATGGTCTTTTAGTAACCCAAAAATAGTCCAATCATCAAAGTAAACTTCTAAGAATTTATGTATATATTCCTTAAAGGCAGAGATGACTACTCTATAAAATATACCAGGTGCATTCTTCAATCCAAAGGGCATAACTGTATACTGAAAGGATCCCATTTCTGTAGCAAAGGTTGTCTTATGTCGATCCTCTGGAGCAATTCGGATTTGATGGTAACCTGAAAATCCATCAGTAAAAGAGTACACTTCCTAACCCCCGACATTGTCTAAAACTTCATCCGTGAAAGGTGTGGGGAAAGGATCATGTAGAAAAGCATCATTCAGCTTCCTTAAATCAACAAAGATGCAGATTTCACCCTTAGTCTTCTTCTCTTGCACAACCATAGGACTGACCCACTTAGATTCCTCAACAGGCTCAATAATTCCTGCAGCAAGCATCTTATCCAGCTCCATCCTAATTTTTTCCTTGTACTTAGGGTTTAACCTATAAGGACGTTGTTTCATAGGCTTCGCATCGAGTTTCAAGGGGATCTTTATGACTCCTATATCACCCAGGATACCTTTCATCTCTGAAAACTTTGTTGGAAATAGGTCCTTATATTCATGGAGAAGTTGGGTCACTTTGCTTACCATTTCGTCGTCCCAATAATCTCTAATGGTAGCATGCTTAGGCTGTTCTTCTGAGCCAATGTTTACGGTCCACGTCTTCAGGGGCTGTGTCACCTTAGGAACTTCGACTGCTGGTCCATGGACTTCGCAGTGGCCTTCTGACTCTGGAATATCAATGTTGCGCGGATCGTCATCCTCGTCAATTGCGAGGTTATAGAATTCGACTGCATTAGCTTCTTGTGCCTTCCAATCCGGTTGGTATTCTACTATCTCTTGATCATCAAACACCTTAGTATGTATCAGCCTAATAGCTGTGTCTAGAGCAGGTAAAACCTCATTACTAGAAAATTTCAATACAAAACTGTCAATAAGAATATCCCAACTTACAGTACCCCGACGAAGCTTGACCTCTGCATACCAATTCTTTGCAACAGAGTCCAAGGTATGCACAAACCTATGCACCCACTCTATATGAGGTACATGCTTTCAGGATTTGTAACATTGCTCCAAATGCTTCTGAGGGTTAGAATTACCATTAAATCTGCTCCGGACCTCCTGTGGTCGATCCGTGAATCTCAGGCGAAGGGACTGTTGGCAAACTTCCCAACTGTGAATGTACTGTTTGTGACCATTCCACCATCTGGCTGCTGTGGCTCGGAATGATGAATCCAAAGTCTCCATTTTCTATGAGTCTGGTATCTGAGCTGAGAATTGCTCAATAAACTCTTTTGGGTCTGTCGACCCATCAAAAACAGGTAAGGGTCTTGCCTGCGAGCCAAGCCATCTAAGAGACTTGGTAATTCTTGCACAACGGTGTTCATGTAGCTCATACAATCTGTTCTACCAATTCTCTAGACCATCATCTGAATCTGTCATACAGGAGTTGTCACATTGCCAATCCATAATACCTTCAGCATTAGGATCAGCGTAATCTTCTTGCTTCGCTGTGATATTGTAGATATGGTCCAACAAATCCCGGTCTTCATCTCAGAGGGGTTCTGTGTACCTTTCTCCTTGAGAGGGATCCAGTGGGACTATGACTCGCAAATATTTCCCTTCGAAAGTCATCTGTCTCTTCTTAAGGTCAATAACTGTAGCATTTTCCATTGCCCACTCAATACCTAACAAGGTTGGATAGGGATTGCTGTCGTCAATGATTTCAATAACTTCGAAGTCTACTATAGTACAGACTCCATCAAGATCTACTGGAACATTAGGAAATCATCCTAGGGGCACAATCCTCTGCTGATTGGTTAATCTCAACTGTATAGGGGACCAATCAAGGGTAGGTTTTCCCATTTTTTCCCAGGTCTGCTTGGTTAGGACATTTACCTCTGATCCTAGATCCAAAATAACATCATTCATATCATACTCTCCTATCTGGGCATTCAATCTCATTTCCCTACCAGTTCTTCAGACACGATTAATAGTTTTCTCCTTATCAACTTTTCTCTGAGGTTCATAGAAAGCAAGAACTTTTTGCAACTCCTTTAAAGCATTCTGATTCCTTAAGAGTTTCATACAGCTCTGTAAAAAGGAAGATAGTGTACTTACTTTATCCGTCGAAGCTTCTTACAGTTGCGACTCCTGCTGATGTTGCTGCGTGGGTACTACTGCTCTGCCGGGATTAACAAAATCACACTTGGTTTCCATGACTGTCTCTTGTTCTCTTTCGATAGAAATTGTTGGGGCTTTCTCTACAACCTTGCGAACGCAAGCCTCATCAGGTTGTTTCTCCTTATTCTCTATGTGCGTTGTAGCTCCACTCCGGGTAACAACATTAATGGCTGGAGCAGGTCTTTGTTGAACGAAAATCATCTGAATGTTCTGAGTAGGGGCACTATTTCTTTCCTGAATCTTGGCTATCAGTTGCGGGCACTGCTCGATCACATGATCCACTGCCCGGCAATACCGACATGTCGTAGTGGGGTTCCGACAGTCGCGAGCCAGATGTCCGACCTGGTTACAGTTATAACACACCACCTGACCGCGTCCCCTGCCAGCCATACTACCACGACCACGTCCTCAAAAAGCACATCTACCTGATGCATCACCCTGGTAGCCATAGCCATCATTTCTTGGTCCCTCATTTTGTACCCGATAGGCATCGTAGGTGCGCTCTCTCATAAATTCATAACTGCGACACTCATCTTCATTATGGCCTACAGACTTACAGAACTTGCAGTAAGGGTTCTTAGGGACTTGCACATACCTCTGTAGCAGATAACAAATCTCAGGTCAATGTTTCCCTGTTGTTCTGCAAAGCTCACAATAAAGAACTTGCGGGGTAAATGGGTTTGGTGCACCAGTATTCGGGTAATTTTTGACCACAGGACAGTGTTCCTTGGCGTGACCTTCTGTGCGACATTGTGTACACCAAACCTCTTCGCGACTGATTTTTCCTTGTTTCATATCTCGAAGCTCCAGAGCCATCGCAACCAACTGTGCTTGGATTTGAGCAATACCATAGTTGTCTGCAACAGGGGCAGTTTCAAGCTTCATCACGATTTCCAGAGCCTCTGGCTGGTCAGCAACCTTCTATTGCATGAGTGGAGTTCGGATATGTGGTAGCAACGCTGCAATGAACCATTCCTTGTGCTGCGTAGGTCCAATGGTAAAGCTGACTTGGTCGAGCAGAACTTTGAATATTTGATCAAAGTCCCATAATGACTCTCCATGCCTCTGCTGAATCTCTTTCAATTCAGTAATACACTGCGACTCGGATTTCGGCTTCTTGAATTCATTTATCATTGCTTCTTTTATAACAGGAAATGCATGGTGCTGAGTGCTGGAGAACTTCATGAACCAGGTCAGAGCACGATCTCTAAAAGAAGTAACCAGCTGTGCTCGTTTTGTATCTTGATCCGTAATGGACTTAGCAGTCCACACTGCTTCACATAAAAACCAGAACTGCTCTGGATCCTCGGATCCAGTTCCTTTGAAAACGGGTAGCTTAATGTCATCATGCATGTGGGCCACAGTTATCTAGGGGGGGATGGAGGGGGACTGGAAGTAGGCGGGGGGGAACTTACTAGAGTAGACTGACCTACAGCAAGAATACTCAGGCTAGGGTGACTTTCAGACTGCGACGGGTTCTCAAGGATAATAGGTCTTCGCTGCAGGGTTACCGGAGGGTTTCCAACAGAAGGAGTTTCTTCGGGTTCTGAATTGGTGGGACTTACAGGGGAATAATCGGTATGCTGACCCTGGGAATAGGATCCAAAATCTCTCTTGTACCTTTTACCTCTTCGCAGTAAACCACTTTGCTCGTAGAAGGTATTGTCGCTTGCAAACATAGGTTAGTAATACTAAATCTAATAGTCTGATTCAATTAGCAATATACCTTTTTCAGCCAATAGAATTTTGATTCGCAAACTAAATGAATTCAAAAACTTACCCCTTGGGCCTTTGAAAAACTGCCGCTCGACTTCACTAAAGGAGGTACTCATGTCGATGGCGAACTCCGTCACAAATGCTTCAAGGGTTCGCGTTGTCCAGAAATCAACAACGCGGGATATCTCGTTGTTCACCCTTTTTAGTATATTAATTCTCGCAGGGGTCCAAGCAGGAAACTGACGTGCTTGGAAGTTCGTCCTTCGCTCTACTAACCTGGATAACTACTGGTGCAACTCTATGTGGATACTACCAAATAAAATTTCATAAATGTCACAAAAAACATACCTTTGTAAAAATTCGTTTGCACTACGACGCGGATCTTTGTTCTCATGCTGAGCAAATTTCAGATAAGTCTCATCAAGCCAATCACTGATTTCCTTCACAGAGGGCCTCCAGAACATAGCCCTTGAGGTACAACGTAAACCCCTCTTGAGCAAATACTGAGTTCAATCGGCAACGGAACCAATTTGTTGGGCAATAGGGCAGACCCGGGTTTTATACCTTTAACTTCGCACCAACAAAAGACCCAGAGTGTTGGCCCTTTTGACAACAACCTGCGAATAGGTTGCAGTCTCACCCAAAACAGCTATGGGGTGCCGCAGAACCAGGTTTCTGCAAGCAAAAGAGGGATATTACTGTACCTTTTAACTTTTAACAGATTATAAATATAAATCACAGAGCTTAGCATTCACTTATTTAGCTTCACAGTTAGATGAACAAACAGTGCCTTGCGCAACCCTTTACTGGGGATTCACAGCAAAGTTATTGTCTAGCAATGATCTCTACTTATCAGATATACAGATATAAATGCATGAAAGAACACAACATAAACAACACACAAGAACCACGACACAAGATATAACATGGTTCACCCCCAGTGTAGGGGTTACATCCACAGAACTATGTTTTATTCAATCTTTCTACAAAAACCACAGTTCTGATCTGCGCACTTAGCTGCAGATCCCTTCAGTCCTCAAAGCCGCGCACACAACTGCAGGCCTCTGCGCACACAGCTGCAGATTTCCTTATCACCAAAAACCCTCTACGCACACAGCCGCAGAGGTCGTCCATGCACACAGCTGGGACTTAAGCTTTTCTTACAAAATTACCCTTTAAGCTTCGCATCAATTCCTTTTACACAAAAAGCCTAACCTTACTTACTTACAAGAGTGCCTATTTAAACAACGCACTGTTACAAAACCATGGACTTAAACCGTGGGCACCCTGAACCCTAAACCCTGGATTTAAACCATGGGTTTATTACAACATAATATTTTTGACTCTGCCCCGACACCCCTAAGACTATTTTGAGCCGTAGCTCCACTTACAAACTCCCAAAACCGGCGAAGCTATCCACCTTGAGGACCCTTAGGGTGCACGCCCCAACAATGGTATCCTAATGATGATGAAAGGCTAAGGTAGTGATGGAAAAGTCACTTTTGAAGTACAAAGGATAAGCAAAAGATACCATGGCAGAGTTAATGCATCAAAAGTCAAAGTAAAGCCGAAATGGCATGATGATGAGGTGGCATAGATGAAGGTAGTGATGACATGGCATGATGATGAGGTGGCATAGTTATCTGATAAGATTCGATAAATGACGATCAATTTTTGTGTAATCCGCAAAGACAGAATGCATCCATGTCACGTCCCCATCCCTCAACCGACGAATATTGCGCGACGAACATCAACACAGCCGGGCAAATCGCCCCATGAACATTGACAGAAATCAAATATTGAAAATAAAACTTGCAAGCATACACAGATGCACAGTCTTTATTCATACAGCGGAATCAAACATACATAAACATTTCCAGCATTGAGCATGTTCATCATTTCACATAATATAGTATATAAATTGCAGAGGCGAAGTAACAGCAGCACTTATCTTTCGATTAAGAACTTGCCCGCAACCAGCTACGTCGCTGCAACGTTCCACCCAACCATAGGCCAGCTTGCTCATTAATCTCTCAGCCATGCTGCCACCCCCGAGCTGGGCATGATTCCTCAAGGAATAAGGGAACAATTACAGGCTTGCACATAGCCAAGGGGGCACAAAACAGCAAACCAACACAGCTGGGTTTCACAGGCTTTCAACAGACAAGCCAAGCCAGCACAGTCCGAAGACTATCCACTGCATACCAGCAGCAAAACAATCCCTTCACAATGTCGTGAAGACGCAAGGGCAACCAGGGATAATCCCAAACAGAAGGTGTGCACAGCACAATTCCATGGGTTAATACGGAGTTGTTCTTAGCCCTATCATGGCCAAGACAACTCAGCAACAACACCCAAACCAGGGTAACAACATCAACCCAATTTCACAATGGAAACGACAGCAACTATGCACAATCCCAAACGAAGGGTAAGCAAACCCCCAGCATGGACAGAGGAGAACACAACCAACAAATTGGCACTCCACAGTGGCCCCAAACGAACTTGGACACCACAGCTAACACAAAAATGTGAGGAAGACAACAACCCCAAAGCAAAAAAAACAGTGAGCACGACTCACAGCAGGGAAAAACGTCCCAAATAGCCTGTGCGTGAGACCAATAGTCGGTGAGACAGCCAAAAACGTGAATGGCCCTTCACATCCATGGTAAAAACACATGAAGCTACCAAAAATGTGAATGAAAAATGCACCAGCAGCTCCCAAAACGTGAGGAAAACAGCCCAATCCCCAGCACTACAAAAACGACCTCCCATCCATGGGAAAAATGAAGCCGGCAACTAAAAACTTGGAATGAAAAACACAGGAAAAACTCCAGCTGCTCCCAAAAACCCCAACGTGAAGGAGAATGGAGAGGAAAATGGAAAAACATGGATGCATGGTAGAATGGCATACGTTTTTGGGCATTTTCCTTACCAAGGAAGTGAGAACACGTTTTTCAAAAATGGGTCTCTGCCCAATTCGAATGTTTGCCCATACTCTTCCCATTCCATGCAATAACTAACTCCACCACATTCTGGCAGAAATAAATGATTGGGAAAAAAAAAAGACAAGAAAGGCAGTTGACAGTTTGATGGGTTTTCTCATAGACATTTGGCTTTTCCCCATTGGCCCATAGGTTAAATATTTCACCCCCCCCCGCTTATCCTTAGGAAATCATGCCCCATTCGATTTAGTTGCCGTGACCATAGCTGGTTGTGTCCATTAATTAATTATGATGCATATTTACATGATGGCCAACATAATATATGCCGCATGCCCCGATATACCATCGGTGACAAATTTAAATCCAAAACATAGCATTACCGATCAATGGTGGGGCTTTGGCCTTTAGCTTCGCACCATGATCATTACCATATACATATACATCATGCAAACGGGGTCGAAACCGGGGACATTACATTCCCCTCCCCCTTGGAATAACACCGTCCTCGATGTTCCATTACATATATACAATACATATACAATTGCACATCAAAATTTCAAAATTGCAGATCTATACCACGTTCAATCATCTACTTTGAACGTTCAAGACCAAGCCTCTCGGCTTCCATGGACTTCTCCTGCTAGTTCTCAACTCTCCACTGATCCCGAAGTCTAGGAACTCTACGGCTATTGCCTTCATCATGTTCCCTCATTGGACAGTCCCGACGTAAATGATGTCCTCCGCATCTCCAGCATTTCACTGGCTGCTTCATCTTTACCTGCTCAATTTCCTTTGAGTCTTCATGCCTGGACCATTTCTTATCGGGTCGCTTGGACAATTGTTCCATTGTTGATCCACTTTCCTTTCCTTTGCTGATTGCTCCCAGAAGGTTTTTCATCTCCCTTTGCAAACCAATAGAGTCTTGCAAAATCTGGTGGTTCATTTCACTCTGCCTTCTCTGTATCTTGAGCATCTCCCCAAGATTCTCTTGGGTCTTAGCAAGCACTTGAAGGAGACTTCGAGCCAAGTCCAATAACTTTTGATCTGCTTCCATAATCAACGTGCACCACCTGGTTTCACTTTTCTCACCTATGGAATGCACCATTGAAATTCTATCAGACTAAGCATAATATAGGCATCAAAATCAGCTAGTTAATTACCCAATTGGCATGACAGTTCAAGTTCCATTAAGGAAACTTAAATATTTTTCATGCCTTCCCCAACAGGCACATGAGCTCCTTCATTTCCAATCCTGGGCAGGGAATTAACTATTCCAGCATTCACAAATTTACTTTAAGCAAATACACACATTTCATTCTCAATCATACATGCATTCAACAATCCTTTGTTTTCACAATGCATAAACATATATATATATGTATAATCAAAAGGAAAGAGAGAGCAGTAAGAGATTTTCCCCTCTTTGTTCTGTTCCATCCTGGAACCCACACCATCGCTGTGGCTTTTCATGCTCTCAGCCTCTTTCACTTTACCGTGAATGCTGGACCAATCTCTCTTGGTCATGACACTTAGTGTCTTTGTTCTATTCTAGACCTCTAAACCATGGAGTCTCTCCACATGGTTTGTCTCGGCTGCTAGGACTCCCCCGTCTCACTAGCACCTTTTTCATTGCCGCTCATTCTGAGCTCTCCAGGACAGTCACATGTCCACATGCATCTCTAGGATGCTCGTATAGTCCTTGCTTCCAGCGATACCTATACCCAAACATTGAATAAATTCACATGTTTAGCTTATCCTCATTAGTTTCTATCTTGTTCTAAATATAGAACATCATAACCCAATCATATAAACATGTATATTCATTAAGCAAAATAATCCAATTACTTATCTATATTGTGCGTTTCCTCGTTCGTCCACAGGATCCTGCTTCGCTTTACAAGCCTTGGGATCGCCTATGGACTCAGATGTTAGGTCAGCACGCCGGCTGCTCCACAACATCAAATAATTAATGTCTAGCCAGTACATAACCATGTCAACTAGGCTTGGAACTTTATCATGACCATTTCCAGGTCTAGGATCTACTATGGATCCTTAGGCATATCGCAGCCCATCATACACTTATGTCAACAATGACACATACACTTATATCGCCATACACTTATATCAACCATTTACCTTTACCTTTAGCCTGTCAACACAAGAAACACAAGCAATACAAGCAAACTCATCAGCATCATTGCTCTAAAACTGTAATCACATTTCATATCATTCACTATCAACTATTGAGACACCAGGAGTTCATCCACTCCCCAGAGTGTAATCAATATTGAAAACCCTTTCATGACTCGACATCGGAAAAGTGTGCACTCTCTTCCGGTGTGTACCATGTAGGCCCTATGCATACTCAAGCAATCGGTTATCATGGAAATAAATCAAAACATGTTCTGCATATGAAATTTAAAAATTAAACATGCATATTCTTAACAAAGGTCACAGAACACTTATCCATTTTCCGTCGCAGCATGCCTTTGTATCTGTTAGGCACCGTCAAGGAACTGGGAAAATTGAATGCTAAGCTGGTGAGCTCACTGTAGAGCTAGGAACACCTACACCAGAACTAGCCTAACTTCTATAACACCCACACACACACCCAGCACAAGGAATCAGTCCCTTCTCTGCTACACAGTCCCTCAGGCCCTGCATTCCCTTCTGGTGCTATCCCGGGGTTGTGGAGAAGAAAGCCAGCCCTATAGCTCTGTCTGTGTGGTTTCCAATCACCAGGTCTAAGCAACCCAAGGCCCCATCCTTGTTTCCTGTTTACGTTTCATATCCACACACGTCTCACTGACATAATCCAAACCATCTCACTCATGTTATCACCAAACATGCAGTGCAGATGAGACATTTTCAAAATGTCTAATGGAGTTTCACCCGAAACCCATTTCCAAGGGAAAACCTTCCCATGAAGTTTGGCTCTTGCAAGTCATCACACATGATCTTCCTGCAGTGTGTACTCCTGACACCTTGATCAAATAGCCAAACAATTAATCATCACCTGATACCACAATCCAATTGATCATTTCATAACCAAGCAATGACATTAGCAATCAAATTCAATAAGAATTTGTGATTCTATCTACTACATAAATTGACTTGCTCAATTGTGGGTTTCTTGTAAGCAGCATTACTATGCCCATTATAATTTTATGCTTACTATCATAACATGAATACCCACTTACCATGTGTCCCTCCCGACACAATCTCACACAAGCCAACAATGATTAGTAGCCGTTAGTACCTCTTAAATCCGAAATCCACAGTTCGAATTTAACAACCCATACCAACTAATTTTCACAACCATGAGACTTTTTCTCATAAATGGTAGATTTTGGCATTGGTCAGGGTCTTACCTCTCACTGCTATGTTCAAATAATCTACCTGAAACATGAGTTTCAAACATCCAAACACAAGCTTATGCGAGCCAACAATGGTTAGTGGTTGTCAGTGATTTCTCAAATCCGAAATTCACAATTCGAATCCTAACAACCTATTATGCATATCATATGGTAGATTCAGGAATTGATCAGGATCTTACCTCTCAATGCCATGCTTAACATAATCTACCTAAAACATAAGCTTCAAACATCCAAACACAAGCTTATACAAGCCAGTAGTGACTAGCAGTTGTCAGCAATATTTGAAATTTACAATTAAATTTTAACAAGCTCTCATAAATGGTAGATTCCAACATTGGTCAGGATCTTACCTCTCAATGCCATTCTCAAAATAATCTACCTGAAACATGAGCTTCCATCAACCAAACACTTGGTAAGTATGCATATACTATCTCATTGCTACAACCATCACTGAAGCATTTTCAGAATTTATAAAATTCAAATACTTCAAAGGTTAGTCACATCAGTGTTCTCAAAGCTCATTTACTTCGTGCAATCATCATCATACTAACATTGCAAGGTATAGTCATATCATTCATGCAATTAAATGAAGTGGTTAGATACTCCTTACTTCACAGGCGTATCATTCATACCACCTTGCTCTCCAATAGAGTATTTCTAGAAGCCAATTGATCATGACTATCCTGCATTCATAGCAACCTCTGAAATGGTTCCAGAATTATCATTAATTCATCATTTCAGCTGTTAGTTATTCATAATTTCACATGCACTCATCTCAATGCATTCATGCCATACATCACAACATTTCACCTACACTTATGCAGTCAGTCATTTACACCCTTCATAGGCATACATTCAATGCATAACAACAAGATTCATAAAATCTTCTTAATGCATGTCCATTCAACGCTACCTTGCATTGATTCAGGAATACTTATGCATTCAACCATACCATGGCCTAACCATGGCTACCTCATATAGGATGCATTACTATAATCAATATCATTAATCATGTATAGGCATGACACCTTTCTACATTCCCATATTCACATGGTATGAGGTCTCTTACCTGGACCAATCCATGGAATTTGTCATAAGAAAACTCTTACCTGCATGGGTCGTACTTACACCCTTTCCATGACCAATTTGGTTGGTCCTTGCAGGAGATTGCAGCATTTGCTCACCAACTTTTGTCATGGACTTGTTGCCTTATCCCTTCTTCAGAGGGTTGCTGGTCTCATTCATCAGCATCAGCAACATACTCATCCAGGTCCATGTCATCGTTGGTTTGTCCACTAATGCCAACATCAAAACAATGATTATCATTAGTGGTTCATTGTACATATATATATTTTTCAATATTCTTACCAATCATGCAATGTCATATGCATGCAATACATACCCTCATGCATTTCAAACATAAACTTAGGAAATGTAGTTATAATTAGAAAGACAGGGTTTTAATGAAAACTTCCCTTTCAAATCCCTCATCTTCTCGTGGAATTCCTCTTCCACACAACAGCTGGTTGACTTCACAGTCCTTACTGCCCCTGGGCATGCAACTGTCCATATTTGTCCATTTGATGACAGCGGTCATCATTAGCATTTTTGTGCTTCATGCTCAGATTCCGGTCACTTATCCTTGTTCTTTGTTGGATAAGCTTTCCAACGCCTATTCACATGCTTCATTCCGACCTTGGATGTGAAAACCACACCACCTCTAAGAATGAAGACTTTCACCAAATCCTTGAATTTTCATTACACCACTGCAATGTAGAATTTTCACATTCTTCTAATGATCTTAGAGCCATTTCGGCAGCTGCATTTTCGGCATCCCCTTTGTCCTTTGTGAAATCCCTCTGATTCGAACTCTTGCCCAAAACACAGGATTTTCCTTCTCATAAGAACGACTATCTCAAGGGACGACGGGGGTCAAGGGGGCTTGCCCCCTTGTGGCTTCTGCCACTGCAGGGCGGGTCGAGGGCAGCGCCCTCGTTTTTTTTTTTTTTTGGTAAATCTATGTTTTTTGCGCAATCTGGCGCATTAGCTCGCTACCATTTTCTCATTTTCCAGCCCTGAAATTCACTGAACCATTGTTCCTTCTGCCGAATTGGCTCCCCGGAAGTTCCAACCTTCCGCAACGGCGGCTCCCTGGAAGTTCCAACCTTCCGCAACGGCGGACACGCAAACCTTGACATCTTCCGATTTAGCACTTACGTCGGACGTCGGAAGCATCTCCACATCGGAAGTCGGATGTCTTTAGCTTCCGCAACGGCGGACGACTACTTCGTCAACTCTTTCGATTGGCGAACTATCTTTGAGCCTTAACCCCTTTTGACGTGTCGGCGATTGGGGGAATCTCCCATCGGAAGACTTAACTGTTTGGGCCTCCGCAACGGCGGATGAAAAACTTCACCCATTCATCCGCAACAGCGAACTCCCACTTCGCCGGCTCTTCCGATTTGGCGCTTAGAGAAAGTTGAACGTCGGACGTCGGAGGACATTCGTAACATCGGACTTCGGACCACTTTCCCTTCCGATTGCTCCGATGCTTAGACAAATTTTTCTTCGACCGCGTCGGCTGTCGGCGGTCTTTGCACATCGGAAGTCGGATGATTCTTACGTCGGACGTAGATCACTTCGCCGTCCGCAATGTCGGTCGGGGAACTTCGCCAATCCTTCCGCAACAGCTGAAGTCGACTTATCCAATCCTTCCGCAACGGCGGAATTCCACTTCCTCCAGTGGTCCGACTACTCACACTTAGACCGTTTTTCTGAATTTGTTTGCTCACTGTTGTTCTCCTGGACATAGAGGGTAATTCTGCTCTCTAATAGTGTCTCTTTCTTGGCCCATAGAGGCCCATTGCTGCAACCCATAGCTCTGATACCACTCTGTCACGTCCCCGTCCCTCAATCGGCGAAGATGGCGCGACGAACATCAACACAGCCGGGAAAATCGCCCCATGAACATTGACAGAAATCAAATATTGAAAATAAAACTTGCAAGCATACACAGATGCACAGTCTTTATTCATACAGCGGAATCAAACATACATAAACATTTCCAGCATCGAGCATGTTCATCATTTCACATAATATAGTATATAAATTGCAGAGGCGAAGTAACAGAAGCACTTATCTTTCGATTAAGAACTTTCCCGCAACCAGCTACGTCGCTGCAACGTTCCACCCAACCATAGGCCAGCTTGCTCATCAATCTCTCAGCCATGCTGCCACCCCTGAGCTGGGCATGATTCCTCAAGGACTAAGGGGACAATTGCAGGCTTGCACATAGCCAAGGGGGCACAAAACAGCAAACCAACACATCTGGGTTTCATAGGCTTTCAACAGACAAGCCAATCCAGCACAGTCCGAAGACTATCCACTGCATACCAGCAGCAAAACAATCCCTTCACAATGCCGTGAAGACACAACGGCAACCAGGGATAATCCCAAACAGAAGGTGTGCACAGCACAAGTCCACGGGTCAATACGAAGTTGTTCTTGGCCCTATCGTGGCCAAGACAACTCAGCAACAACACCCAAACCAGGGTAACAACATCAGCCCAATTTCACAATGGAAACGACAGCAACTATGCACAGTCCCAAACGAAGGGTAAGCAAACCCCCAGCATGGACAGAGGAGAACACAACCAACAAATTGGCACTCCACAGTGGCCCCAAAGGAACTTGGACACCACAGCTAACACAAAAACGTGAGGAAGACAACAGCCCCAAAGCAAAAAAAACAGTGAGCATGACTCACAGCAGGGAAAAACGTCCCAAATAGCCTGTGCGTGAGACCAATAGTCAGTGAGACAGCCAAAAACGTGAATGGCCCTTCACAGCCATGGTAAAAACACATGAAGCTACCAAAAACGTGAATGAAAAATGCACTAGCAGCTCCCAAAACGTGAGGAAAATAGCCCAATCCCCAGCACTACAAAAACGACCTCCCATCCATGGGAAAAATGAAGCCAGCAACCAAAAACGTGGAATGAAAAACACAGGAAAAACTCCAGCTGCTCCCAAAAACCCCAACGTGAAGGAGAATGGAGAGGAAAATGGAAAAACATGGATGCATGGCAGAATGGCATACGTTTTTGGGCATTTTCCTTGCCAAGGAAGTCAGAACACGTTTTTCAAAAATGGGTCTCTGCCCAATTCGAATTTTTTCCCATACTCTTCCCATTCCATGCAATAACTAACTCCACCACATTCTGGTAGAAATAAATGATTGGGAAAAAAAAAAGACAAGAAAGGCAGTTGACAGTTTGATGGGTTTTCTCATAGACATTTGGCTTTTCCCCATTGGCCCATAGGTTAAATATTTCACCCCCCCCTTATCCTTAGGAAATCATGCCCCATTCGATTTAGTTGCCGCAACCGTAGCTAGTTGTGTCCATTAATTAATTATGATGCATATTTACATGATGGCCAACATAATATATGCCGCATGCCCCGATATACCATCGGTGACAAATTTAAATCCAAAACATAGCATTACCGATCAATGGTGGGGCTTTGTCCTTTAGCTCCGCACCATGATCATTACCATATATATATAAATCATGCAAACGAGGTCGAAACCGGGGACATTACAATCCACATTAGTTATAGAATGGACGGCCAGGGGTAAATCTACAAAGAAATCAACGGTCTAGAAGAATGTAGAAACAAATTTTTGGAATGAAATAGAGGAAGTCCAAAATTGGAAAGTTGGTCAGGCATCTTGTATCCCGCATCTTGCATGCAAAAGGAAAGTTGCGGAGAGGAAACATTGGAAAGTTGGTCAGGAATCCTACATCCCAAAATCTGGAGAGATCAGACGGCTGATATTAGTTTTGATAAAGCAGATCGATAGTGCAGAAGGAAAATGCAAAAAGAGAAATTGCAGAAGTAACGTTAAAGATTTAGAATCCTGCATCCCTGTTATAGCTGATTTCACCACTCCAGGTGAATCACACTTTGTATGGCCTTCCCCTGTCCCGCTGCAGAATCCTTAGAACCCATGGAACATTTTTTGTCCTTTGATGTTTCCTTGACCATCCCTAAAAACATGTGAAAAATGATACACGTGACTTTTAAACCTATAAGCGCATATATACGTGGGTTTGACCACTAAAACCGCGTACATTGGGATGTGTACAAATTCCAAATCCTTTTGGAGTTTTCCTTGACATGGATCTGACTCATTTGACTCCTGGCCTTCCCTATGCCTTAAGATCTCTCGAATTCAACCTTTCATTACCCCTTTGAAAAGCTATATAAGGAACCCCTTGGTACATTCAAGGAATAAGAGAGAATTGAGAGCAAAGAAACTATAGTCCATTGTTGCCGGAACTTATGCTTGAGTTTGCATCCCTTTGTCCCTTGGAGCACTAGTGTGTTCTTCCCAAGCTTGCCTTTTGTGTGTGAGCTTGCTATCGAGAGATGGAGGATTGAAGTGGTGGAGGCCCAAGTGGGGGATTCAGTTTCTCCAGTTCACAGACGTGCCGACAGAGGTTGTATCTTGCAATCTCTAATTTATATTAATAGAAATATCTTTTCCTGTCCAATAATGTGTATTTGAATGAATATTTTATCCATTGGATTATGTCAAATGCTTATAGATTATGGATTATATATGCTAGAATAGATCTAACACCATGATATATAGAATGCTTGTATTGTTTGCTTGTTGTTGAGGAAGTAATCTATCAATTCAAGCTCAAGTTGGAAAGCTCAACAGGGATCTACTTCAACTGTCCGGAATAACGTACGAGGTCTGATCCTTTAGTGTTAGACATTTAATTTCTATTTCATATTGGAAAGGATTGATTTCTGGAGTCAAGTTGTTTGTTGTGGTACCCCAAGCCATAGGAATTTCTCTCCGTAACAGAATTGGTGACTCCGCTGGGGAGTTCCTAGTAGTTGTCCTTTGGGGGTTGTGTTATCGGCATTCAATGAATTTGAATTGCTCTTTCTCTCTTGTTTCTGTGTCGGGTCTGGCGGCATGTATGCTTGGTAGGGTCTGATTGGTGTGAAGTTTGTCTCATCTTGTGTATTTGCCTTGATTTTATGCACCTTTCTTCCTATACGCGAGTTTACTGTGAACAGTCGCGTATGCCCTAGATTTTGCCTTTTTGAGGAAGTTAAATGGTTGTTGGGTGAAGTTTGATATTTGCTGAGTCTCCTTTGGCACTTCTTGAGTCTGTTTATACCTCTGTTTCTGACCTGGGAACGTTTTTTTTTAGGCTTAATTTTTTTTTTTTTTTTAAGAAGGTTCTTATGGCATTTTCAATTTTTTGTTTGAGATTAGTGCATTAGAGTTCTTTTACCTTAGTTCTTTTCTTGACTGTTGTTTGTGTGTGCTTGCAGAGTCTAGGGGTCGTATAATCATTCTTTTTCTTTTTACATCTCATTTTATTCCAAAAAATCCAAAAACATTTGCTTATCATCATGCATTGCATTTTGCATCTTTGCATTGTACTTGCACTAGATTTGATTTGGAGTACTAGTAAGGACTTCATATAGGAAAGATTGCATTCATCATTTGAAGAAAAATTGTGCATTTCACATAGTAGCATACCCTATTTTCATGGACACAATGCATTTGCATTGATTGTTAGGTGTGCATTTTACTTCATGCTGCATCATAACACCATTAGTTGCACGGTCATATCCCTATTTTGAGTAATAAAGCCAATTAAAATCGACGCTAAATTAAAATGAATTACACTCTTTTCTTTTCTAGGGTGCACCAACAAGCTTAGGTTTTAGGATCTTGGAATAGTTCATTGTAAGTAAATTCTCCAAGATCACTAAACAACAACATGTATGTGTCTGTCCAGGTGAGTGTGTGAAATCCTTGGTATAACAAGTGTTTCTCAGGATCCTCCTCTCAAAAGGGAGTTAAGCATGAGGCAGTGTGAGGGGTTATTGATTGGGATAACCCCTAGTCATAAATGAGTAGCACCGGAGATATTTCCAGGATTGTATTCGTATCTAGGGGCTCTTTTGAGAGTTGCTGCAACTATCCACCTGAGCATTGATTATATTGAGGTGACCTTAGTGGCCTTACCTAGGATATCGATGGGGTACTTTGTAGGGGTTATTTTGCGGGTGTCCCAGCAGGGGGTTGGGGTTGGACAGCATAGTCACTTTACATGTTGAAGCTGAGGGCCACAATAATTGGTTATGTACCTCCGCTTGTTGTGTATGGGAGTCTCAAGCCTCTCCTAGGAGAGACATAATTTCTTCATTCAGGAGCTCATTTATCTAGCCCTTGTTTGCTTGCATTTGGCTTTAGATTTTGTTAGTAATTGCTCTGAGAATAATAGTTTTCCTATGGTTTACGTAAATAGCGACTCTTTTCTATTTTTTAAGTCATTGTGGATTCGGGTGCAGCTCCTCGCCGTTCTCATCATTTAGCAGGACTTTCTCCTTCTACTTATCCTCCTCCTTTGGGAGAGAGACCTAGACAGTCCAGGTGGACTATTTCACACATTGATTCACACACCATGGGAGACCATTTAGAAGGTATTCCTGAACCACCTTCTCCCATTTGTGTAGACGATGGGGAGTTTACTCCTACTTATGATCCATCACCCGACTTGGCAAAGTTAGGTCCTATGATTTCTGAGATAGGAACCATGCATGATAGACCTACTCACTCTAGGGTTGATTCCCCATTGACGCATTATTGGTATGGAATGCCGGAGGATTTCGAGACTCATTTTGAACCCACCAGCACTAGCTATGGTAGTTATGCTATGTCTGGTTTTCCTACACATGATTTGGCATTTCATGTCGAATCCGACTTTGATTATAACACTATGCTTTGGGGCACTCTCATTCCTTACCATGCGGAGAGGTTTGGGAGCACTAGTCACATTGCACCTTCCATCTCGGTGGTGGAAGTTACATCACATATCCCTCCTAGGTCTGGGGTTAGCGATCTGATTAGGATACTAGATATGAGATGAGTGAAGATAGGTGGTAGCACGTACATTATTACTCAGATTCCTTCGTCCTCGGTCCCTAGTTCTTCAAATGTTCATCCTCCACCTTATTCGCATGGTCCTTCGAGCCGGCACATGGTTATGAGTCAGGTCCGTACTGCGGTTACTAGACCGATTGTGTCTCAGGTTTACATACCGCTCGTTGCTTGGGGAGGCTATGTTCATACTTTTAGAGGTCATGTTACTACTTCTGGAGCGTATCTTCCTACCTACGGAGTGTCTCATGGGGCATCACATGCGATGACTTATGGACCTTATTATGGGACGCAGTATGGACAGGGTTCTTCACCTTATGGGGGTGGGTATCAACAAACTGCTTAATCTCCTAATTACGGCTTTGTAGGTCCTACTAGTCAAGGTCCACCACACTATGGTGCTTCCACACCACCCTATACGGGTCATACGAGAGGAGGGAACTATGGCCAAGGCCATGGTGGTAATAAAACCTATATGAATCAAGGAGTTGTCCATCGACCTCATCATCCTAGGCTCCCTTTCCTCATGATGCTCAATCTTCCTGACTTGTCGAGATTGACGAACGATCATGTGGCTCATGAACTGAATTGGCCAACTGTCCCTACCAAGCTTCCTTCGGACATACCTAAGTTCGAGGGAAAACTGGAAGAGGATCCGAGCGAACACGTTACTACGTTTCACCTATGGTGCTCTTTGAATTCCTTACATCAGGACTCAGTTCGTTTGAGACTATTTCAACACACCCTTATAGGGCCTGCCACAAAATGGTATATAGAGTTACCTAGGGGAGCTTTCTCTTTGTTCAACGACCTTGTGATGACTTTTTTTAATCGCTTCCAGCTACCAGTGCGTTATGATGTTGGTACTGAACTCTTGTCGACATTTCGGCAAGATAAAGCCACACATATCTCTGATCATATTCAAGAGTGGCGTAGATGGAAGAGGTTAATTAAATCCTTTATACCGCTGGATTTCCTCCTCGAGTGGTTCCTCAAGTCATTATTGCCATATATAGCGAAGGATGTTTCCACATCCGGAGTGTAGAATGAGGAACAAGCAATTTTTAGGGCACACGAACTAGACTTGATCTATGCTCAGTCTGGTTTGTTATATGAGATTATTCCCAATGCTCTGCATTCCAGTTTCAAACCCAAAGTCAAACCTGGACCACATGCTGATGGCATTGTGGGTTGTGCAAGTGCGAAACCTATGGATTCGGTTGCAAAACAAGTTAGTCAATTGTCAATCAACCAATCTTCTTCGGGACAAGCTACGGCTTCATCTCAACCCACCCAAACAACGAGTGTACTTTCTGTGCAATCATCGGACTAGAAAGGTAACCAATAGCCCGGACAAAATAGAAAAAACGGTAAAAATAATCATAAGGGTGGGAATAAGAATGAGAATTATAATAGTAATTACAAGAACGATTGAAATGCTGGGGGGCACAAGCAAGCTAAACATAGGGTTAAGTTCCCTTGCAAGTTATGTAAGGACAATCACCTCACTTACTTGTGCCCTCATATTGAGGAAGCTTCGAGATTATTGGCACAGGGCCCAGCTGTGCTAACTAACCCTTTACCACATAATCAAAATATGAACTTGAAGTTGCATGACCAGTCTGGTGATGATCATTATCCACCGGAGGGTAATGGTCGTGGGTGCATTAACATGGTTCGTGCTGCGAAAGTTGTGACCCATGCGAAATATTATGGTTCGTCACAACCCAGCCCATGCAAAGAGACTGATCCACTAGGGTCCCCTTTGTGTATTGAGAAACCTATGGATAAACTTGAGACTGCACCTCACATTCCTAAGGGATTCCTTAAGCATTCAAGGCATAATCCAAATTCCCGAGCCGCCCAGAACTATTCAGTTGTTGAGGATTTGGGCCACACTCCTTGTGCAATGTCTGCATTGGTAGTGCTTTAGAGTTGTCCATTGCAAAGGAAGGTGTTTCTTTCTGCCCTTGGTGTGAATGATGATGATTCTTTCTCTCTGATCAAATTTGAAACCGTGGGACTTCAGCCTTTCTTGCCCTACTATGTGTCTCTTTTGATTCACGTAGAATGTCTTAATATGATCGTCAAGTGCACTGTGATTGACGAGGCTGATGTTGCTTCTGTGATGTCTTTATCCTGTTGGAAGGGTCTGGGTTCTCCTGAGCTATCTAAATCAGCGACCATGTTAACTACATTCGATGGGAGATCTTTTAGGCTGCAAGACATCCTTCCTTCCCTTAAAGTCTGTTTAGGAGGGAAGACCATTGCGATAGAGGTCGAGGTGGTTGATGCACCCCTTGACTACAATATCTTGCTGGGTAGGAACTGGATGTATAGTATGCAAGCCATTGCTTCTTCCTTGTTCTGCGTTGTATGCTTTCCACATAACGGGAAGATCGTAATGATTGATCAAACGACATTCAAGAATTCGTCTATTACCGCATCTTTGGGAGCTTCGATCCTGATCATTGAGCACTCTCAGCCGGCAACTGGGAGTGTGGGTGTAGGCATGTATCCATCCCTTATGGAAATCTTTAGTTGTCCTGCACCGATCCTTATGATAGGATCTAGTTTCGATGAGGCTTCGACATCTACGACATCGGTGTCTTTTCGCATGAGTCATATGGAAGATCCTTGGATTATTTCTACACCGAGTACTTTGAGTGAGCCCGTCGTGACGAATGTGCCGTTGCCTGCAGCTATGATAGATTATCAAGCTGATCTCAAGTGTGTTGTAGATCCTAGTCCTTCCTCTTCCCAGACGGAGGAGGAGGACCCTTATGTGCTGCCGGAATGGGTAGTACAGTTTTCTCACACACGACTACCTTGATACAATTTTTCCTTCAGATGAAGCGATTATTGAGGCTATGTCAGGAGTTGAGCCACCATGGGAGGAACTCCATCATAGATCGTACTTTCTTCCAGAGCTTGACCGCTTGGAGCATGAGGATTTTAGGGTGGTTCTTAGTCAGAGAGTTGGTAATCCTATGGTTCCATTAAGCTCTCCTGGTCCGATGGTTGATGGAAACATGGTGAACATATCTTCAACGATTTCTATCAACATATCTCACAATCCTGGCACAATAGAGAATGTCTATATTGGGGTGGAATGTTCCCATGCTAAGATTCTTGAATACACATGAGCTTTTTAAATAATTTCGTGATATTTTTGCTTGGTCTTACGAAGAGATGCCAGGTATTGACCCTTGTATTGTCGAGCACAAGATTAAGATCTACCCCAACTCTAAGCCTGTTCGACAACGTTTACGTGCGGTGAATCCTAGGAAAGCACCCGCCATTAAGGCAGAGATAGAGAAGCTATTGAAAGCCGGTTTCATATATCCCATTCCCTTGACAGAGTGGGTTTAAAAACCCGTTCTGGTGGATAAGAAGTAGGGATCGATCCGTATATGTATTGATTTCCACGATTTGAATCATGCCTATCCTAAGGACAATTTCCCCACACCATTTATTGATCAGATTTTGGATGAGTGTGCAGGTAGCGAGGTGTTCTCCTTCATGGATGGATTTTTCAGATATAATCAGATACAGATTAAACCTGAGGACCAACATAAGACTGCATTTATTTGTCCTTGGGGAACGTTTTCATATCGAAAAATGCCTTTCGGCCTTAAAAATGCCGGAGCTACATTTCAGCGGGTGATGACCTTGATCTTCCACGATCTCAAGTCAATTATCGACGTATTTTTGGATGACCTTGCTACTCATTCTTGCATGAGAATGCATCATCTCTATCACTTGATATTGGTATTCGAAAGATGCCAGCACTATTCGGTTAGCTTAAATCCTCATAAGTGCATCTTTTGTGTGAAGTCAGGGCGTTTGTTAGGATTCATCATTTCTAAAGAGGGTATAAGAGTCGACCCTTTGAAGGTTGAGGCAATACTTCAGTTTTCTCCCCCGAACAATATTCATCATCTTCAGTGTTTGCAAGGCATGGAAAAATTCTTACGAATATTTGTTGTCAACTTTGCCAATTTGACTAGAGGCTTCATGCGTCTCTTGAAGAAGGACACCCCCTTTTATTCGGATGAGCGAGCCCAGGAGTTCTTCGATGCACTCAAGCGATCCCTAGCATCGGCCCCGGTGATTAGTCCCCCGGACTATAGCCGTGATTTTCTATTATATGAGGCCGTGTCATTAGAGACGATTGGTATGGTTTTGGTTCAAGAGGATGAGGAGATCCAAGAGCATGTCATATATTACTTGAGTCAGAACCTTATTGACACAGAGATTCATTATTCTCATGTCGAGAAGCTTGCTTTAGCTACCATACATGTGGTTCAGCGGTTGAGACATTATATTCTCCTTCGCCAGACCTTGGTTGTAGCCCATGTCAATCCGTTTCAATTCGTCCTCACTCGAAGGATGATTGGGGGAAAATATAATAAATGGATTGTCATTCTGCAAGAATTTGATATCGAGTTTGTTTCAACAAAATCAAAGAAGTCTTTAATTTTTGCAGAGCTTATATCAGATTTCCCGAGTGATACCAAGGAGTTGGTTTGTGAAGATACGTTTGTCGATGAACACATCTTCTTAATCTCAACGTTAGACCCATGGTATGGGGATATCATAATATATTTACAAACACTGAAGACCCCTACTCACCTCTTGCAATATGAACGACAACAATTACGTCACGTCTCTAAGAACTACCTCATAGTGGATAACACTTTGTACCGCCGTGGGGTAGATTCCATTTTACAACGTTGTTTAACTCATGAGGAGGCTGAGGTAGTGCTGAATGATTGCCACGGAGGGGCGTGTGGTGGTCATTTATCTGGGCTTTCTACAACTCAAAATATTTTAAAAGTGGGTTATTTCTGGCCATCGATCTTTAAGGATTGTGTTGATGTGGTCAAGAGGTACCACCCTTGCTAGGTGTTCACACGTAATATGCCCTAGAAACTTTCCCCGTTACATCTCATTATCACCATCGGTCCCTTCACTAAGTGGGGGCTTGATTTTATGGATTGCAACCCAGCTTCGGCTGGGGGGCACCATCATATTATAGTGGCTGTTGATTACTTCATGAAATGGGCTGAGGCTATGCCTACAGTAAAATCCGATGGTGAGACAGCCGCTCACTTTGTATTCAACCAAATTATTACTCGGTTCGGGATTCTGATAGAGCTTGTCAATGACCATGGATCGCACTTTCAGAACCGTATGATGGAAGAGTTGGCATCGAAGTTAGGGTATAAGCAATATCGTTCCTCTTCTTAGTACCCTCAAGCAAATGGACAGGTAGAGGCAGTGAATAAATCAATCAAATCCATTCTCCAATGAACCATTGCACAAAGCAAGAACAATTGGCACATCATGTTATATCCTTCTTTATGGGCATATCGAACCGCTATTAAGACTGCCACTGGTTTTTCTCCATATCAACTTGTACATGGAGTGGAGTTGATATTGCTAGTTGAATGTGACAGTCCTTCATTGAAGCTAGCTGTAGAACTCTTACCGGAAACTTCCCCATTGGAGGAGCGTTTGGTTCATCTTGAGCAACTTGATGAGTAGCGTCGGGGTGCCTTGGTGGCTCTAGAAGTCAATAAACGTCGTGTAAAAGTCCAGTACGATAAGTTTGTCCATCCAAGGAGGTTTAGTGAAGGAGACTTGTTCCTTTTGTGGGACCAACCAAAAGAACCCTTGGGGGCAGGGAAATTCAATCCTATGTGGCGTGGTCCTTACATGGTTAAGTGTGTGTTAGAGAAGGGTGCATATGAGTTAGTGGATTATGAAGGAAAGGCCTTGGCGGAGCCTAGAAATGGGCTCTATCCCAAGAAATACTATGCATGATCTTCAGCCAAGGCTGCTTATTGTATATTATTGTACAACTTTGCATAGTTAGGTATTTTTCTTATCGTGATTGGGTTTATGATTAGTTTCTGTTTCTTTTGGCAGATTTCAATGGAATATTCCACCTACATAGGATTCACAGATGGTGCAAGCCGTCACACTCAACACTCAGCCTTTGCTTCTTGGGTGATTTATACTCCAATGGGTCAGGTACTATCTTCAGGAGGCATATGTCTACGACCATCTTCCAACAATGTTGCTGAATACAGTGTCATTATTGAGCTTCTACAGGATGCCATTTTACATGGCGTTCTATCTCTTGAGGTACATATTGATTCGGAGTTAGTAGTGTCACAACCCAATGGTTTGTACCATGTTAGAGATCCGACGTTATTGAGAATATTTTTACGTGTGAGATTGTTAGAACGACAATTTGACAATATAACATATATACATATTCCAAGAAATAATAATCAAGTTGCTGACTCATATGCTAACTACGTGTTATATTGGCATTTGTTTCATTCACAATAAATTAATCACAAGCACAATTGTTACACATGTAAATAAATAAACCGATCACCATAAAAAAAATTATATATACATTCAAAATGTGATAATACATAGTGTCATGATACAAAATTGAGGCTTTCGAGCCACCAGCATATAATAAATGGTAGTACAAAATGTATACACTCCCAGGTGTCTAATCCTATGGAGGAGGAGGAGGGTTGTGATCATGGAAGGTTACTATGGCTCTAGCTAGCCATTGAAATAAGCGCACCCATACGCATGGTACACCTACCACCTGCCGCTGCATAGCCTCAGGCAAGTCCTTGACTTACACCATGGGAACTCTATGTGTCATTATCACAAAATTGGTATGAATACTCTAGAGCGTCTGCTCCGCATCCACACCCATGATGTCATCTCCTCTTCTCCTCCATCTATGACGAGGGAAGCCCTTTGGCCACCGTGGTCCCACATCTGCACACAAATGGTATATGTCACTATGTATTCTCATGCAAAAATATGTCTTTTTGATTCCATATAATCAAGAAAACATAAAAAAAATTAAATAACTCAAAATTTAAAAAGAGATTGTCAATATTCGTTACCTATATCTCCATATGCCGATCCTGGTGCTAGCGACATGTCCGGGTCCCCCCGAAAATCTATCCCTGCATAGGGGTAGTCATCGATGGTAACTATCTGTCGTCGCCACCATGGAAAGAAGTCAGCTGGATATGGGTTGGCAACCCTACCACCCCCCATTCTGCGCATAGCATCTACCGAATGTCGTTGGGCCGGATCTCGTACCCCATGAAGAGGAACATCCACTCTGGGGCTCAATCCTGGAACACGCTTGAAGAAAAACGTGCTCAAAATACTGTTGAACCCGAAGTTCTGCACTCTGCCTGCCTTACACTCACTGAGTTGATGTTTCATGTTGCTCATTAGTGTAGTTCTCCAGTCATAGACCGTGGGTATCATGCACTCCACTGCATAGAACATCAGAGGTCGCGAGGCCTGGTGGAGTGATGCTAAGCCTGCTATCCTGTCCAATGTCAATAATATGGCCTTTAGGCCCAGCACCTATATAGCGTTGGTAGGGAACCGACTCCCCACCTTCTCTGTGTCTGGATAGCAGTACACCGCAATGTACTCGTCGATAGTCAGGCTACCTCCTAGCCCACCACGAGAATGAAGGTTCACCACTTCCCCTCGTCTAGAAAGCCTAGTAATGAAATATATGTCCTCCACCTCTATGGTGAGGGGCATCCCATCTATATGGAAGGACTCTGAGTCTAGATCCCATTAATCCACCAGCATCTATAATAGTCTTGGTTTGGCCCTCAAACAACCAAGACACCAAAACTTGTAGAGTCCGCATGCACGTAGAGCTCATTAAGCCATTAAATTGGCCCTTATTGCTTCCTCTACCTCACCATGCTCACGCTCTCTCCACTCTAGGACCATCCTGCACAAAAAATTGCAAATTTTCGCATTAGATTATTGAAAAAACCATATGCGCGGCCTCATACGCGACTGTTTTCAAAACAACCACGTTTTACGCAGGTTTAAGGGCATTTTCTGCGTATATCCAGCCCTATACATGGAAACAACCTCAATTTTTGCATGGGTTGCAGCACCCATTTTGGATTGGCCTAGAAAGCTTAATTAACCATGGAATTTCATAAAAATTGTATCAAAATGAAAGAGAGGAGCATGAGTAAATACCTGGAAGAAACGGTAGTGGATTCTGTCGGCTGTCTTTTTTTGATCTCCTGGAATTTGCTGTTGAAAATCAGAGCTCAAATGGGTAAAATTTTCAAACGATTTATAATATTTTGAATTGTTTACTATTTATAGAAATTTTTCAAATATTTGAAAATTTTTACCCCCTTTCCTATAGTTTCGACATTTTCTAACCATTTTGGACCGTTTCTGACATAATTCATGATGTAGAGGACCTTTTTTAGTGACATTTCAGCCGTTGGATTGACCCGTTTGTGTCAATCTTAGGTATCATGTCTAAACTAGCATATAGGTTAGGTTTCATCACTATTTCCATTTTGCATAACCTTATGACCATCTCATAATGACCTTAGGTATGAACCCACTCTATTATGTCATGAAACCTTCTTGCTGCTTTAGAAGTGGCATGATATGAGTGGTAGAGCTTCACCTTACATGGGTACCCTAGTTAGCATCTTATTTGCATCTAGTGCCCATGCTGACATTTTCTCCTTTAGGGTGTGGGAGTTCGTTGTATAGTACTTCCATGACATTTCGCAAGAGCCTCATACTCCTCTTGATATTTTGTTGGCCTATTTCCCTCAGGACTCCCTTATGTCAAGTTGTGAATGCATTATCATGAGCTTTGCCTGCCTTATTGAGCTTTATGCTAGCTTCCTTGACATTGCGTTTCAGCCATATAGCCCGAGCTTGTCTCATGTTTAGCCATGCAGAGCCATTTTTTATATCCTTTGCAGCTTGTTTCTCTTTTTATAGGGAGGGGATTTTCCCCCGAGTGTCAATATCCTACACATGTATCCTTGCATTGAGCAAAGGTATGTTCCACTGCTTGGAACTAGTTTGTTTTCCCTTATGACACTCGTCTCCTCCTAGTATATAACTATAAATCTATTTTATTCTTTTTTCAAGATTTTTAAACAACTGAAAAAGTCCAAAAAAATAAAAAAACCAAAAAGCCAGACAAGGAAAGATGTTATCTGTGGTAGCTGTCAAGTCATGTTGCCTTCGAACAGAGCACTGTATATCACATCCATTGGTTGGGTTATAGTTTGACTTTAGGAGTTGTACTCATTTATCTGAGTTTATCTCCACCGACTTGTTAAGCTTCCAGTCCCTATAGAGCCTCTATCAATGCCTCCTATGTCGCAGAGATGTCCTAGTTTGTATATTGAGTCTATGCTGCCTTCATTTAGTCACGATACACCGTTATTCTCTTGTTCGAAGGAAGTTGAAGCCTGAGTCGGTCATTTCTCAGTTATCTTGACTTTGCATGTTGGCCATTCTCGGTACAGTTACTGGTTCGCGCACCTTATTATCGAGTCCTTCCACATTATACAGCTCTGTTGAGTACCTCATGTTGGATGATGGGGGATTCCTTAATGCCCTCCTTCCAGCGGATTTCATCCCATTGACTTCAGATCATTTATTCTGGGATTGGAATCTAGAGTCATTTTGAGTGCCTTGAGACTTGTAGTCATCAGTGGCAAGTTCTCTCGCCATCGACAGTCTATAAGAATACATCAATGTCCCTTGATCAATGGATCCTCTCAAGTGTTCAACGTTAACAAATTTATTCACACTTGTTAGTTTGCACTCTAGTACCTTGATTCCCATTTTCATTATCGGTGGGTGATCTCGCGTCTGTTAACGGTATACATTAATGACCGGTAATCAGACGATGGACTACTATGCTCAACCTTGACACCTCTATTTGCATAGTAGGACATGTACTCGTAGCAGTTTGTGTAGAAGACTTTCTAGATTGGTGGCATCTTTTATATGCTACCTCCTTGATCGTGCCAGTGTTCATGAGATTTCAGCTCTCATGACTTGATTCCAGTATATGTCAGATATTTCCAGCCACTATGGATATCTTGATCTGTTATATATCTTCAGCCATTATGGAGATCATGGTCCTTTGTATATCTTCATCATGGAGATTCTGATTTATGCATATTGTACGTGGCAATGACCACTTATATGATATATTGTATCATGCCTATTCATGGCCATCGTACTCTTATGTATCCGAGACTGCTATATGTATTTCCATTTATGTGCAGAGTTGTATTATTGTACTATGCTGATTGGGTGGCTGGTCTTCCATTTCGGATCCTTCATCACTCCACTTCTGGGATGGACTTATAATGTATTTCGGACATCGTATGACCCCTCTAACCTCACACATTAGGGGGCATCTGTTATAGCTGATTTCACCACTCCAGGTGTATATAGCTAGGTTCCCATCTTTAAAATTTGTGTTCTGTATTCATTTCATATTCAGAAATTTATACGGTAGACTAGGTAATCTAGATCTGCTATTTAATTGTTCACCTATTACTTATATCTCTACTGACATATTACATTTGTCAGTAGAGACATGTGTGTCAGATGATAGTAGATTTAACCGTATGATTTTAAAGTTTAAAGAAACAAAAATACTATATAGATACCCTAGTGTATTACTTACAACTAGAGCTATTATTTTATAAGATAACTATATATACATATATATAAACTATTAGGTATAAATCTCTATAAAAAAAACTATCTATGCATTCATTTCCAAAAATTAAATAATCCATCTAAGATCTTTCAAGGTCTGTAATCATATAACAAATTACATTAAAAATACTCCACATAAACTAAAAACCACATTAAATTTAAACAAAGGGATATCATGACCATTCATGTGGTCCTCATCAAGACTCTGCCATAAAATCTACAGTCTTAACATCTACATTAAAATACCATAAAGCACATGCATTATATTTTTAAAAATCCATATAATATCCATATTTACATAATCATAAAGCAAGTTACATACTTCAACATCATAACATAAATCCATATAAAAGTTTCTATCAAGTAACATTTCATACAACTATGTATTAATAAACAGAGGTCATATTGAATTAACAGTGGTCGTGGTATCGACCCTCACAGGTTACAACTTATTTTCTTAAACAAAATTAAAATCCACAACAAGAACCGTAATATAAATCATCACCATAATCAAAACACATAACAAAGCCCATAAAGTAAATTACTTTTACCATTTCTATTAATTCTTATAAAATATTTCACAGTTTGAAATCGCCCTGGCCCAAATCGGTGAAGGTCGTATACCCAGTCACAGGCCACAACTCACACCTTTTCCTTATAAATTAAAATGCCTACACTAGCAGAGAGATCGTAAGACTCTAGCTATAGCATGGCCTCAGATGCTAAACAATTTAATACAGATTCCAAGTTATTTAAATACAACAAGTGCTATCAAGGGTTTGCATACCCTACCCTCCACGAAACCGACTGACACACAGTGCTCACATAAGAACCAGATGCCGTAGAAAACTAAAATACAAGCTATCGCAGCACTGTGGGAAGGCTCATGCCATTGATGGTATGGCCTTCACCCATGTGGTCGATTTATACATTCATCAAACTAATCAATGGTGTTTACACACAGAGCATCCGGTAAGGCATATGCCTCTGTCCATTAAAAATCCCAACCCATTTTAAATATAGTGCTTAGTAAAAACATAGGAGGGATTCGCATACACCATAAACATTTACAATTTATAAAAAAACAACGCTTACATCTATTTACACAGATATCCCAATGTATGTACACAGTCGCCATTAAAGGCCAAGAGCAAGGTTTTACATAGGCATGCCAATGGGCTATGGCACCATTGCTTGCAATGGTGCATCCCATGGATTTAAAATCCCAAAACCAAAACTGTAATGAGTTCATAACCCAAATAAACATTACACAGAGCCGAATGGCCTAAGCATCAAGTCATGGCATAACACCTCCATTTTAATCAACAAAGTCTGTATTCAATCCCGAAGGAAAAATTGTTTTCACTATAGCATCAAACCCCAACCAAACCACCAGTCGAAATATAGCCCTGCCATAGGAGTGGAGGGTGACAAGCATTTGCTTGATGAGCAGACTTACCATGGCCATGAATGCAGCGCTGGGAGCCAACTGTGTTGTAGCCACACTGCCCTCCATCCCTTTCGGCACCTGCAAGAAACAACCAAATGGGGATGAGGAGTATGCCATTACTTCCAAGCTGTAAACCAAATAATGTGAAGGCTTAAGAGTTCACGCGAGCTTACCTTCACAAGCAGGAGGTCTCCTCCATGGCCATACCTCTACACAGAGCCAAACAATGAAACCCCCAAATGACAAATACATTGCACAACTATCATGAGCCAAGCCTAACGGAAGGCTGTCACGATTCACGAAAAGCATTAAATGCACCAAGCTTGAGTCCGTTAATGTTTCAACAAACCCACTCCAATATTCATGACTTGTTACAATGTATCGAATATCACCACCCTTCATACCATCGCTTAAACCCTGTAATATATGGTTCATACCATATATTATGTTACCCCAAAGTTTAAACATCAACGTTAACTTAATACAAATATTTCACTATGCTAGTATTGTCACAATACTTAGTCATAGGTTGCGCTAGTTCAAAAGTTTAAATGCCCTTGCTTAGGATTATAGATAAGGTTTAGTACATAGGTTTAGAGCTTAGGGTTTAATACCACAGTATTAAGGCGTTTAGGCTTAAGCACCATGGCATACAAAGTATGCCATGTAAATCTCTTGGATTATCAAATCCAAGGCTCTGCTCTCAAACCATTAATATCCTGCCAACAAAAGAACATAGGAAATGTTAAAAAGAATATATAGTAAAAATATACATAGTACGAAAATATACTAATGAAATCTAAAAATGAGGAAAGTAAGACCATAACGAAAAATAATTAATGTACAAGAAATTTAACCGTAATGGATAAAATGATGTTAATGACACTTACCAAGTTTGAAAAACCAAGTCGATAGGCAACGTAATAACTAGCAGCAAGTTATCAATGACCAAGGATGTCAACACACTATACATTCGATCCCATCGCAAGTAATGAACTGCATAGGTAAAAGAGAGAGGTGCCTCAGTTCGATTGAACTAAGTAAGCCTGTGTAACCAAGTAATACCTTACCTCTCATATCGTCATGGGAAAACTAGTCCTGCCACTCCACCACTTTATTCCCATCAACAAAGTTAAACTAGTTATACTTAATAAAGAGAGTATACATGTGCAGAAGTAGATCAATGTACTATACAATTCACCAACTCACTGACAGTAATAACTAGGATGTACAAATAGTTTAAATAACAGAATTAAGACATAAGAAGTAAATGAACTAATAATCACTGAATGGATAAGAGATTAACAAGATAGTATGATCAGCTTCTAAAGAGATTGGAATTTAAGTAGCGCATGTAATTCCGGAGGAGTAATAAGGATCCTCTTTGGGTAGTTTTCTACTATCCTATAATTTTTTATTTTTTATTTTTGGGGACATTACAAGTGGTATCAGAGCCCAGTTTCAATACTGAGAGACTTATGGGCGCACCAGGCATTCACGCAGAGAAAATAAAGTATTATAAGTAAATTTTGTTACTAACATAAATTTTTGTTGCTATTAAATTTTTTTGTGTAACAGGAAAATTTTTACAGCGCTATTTAGTTTATGAAAACTGAGAGAGAAAACAACCGTCAAGAAGAAATGACCACCCCCACTTCAGAAGTGAACTTGGTGGTCGTGCTAAACTTTGATATGCTAAAAAATTTGCACAGTCTTCAAGATGAATTGAAGAGTTTCAGAGAAGACATTCTAAATGAAAGAAAGAAAAAACAAGCTATAAATGAAGCATTATTATGTAACATGACGGGAGGGAGCCCACAAGGTAAACCTAACTAGTGCACCAATAGATCCAAAAGAGAGCCATACCATGAGCGGGCTAGTAGCCCAAGAGAAGCAGAAAAATAAGGTAGCCCTGAAGCAACTAAAGAAGATCATCACAATCCTGCTAGTGATGACTCACTTTCTCCTCGGAGAAAGAGGAAAAGAAGTGATGACAGTATTCAGGGGAAGTTTCAGAAAATAAGAGCCCCGACTGTTAGAATAATAAACCCATAGTTTACTACCTTAGACATTAATTTTAATTATTTTTGTCTTATTACCTAGTTTCCTATATTCCACTCTATGCTAGTTGCCTTCTACAAGTCCTAGAAGTCAACACATGCTAAAACTGAGTCATGGAGTGCTTGGGAAACATCTTGGAAACCCAATTTAGCATGTCTATTTTATTCTAGATCCTGCAAAGCGCATATCTTCTTTTTTCTGAAAAACTGTCTGTTTTATTGAGATTTAAGGCAAAAAGAAAAGGTAGACTAGGTGTAGTTGAATTGCTTTGTTACCACATCATCCTCCCTCCTTTTCTCCTAATAAAAGAATGTATGAGTTGTCTTTCCATCCCTCATTATCTTTCCTACTGGACTTAGCCAATTCGTGAGCATCTTGGTGGATTTGGAAACTGCTTTATGCACCTATGGGGGATTTGACTAGATTTAGTAAGCCTATTTTTTGACCATTTCGAATGGAATCCTTATGCATTCAAACTTATCATGTAATTATATATTTCAGCAGCCTATTACTTCACAAGGTTGGCTATTGTACACTTATTGAATACAGATCACTGTTATGCTCCAATTTCAGTCTCCTTTGGTGTGAATTTTGCATGTTTGATTAACAATTTTGTGAGTGTAATTGTTCTATCTCTTGGATTCAATTTTCACATGGTATTAGAGCCTTTGTAGATCGATTTCTCTCCTTCCTTATTTCTATTGCAGGTTTGACATCTTCAATGGGAGCGCATTCTGCTGACTAGAGGGCACAATTTCTGAGCTATGGACCAATCTTAGAAGATCATCTTGACTCCATTCAAGTTCTTTGAGTGGAAATATGAGATGGAGATATTGTTGAGAGAGAAAGGTCTCTACATGGTAACTATGGAAACAAAGGGAGATCCCAATGCTACTGCAAAGAAAATTAAATGGCACAATAGGAGGGATGAGCCCTATGGTATTTTGTGTCTGAGCATTTCGAGAGACCTCGTCTTCCATCTTGATGGATTGACATCACCTAATGAAGTGTTGGAGAAGATAGAATATCATTTTGGAAAGACACATGAGATGAGAGGACATCAAATTGAGATTGAGCTGATCTCCTTGAGTCCCAGTACCTTCGAGTCATTGTAACTCTACTTTTCAAAGTTTAATGCCCTTGTTTTGCAGTTGAAACAGTGTGGGGTTGAAAAGAAGGAAGAGAAACTAGTTTTGGCCATACTTTCTAATCTTGTTCCTAACTATTCAATGTTTTCTTTGACCTTCCATGACACCAAGTTGACATATCAATCCTGGAATATTCCTAAGCTTGCAGAGTTCATGGAATCCCTCACACAGGAGCAAGATAAGTTGGTGATGATGGGAACCATCAAACCTTCCAAAGACCAAGCTTTGGTTGCTGGAGATTCAAGGGTGGATTCAAAAAGTAAGAAAAAATATCGAAATCCACCTAAGCAAAAGAGAGACGGTAAAAAGTCTCAAGAGGAGCACCAAGGTTCCAAGAAGCACTCCCAGAAGAAGAAGAACAAAGGAGAAATGAGCAAGTGCGCATACTGTAGTAAGGGATATCATCCTGAGAGCTCTTGTATGAAAAATAAAATTGACATGTTGACCCAAATCCTGGAGAAGAATAACATCTCCCTTCTTGATTTCTCAAAGGAGAGGGTAGGAGGATCAAATTCAGAGGACAGAAAGAGAGTACATGCCTTGGTAGCTAGCACATCAAGCTCACCTAGCTTCATCATAGACTCTGGAGCTTTTAGACATATGGTTTTGACAAAATAGATATTCTCCTCTCTTGACAAGTCGAAAGGTCCACCAATAGTTTTGGGAGATGACTCTCTTACTGACAGTTTGGGGAAGGGAAGGATTGATCTTGACCATGGTAAGTTCAATAATGTGTTGTATGTTCTAGGTCTTGCCTCTAATCTCTTGTTAGTGTATCATATGACTCATAATGGGTCTCCAAATAAGGTCATATTCTCCCCTAATGATGTTGAAATCACATAGATTTCAAATGGTAAGGTCATAACAAAAGGTGTTGTAGATCACAATTCGAAGGTATACAAGTTTTCCCATTTTCTACCCTACTCAAACGCCTCTGATCTTCTGATTCATGCTAATCAAGGAAGAAATCTTTGGCATGAAATATTTGGCCATCTTAACTACAAGTATCTTTCTGATTTGAGTGAAAAATATATGGTCATAGGGTTACCAAAGATCAAGTTTTCTAAGGGACTATGTCAAGGTTGTATCCTAGGAAAACACCTAGAGCACAAGTATGAGAAAGCTAGTCATGAGAGAACCTCTACACCTCTTGAGCTGATACATAGTGACATTGCTGGTCCATTCCCTCATATTTCCATTATTCAAGCCAAAAATTCACTGACCTTCATAGATGACTTTTCCAGGTATTGTTGGGTTTACTTCCTAAAGCATAAGTCTAGATTTTTTTACCTCTTCAAATTCTTTAGAGCCTTGGTTGAAAACCAGTTTGGGAGGAAACTCAAGATCCTTAGATATGAAAATGGTGGTGAGTGTGTAAATTCTGAGTTCATTCAGTATTGTAAATATGTAGGTATTCAGATGCAACATTCAATCCCTTACACACCACAGCAAAATGGTGTTGCTGAGAGAAAGAACAGATCACTGAAGGAGATGGAAACCTGCATGATGGAGGCTAAGACTTTGCCACCAAAGTTTTGGGCCGAGGCTATAAAATATGCATCCTTCATCCGAAATAGGGTACCTCATAATGATCTTGATGGTATGACTCCTTTCGAAGCTTGGATTGGGCACAAGCCAGATGTGACCCATTTCAGGATTTTTGGCTCAAAGGCTTGGACTAGAATTCCAACTGAAAAGTGGAAGGATTTGCAGCCCCAAAGCCAAGAGTGCCTATTTGTTGGGTATTCTGAAGATTCACAAGGGTATAAGCTGATCAACTTGAGCACTAACAAATATTTCATTGAAAGAAGTGTTCAGTTCCAAGAAGAGCCTTTAGTAGCAGTTGAAGTTGGAGAGTCTTCTTCACCACCAGATCCATTGATTGTAAGTGGAGAGACTAATGAGTTTTATGATTATGATATTTCTGATAATGATGATTTTATTGCAGATCCTAATAGTCCTAGAATATGGAAATGGGTAGCAAATACCATTCATGCAGTTGGGGAACTAGATGGAAATCCTAGTGACACTAGGAGGACTAGATCTCACTTTGAGAGTGCCCTTTGTGTGAAAGATCATCTATTTGCTGAGAAGTGATATCTGATGGTTGAATAATATCCATATAAATATGAATATGCATTAGATGATCTAAGATGGCAAACAGTCATGAAATAAGAATTCAACTCGCTCTAGAAGAACAACACTTGGGAACTGGTTGATCTTTCCCCAGGGAGGAAGCTAGTTCAATGTAAGTGAGTTTTCAAGACTAAGTTTGCTGCTGATGGTTAAAATTTGAAATATAAGGCAAGATTGGTAGACAATGGTTACTCACAAGTACATGATATTGACTACAATGAAACCTTTGCACCAGTGGAAAAGATGGACTCCATAAGGCTAGCTCTATCCATTCCAGCTTCGAAATAGTGGGAGGTACATCACATGGATGTGAAGTGTGATTTCCTAAATGGAGATATCACTAAAGATATTTACATGTAGCAACCTGAATGGTTTGTTTCTAATCCATCTTTAGTGTGTAGGTTAAAGAAATAATTGTATGGGCTCAAGCAAGCCCCCAGGGCTTCGTATGCCAAGATTGATGGATTTTTGTTATCACCGAGTTTTGTTCGATGCAAGTCTGATCCTAATTTCTATTTGAAGCTGATTCATAGTTCCTTGATGATTATTTTCTTGTATGTGGATGAACTTTTGATTACAGGAAGTTTAAAGAAAGAGATTGCCTCCTTGAAGGATGCAATGAACCATGCGTTTTCTATGACAGATTTGGGATTTTTGAGCCAATTCTTGGGTCTCGAAACTGCTCAATCCCAAAATGGAATCAAAGTAAATCGATCCAAGTATGCTCATTATGATCTAGATTTTTTGAACAATTTCAAAATTAAATATTGCAAGCCAAGCAAGACTCCCTTCCTTTCAGGAGTTAAGCTTGAAGAAGCAGGTTCTTCTCCTATGGTAAATAATACACTGTATAGGCAGTTGATTGGGTGTTTGATTTATCTTACACACACTCGACCTTATCTTTCTTATGCAGTTAGTGTGGATTCAAGATACATGGATTAGCCTCATGAGATCCATTAGAGAGCGACCAAAAGGATCCTAAACTTTGTTCAAGGAACAAGAACTCATGGGATCTTCTACAAAGCAAAATCTGATCTTGATTTGATTGGGTTTACTGATAGTGATTGGGCAGGTGACAAGACAGATCGAAAGTCTACATTAGGATATGTGTTCATGCTTGTAGAAGGACCAATCAGTTGGTCAAGCAAGAAGCAGAGTGACATAGCACTCTCATCTACAGAAGCAGAGTATAGAGGAGTTATAAATGCAACAACTCAATGTTTGTCCTTGCAGGGGATACTTGGAGAATGTGGTTTTGAATCAGAGTTTTCAACTATTATCTACTGTGATAATCAGAGCACCATTCAAATATGCAATGATCCAGTTCATAGATAGGGAACCAAGCATATTGAGATCCATATGCATTACATCAGACAGCTTGTGCATGATGGCACCATTGATCTACTCTTATGTGCATCTTCAGAACAAGTAGGAGACATCTTCACCAATTTTTTTTGTGAGAAGACCTTCAACAATCTAAAATCACTGCTAGGGATTGTCGATCATGTTGTGAAGCATGATTGATGACAAGATTTCCAAAAAAATTGTTTTTCATGTCCATGTTTAAGGGAGGATTTTTCCATTGGGTTT
>LPNX010810306.1:206575-246552 GCA_001517045.1 Pseudotsuga menziesii | reverse complement strand
TTATCAACCCATAGTTACCTACCTTAGACATTAATTTTATTTATTTTTGTTTTATTACCTAGTTTCCTAGATTCCACTATATGCTAGTTGCCTTCTACAAGTCCTAAAAGTCAACACATGCTAAAATTGAGTCATGGAGCACTTGGGAAACATCTTGGAAACCCAATTTAGTATGTTTTATTTATTCCAAATCCTCCAAAGTGCATATCTACTTTTTTTGAAAGGTTGCCTATTTTATTGAGATTTAAGGCAAAAGGAAAAGCTAGACTAGGTGTAGTTGACTTGTTTTTTTCCCACATAATTCTCCCTCCTTTTCCCCTAATAAAAGCATGTATGAGTTTTATTTCCATCCCTCATTAGCTTTCCTACTTGACTGAGCCAATTCATGAGCATCTTGGTGGATTTAGAAACTACTTTATGCACCTATGGGGGATTTGACTAGATTTAGTAAGCCTTCTTTTTTACCATTTCGAATGGCATCCTTATGCATTCGAATATCTCATGTAATTATATATTGCAGTATCCTATTACTTCACGAGGTTGGTTATTGTATACTTATTGAATACAGATCAGTTTTATGCTTCAATTTCAGTCTCCTTTGGTCTAAATTTTGCATGTTTGATTAGAAATTTTGTGAGTGTAATTGTTCTATCTAGGGTTCAATTTCCACACCGACCTATGAAGGTGAAGTAAATATGGGAGAAAAGTCTGAATAATGGTTTTTGGGAATGAGTAATTATTTCCAGGTTCATAACTATTCAAGTGTGATGCAGGCTAGGCTTGCCATCTACAACCTGAATGGTAAGGAAGCAAGATGGTGGTGAGATTTAAAGCACACTAAGAAACATGAGCTGTGAGAAATAAGATGGGAAAAATTTCGAAAGATTTTCCATGAAAAATACATGTCGGAAAGGTTCTTTGACCGTAAGGTAAAAGAGTTCCATGAACTGTGCATGGGGTCCATGAATATGGACACATTTATAAACATATTTCTAGATCTGCTACATTATATATCGTATATCGAAGAAGAGAAGGTGAATATCTAGTAGTTTCTAGGATGTCTTACTCCCAGTTTTTGGGACAGGATTGAATTCAACATGATAAAGACACCGGATACTACACTACACAAGGATAGACTCTGCTATGAGCATGGGTAGTTACGGCCAGAAAACCAGAACCAAAACAGAGAAAATTCTAGAAAATTTTATGATAACCACAAACCTGGTTCAAACCCGCAGCCTTATAGAAAGAAAAATAACAGCTTTCAAGCGAACAGGAACTTTAATAAACTAGGTACGGAACCTTATGTACCAGCTCCTAGTAATAATAATCAAGTGGCAAGTGGAGTCAATGCTACCCCTTTAGCGATCAAGTGTTGGAAGTGCAATGGGCTGCATTATGCCTGAGATTGTAAGAAAAATAACAATGGAGTCTTGCATAACCTGCAAGAAGAACCTACTGTTGAGGACATAGTGGGAACCCCACGTATCTATGCAGCATTATATGGCCAACAGGAGAACCATCAAGCTACAATGGTTGACATCGAAGGTAAGATCTTAAACACCCCTATTTCAATACTTAGTGATCCCGGTGCTTGCTGTTTGTGCCATAAATTGTTTCTAGGCCACAAAGAAACAAGCCAACACAATCTCAAATATTAAATCAAACAAAACTAGGTTTAAGGGTTTTTTAAAAGGTTTTCTTGGTTATAAAGTTTGGTGACTGAAGGCAATAAACTCATAAGCCAAGCAGGAACTAAATCATAAATAAATAAGAACAGAGATGCATAATATAATCACCATGTACCAATCAGAATATAATCTTAAATTTCATTCACAACTGACAAGCATTACAAGCAAATAAACCATAAACCAACAATGAATTTATCAGTCATGTAGCTAAACAAACTCAAAATGAAGCTAAAACACAGACTGAAGGGCAAAATAGATCATATATTTCATAATTATGTTCATCAAATACACATGAGAGTTTTAGTACTTAGCTCATAAACAAGTCAAAGACCTCCTTAAGCCAGCCAAAAATCCAACCCTTTGTTCTCTCTCTCATCTATCTAAATACTGTTTCTCAAAAAATCAATTAGGGTCTAAACCCTAACAGTCTTCGGCCAACTCATCGATGGGATAAAGTGAAATTATACTTTACAAAATAAAATATCTCTTCAAAAACATAACAAATAACTAACTAACTAAAGTACTTTTTCAAAAGACATAACAGGTAACTGACTAACTAACAAAACTCAAAGGTCTTTAGCAGCTTCAGGGAGTAAGGCTATTCCATCCAAAGCTTGAGCCTTCTTCCTGGCTTTCTTCTCCTCAGCTTCCATATCTGCTAATATTCTTGTAAGTTCTTCATTCTGCTGCTGTAAGCCTTTGATGGTCTGCTTCAATCCTGCACATTGTAAATCTGTGCTTCTCTTCCTCTTCAGGGCCTCCTTGGAAACTGCAGTGAGCTCTTCATAATGATCTTTTAGTTCTTGCAAGTCCTCCCTGAGTCTTCTGTTAGCTAGGATCAAACCATCATTGGTTTCTTGCATGTACTCCATTTGATGCTTATATTGTTTGATGGTTCTTTGCAGGTTCTCCTTTTCTAAGTCAAAATTATTCCCTGTTGTGGTATCCTGTAGCTCACTAGGCAGCCATGGGATATTTAGCTTTCTGAAAATGTCTTCATCTTCTAGCTGCAGCTCTGAAGATACACCATGAACATTAGGGTTTTCCTTATTTACTGTTTCAGTTGGTACAATTTCCTCAATCAAAGGCTTGTCTCTAGAATAAGAAGCTTCAGTTTCCTTTCTCTGTTGTTCCTTCAACATTTCAGCTCTTAATTCAAAAAATACAATTGATAGTTTAGTCTCGGTGAGACTGGACTCTCCTGCTTACTTCAATGCTTTCTTCCCTTTGTAACCACCTTTGCTAGACTCTATCTTTTCATCTGAAGAAACTGCTGACTTTAATGCTTTCTTTCTCTTGCACTCACCTTTGCTAAAGTCTATTTCTTCATTTGAAGAAGAAGTATCAAGCACAGTTACTGCTTTTGTGTTTAACTTAGGGTTAAGTAGCTTCTTCATATTCATCCTTAATTTGTTTTTGGGCCTGGTTTTAGGTCTCCATCTTGGGGCAAGATCTCCCAGCATCTTCAACATTCTTCCTTGATGTCTAACTATGGCAAACTCCATAGCTTTAACCTTGATCTTCTTTTTCTTACGTTTGACTGTTTTATCTTCTTGACCGCAGAATTCTTGGGGCATTTCATCCCTAGTTTCAATTTTGACAATGAATTCATCTCCTTCTAACAGATATCCCTCATCCTCTGATAAAATACTGATTGGGCTTCTTTGCTGGGCCTGGATGTTTTCTTCCTTTACAGCAATCTTCTCTATGACAACAGTTTTCTCCTCACTAAAAGCTTCTGCTGGTGCCATATTTTTCACAGGTTGATCTTCTTCTTTTATAAACAGTGAGCTTTTGTCCTTATTATCAACTGAATGTTGCTAATGTTCATAGTTTCCCTTTGAGGGCTCTGGTGCTTCTTGAATTTTAATTTCTTTTTATCTTCATATTTTATTTTCTGACCAAGTTTCCTAACTAGGGTTTTCCCTTTGTCTACATGTTTTTTGGTTTCCTGCTGTTCCTGCTTAATTTGGAAACTAGACCAGAAAAGAAAATAATCCCATGTCTTCCCTTCTCTTTGTAGAGCAGCACTGATAATCAATTTGATCAAACCATGATGGAAAATAGACTGTGTAGTGTGCTCTTGATGCCCCTTAACCCTGCTTGACATCTTCTGCAAACTTTTAAACAAAAAGAAAAGAAGACTCAGTCTGGATTCACCAACGAGATGCTGTAGGAACCTAAAATTATATTTGAAGACATAGTCATATCTCCCTTCACAGGTAACATAGATTTGTAGGACTTTAATGGGCTCCACCCACTCATCTCTGAAATTCTGGATTAGTATTCCTTTTCTCCAGTATGGAGTAATGCCGGGTAAAAGGTACCTTTGGGAATTAAAAGTGAAAGGCAACTTTTTGAACCACATTTCGCCTTCATTTCTAACTCCTGTAGCTTCAGCAACTAGCTCCACAGTCAACTTAAACTTTAGAGTATCAAATACTACCATGTCTTGGTTATAGCATTGGGCAAATTTATAAGAGACCTCAGTGTTATAGCCATCGATATTCTTGAAGAAATCCAACCAACCAACATTCTGGAATAGCTCTACACAACCTGGAAATTGATCAATCCAATTCAACTCAGTGGGCTCATCCCTGTTGGTTTTGCCACTTTTTCCCATCTGCTTTCAATGACTAAATTCTGTGTACTTTTAGGGCCCTGTTGATGACCTAACAACTTTTTTTTTTCTCAATCTTCTGAAGTTTTAACAATCATCTTTGTTTGATTCTCCTTAACTGTTTTTTCTTAATTTTTTAACAGTTATCTTCTATTTTTTATGAAGGAAATTTTTTTCACTGATATTAGGTAATTAGGTCCACAGAGTGCCAAAAACTATTCAATAAAACTACTGTTGAAACTAACTATCATCCAAGCTATTCATTTAGATTCTAGACCATCTCTAGAATGTATGACAACATCTGTGTATTATGGTTCTGCATAAATAGTAGCCCTGGCTCCTTTCTACTGCCACTGATGAGCTATCTTCTTGCAAAAAGGATTTTGCATTAGTGCTCTCAAATTCCTGCTTCTTAAATCAACTTGTGATTGTTTAACTAGTGGATGGAAAGATATGAGAGAAACATTCAACACAAACCAGTCAGCTTCTAGCACCTACTCAAACAAGGTCTGCATGCAATTGATATGTTCAGCTCACTTATTGCATTGGTTTCAAGTAACTAGTAAATCTGTGAAACCCTGGTCGCCACAAACTAAACAGAGCTTCACCTTACCACAATTTCAGGTCTTGACAGGCTAATTGTTCAATGAAACTACTATTTTTCAACTTATCACTTTCCAAAGAATTCCAAAACCCTTTTAGACTGATATCTGATCGTAGGGTGTTTGTTAACAGCATGAATTAAAGCTTTCCTCAATCAATTTTATCATAACAAGCTTTAAAGAATAAACCCCCAATTTAGCTGCCACTATCAGGTTAATGCGGAATACCTTATTCATGTCTTGTTGCAGATGCTTAAAATCAATCCCTGAGCTCTCTGATTGTCAAATTTAACTATACAAGTGTCTTTGGGTGTCCAATTTGCTTCCAGCTGGTGCAACAAGAGAGCCCTAAATCTTCTCTGTAACTGTGAAAGCCCTCAATCTCCTCTGTTACTGCAACTTCCGGATTTTGGGCAAATTTCCTCGCTCCACTTAGTCTCTAGTTTCGTAATGCATGTATGGAGAACTCCTTTCACTTCAATCTAGGATCATTTGTCTACTTGTCACAATTCGCCCAACTCTAACTAATGATTTGCCATGATCTCTTTCACGCTGTAAAATGCACCTGTTTGCATGATCATTACTAAAGAAACACATATCAAAACCATTTAAGCATGTGATTAGTGATCTAAAAACCAAAATCGTGGGAGAAATTTGCTTAAAAACCGGCGATTTCGGCACGCGTGATATTCTTGTAGCGCCGCTGTGTAAACTTTTGGCAGTTGCGCTACAAGAATAATTTAAAATCAATTTTGGCGCCTTTTTGTCATTATTTCCATTTTGAATGAGGTTTTAAATGTTAAAATCTGATCATGGTGCTATTTGTGAACCAATTATTCAACATAATGTCCTATAGAACCCTTCAAGACCTAAGAAGAACAAACCTAAAGGAAAACCTAAAGAAAAACTCAAAATCTCACTTAAAACCAAAAATTTTCTAAGGTAAGCAAATGAGAAAATTTAAGCATATGAGCAAACCTAAAATAACAATCACAAACAAAATATAAAATTGAAGGTGACAAGTTCATAATTAACATCTAGCTCCAGTTGTGGGATGAAGTCCTCCCTGTGAGGCTTCAAGAACCTGTAGACCAGTGCCTTCTTTTCTGCTACCTACTTGTCTGCAAAATTTACATTGGGTTATGGAGTCTTTATTATGCTTCACTCACACCGGTATGTATAATGAAAAGTGAAAATCTCCTCAATGACTATAAAAATGCTTGAGGAATCGTCCATTGACTGAACTTGACAATTCCTCACCATCCAAAGACTGTAGGACAAAAGTGTTATTCTCCAAAATTTTAAACACTAGGAAAGGGCCAAACCAGAGTTTGTCAAACTTACCATGCTTCCCTTTTTTCTCTTTCCTGGAATCCCACCTCAAAACCATATCACCAACTGAGAAAGCGTTATCTTTGATTTTCCGGTCAAATCTACTCTTGATCTTCAATCTGTACAACTGTGCCCTTTCTTCCACCTTTTCCCTATTCTGCTGCATCTCTATTATCTCATAAATCCTTCTCTGCATATCATTTGGCTCTGCTTGGGAATTATGAAGAAAATTCATCTCTCGGATTCTCAATTGAACAGGAAAAATTGCATCTATACCATACACTAACTGGAAAGGAGAAGTTCCAATTGCTTGTTTGACTATTATCCTATCAGCCGACAATGCATATTTCAGCATTGAATCCCATGATCTCTTGTTATGCTTGAACAATTTTTTGATACTCTGGATGATGTTTTTATTAGAGGATTCAGCCAAACCATTACCCTGAGGATAGTAAGGAGTTGAGTGCTTCAGCAAGATACCATTCTTTTCACAAAAGGCTTCCATAGCCTTGGATTTGAAATCCTTGGCATTATCTGTTACTAATTTCTGAGGACAGCTAAACCTACTAAGGATATTCTCCTCAATAAATTCCATGATTACCTTGTCTGTGGCATTCCTAGTAGGGATGGCTTCCACCCATTTGGTAAATAATTCTGTTGCAGTTAGAATCCAACGGTGTTGTCTTGAGGAAGCTGGATTTATTTCTCCAATAAAATCCAAACCTCATTGCTGGAAAGGAGCATTTACTGCAATAGGTTTTAGAGGCAATGACAACAATTTTTGTTTGCCAGCAAACTTCTGATACGGGATACAGGCTCTTACTTGCTGATAAACATCTTCAAACAAAGAGGGCCAATAATATCCAGCTCTTAAAATCCTGTATGCTATTGTCTTCCATTACTTGTGGCCTCCACAAGCACCCTCATGAGATTCAGAAATCACTCCTTCAATTTTGGATTTATCCAAGCACCTGAGTAGGATACCACCTGGGTCTTTCCAGAACAACTGCTCTTCTACTAGACAATATTTAGTAGCTTTAAGCTTTAAGGATCTGGCAGCTTTCCTATCTAAATGTTCAGGACATTGCAAAAACAACAGAAAATACACAATGTCTGCATACCATGTAGATGCTGAATAATAGTCCATGATTTTCTCCTTTTCTAAGATTGCTTGATCTTCTTCCTGAGCTAACTCTTCAGTCATGACATGCAATCCCAGAGCTTGACAATTTGATTCAGCCAGTAGCTTGGCTAAACCTTGTCCCTTGACAATTTTGGTGGGTCTGATATCTACATCATACTCCATGATTTTAGCAATCCACCTGCCTCTTTTCTCTTCACTATCAGGCCGTGTTAAAACATCCTTTACAGCAGCATTAGGCACAAATGAAATAACTTTAGAATGCAGAACATAGATTCTGAAAAACTTTAAAGCTTTTACCAGAGCATAGGCCTGTTTTTCTAAGATACTGTATTTCAGTTCAGAATCCCTGAGAGTTTTGCTGAAGAATGCAATAGGCTGCTCCAATCCTTCCTTATTCTTCTGTAACAGAACAACTGCTATTGTATTCTATGATGCAAATGAGAATGTAAGAAATTCTCTGGTGAAATCTGGGCTTACTAATACAGGAGCTTTAGTAAGAGCCATTTTGATCTTCTCAAAAGCATTCTTTGTCTCAGTGGTCCACTTGACTTCGTGATCCTTTTTCAACATGACTGTGATCTGTTTGATAGTCTCTGTGAAGTTTGGTATAAACCAACGTAGAAAGTTGATTTTACCAATGAATGATTGAACATCCTTTTTAGTCCTTGGTAAACTTATTTTCAATATAGCTTTTACCCTTTCAGGATCAATCCTTATACCATCAGCAGACACTAAATGACCAAGCAATTTACCTTCCTATACAGCAAAGTGTGATTTCTTTGGATTCAAGGACAAGCCAAATTTTCTACATTTCAAGAAATTCTGCTTCAAATGCTTCAAATGTTCATCATCTGACTGTGAGAAAATAGTAATATCATCTAATTAGATTACCACAAACTTGTCCTTTTCTCTGACAAAAGCAATATCCATAGCCCTCTGGAAGGTTGCGCCAGCATTCATTAACCCAAAGGGCATCTTGTCATACATAAAAATTCCCCAAGGAGTTGTAAAGGCTGTCTTCTCCTTACCATAGGGATGCATAGAGATCTGATTGTACCCTGAGAAGCAATCAACCATCGAGATCCTTTGTGCCCCAACTACTTGCTGCAATACTTGCTCAATTTTAGGCAGAGGATAGTTATCTTTTAATGAAGATCTGTTCAAATTTCTGAAGTCAACACACAACCTGATTTCTCCATTCTTTTTTCTAACAGGAACCATATTAGCCACCCATGAAGAATACCCTAGAGGCACTATGATCTTGGCATCCAACAACTTCTTCACTTCTTTTTCAATAATAGGAAACAAGGCTAGATTAATCCTCCTTAATTTCTGACGAAAAGGTTTGACATTTCGTTTTAAAGGGACTTTATGATGTATGATTCCTGTTTCATAAGTCCTCAATTCCTCATAAGACCAGGCAAAAACATCCACATTCTCTTTTAACAGTTTAATGTACCTATTTCTTTGTTCAGCTGTAAGTGATTTAGAAATTTTGACCATTCTAGGATGTTCTGCAGAACCAATATTACACTCTACCACATTCTCTTCTGAAGACTAAACAATAGGCTTTGAAAGTGTATCATCCTTTGTAAATATTCTTTCCAGAGGTACCAAACCTTTTGGGATGAAATTGCTTTTTAGTTCAATAATTTTATGTCCAGCTATCTCATCTTCAACAATCTCATCCACATGTCCCTCTTCTTCATCCTCCTCTTGATCAATCAGGGAATTGGAAAATTCATGTGTAAGTTATAGAAACCTTTTAATCTCAATGTCATCTTCGAACACTCTCCAGTGCTTTACATTATCAGGTACAGAGGATCTGTACCTCACCTCAATGGGATATCTCAACTGAGTGGTCTTAGGGATTCTAAAGTGTGTAGCAGCCAAGGCCAATGAATCTGCAGTCTGATTATAATCTCTTAGAATATAGGTAATGTTAAAAGCTACAAAGTAATTTTTAATGATATCCCATACCTCATTTCAATAGACTTTCAGTAAACCCTTCTTCACTTGATAGTTTCTCTTAACCTGCTGAACAACTAATTTGGAGTCGCCAAATGCAGCAATCTGCTGAATGCCCAAATCTTTAGCAGCTTTTAATCCTAACAGAAAAGCTTCATATTCAGCGGTATTGTTTGTAGTAATAAACTCCAATTTATACATCAACTTTAGTGTTTCACCTCCAGGGGATATGAGACGAACCCCTGCACCTACACCTTCTTTACAAGAGGAACCATCAAAGTATGATTGCCACAGCTCATCCTCCTTTTCTCTGCTACATTTTACTGGCTGTTCTTTTTCAACCTGTAACAAACCAACAGTATTATCATCATCACTGAAATGTAACATGCAAGTACCCAGGTCTTCATCAACAACATACAGTGGGTGATTGGTAGGGTTCTTGTCATCTATCACAATGTAGGCAATCTGAAGCTCTCTGTACAGCCTTCTATTTTCTCCTCCAAACACAGGAATAGTAGCATATGATAAATCCATTTGTAAGGTCCCACCAACCTTCTTTGCCAAATACCTAGAAAGAAGTAACCCAAACTTCGGTGTGATATCAACTACCACAACATCCATGATCACACTTTTCATGGGTAACTGAGCCAGGCTGACAACCATGTCTTTTATTACCCCTAAACACTTCACAGCTCGGGAATCAAAGGCATACAGATCATGCTAGGGTTTGGTGATACTTAGACCTAAAGCCTCCATAACAGCCTTTGGCATTAGATTGTGTGAGGCTCCCGAATCTAACAAGCAATTATGAATCATCTGTTCATGGACTGTTAGGGTGATGTAGAATGGAGGTGAAGCACCTGCTTCATTTTCAGTCTTTTCAGCCAAGGCTAATCCAATGAAAATCTTGGGGTTTTCTTCTTGCAGATTTACTGTGTCTGAAATAGGCTGATTACTTGTTGAATTAAGCATTTTTAGGATTGATTCTTTATATGAAGGGTTTTTCATCAATTCAGTTAAAGGTACAGGAATCTTTAACTTGCCTAATTCATTTTCCAGGATGAAATTTTGAACAGTTTTACTTACCTCTTCAACCTCTGTGGTCTTCTTTGATTTTTCTGAAACTTGTCTCTTTTCTGTCACAAGATCAGATGACTGCTTAGCAAGGACAGATGCCTTCTTTTTCGGGATTTGTACCACCTGTTTTGGACCTGACCTCAAATTTACAGTCTTCTTGAGCTCATTTTGATATACATCAGTAGTTACATCAGTTTTTTCCAGACCTAGATCATCTTCTGTTTCGAACATATCAGCATCATTGCATTCTGCATTTAGAAACTCTTCTCCCCATGCAATCCTTCTCCAAAATTATTCATATCTTGGTCAGTATCTTCAAAGATCAGCTCATCTTCAACCTCTTCCTCATCAGCAACATTGTTTTGAAGAGGTGGTGGCACTCTTTGGTCCTCATTTTCTCTCCTTTCCCGCTGAATATCATTATTCCTACGTTCTCTAGGCATGAATCAGGGAGCAAAATGTCTTCTAAACTGATTCTGATTATTAGGATTTCATTCACCTTCTAGAACAGGCTTGCTGGAATTTTTCTCAAGATCTAATTTATTTAATTTTGCAGTGAAAATTTTTACCGGCTTAGCCATTTCATCAATTTTCCCTTTCGCAAAATGAGAAGCGGAAATCCTTGGGGCTACTTCCTTCTTTCCTTTTCTGTCATAAAGCTGCTGAGCTGTATCCTTCTTCAATATATTGGAAGCCAGTATGTTAGATTCTACCTCCAATGCTGCATTATGTATATTCAGTAAAGAAATCGGCCTCCTTTCTCTCAACAGTAAGGAAAATTCATGATCGAAAGCATTTGCATATGTCAGTTTTGCAGATGTTTCAGTAGGCTTTATTTCTGTAGGAATTCTACTGTGCATCTTGTTAAACCTCTTTGAAAATTCCGCAATAGTTTCATCATTTTTCCTCCTTAGGGCTCCAAACTCTGTTATGTAGTATGTATGGTCTTTGGTGTCACCCCATTGTCTCATGAAGAGATCATGGAGTTCTTCAATGATAGTGATTGTGTTAGCAGGAAAATCTCTGAACCATTTCCTTACATCCCCATCAAGGCTCTGCACAAACATTCTCATCCATACATCCTTGGCTTCAATGTTTTCATTATCAGCATAACTAAGGAAACCTTCCCAGTGTTCTTCAGCTGTAGTTTCCCCCTGTCCATTGAACCTAGGCAGATATTTTTGATACTCACCTCCAGGAAATGCATTTAAAGGATGGGGCAAGACCAATGGTGTATATCTAGTTGCAACCATCTGGTCCATCATGTCTATGGGCTGATTTTGGGCTGCCATTTTTGGACTGACTGACTTTGGTGATGAAGAAATTTGACTCGAACTTGGCTGAAAGGGATTTTTACCTAGTTTCAGCTGAAAAAGAGGTATCTTACCAGGAGAGGTAGTTTTGGATTTTCTAAAGGATTGAGGGTTAGTAAAAACTTGAAAACTACCATCAAGAATTGTTGGTTTTACCCAAGGTGAAGTTTCTTCTTCTTTTCTTGACACAGATGAAGCTAATGAAGCATCCAACTGTTCAGGGTCAGATAGGGAGGGTAATGACTGAGATATTCTCATATTTCTTGCTATCCTCAATATCTGTTCAGGATCTATAACACCCAACTGCAATGTCGAAGTAGGTCTGTTCCTAGTTCCCACTCCTCTAGTAGCCACTGTGACAAATCTAGTAAAAGTAGCCTTAAAAATGTGTTGGTTTAAGTTCACCTCTTAAAACCAGTAAAACTAATAAGTATCCCGAGGAAAATATGTCTTCAACTTCATCCCCGGTAATGGTGCCAAAGATGTTTGTGCCAGAAATTGCTTCCAGGCCACAAAGAAACAAGCCAACACAATCTCAAATATTAAATCAATCAAAACTAGGTTTAAGGGTTTTTTGAAAGGTTTTCTTGGTTATAAAGTTTGGTGACTGAAAGGAATACACTCGTAAGACAAGCAGGAACTAAATCATAAATAAATAAGAACAAAGATGCATAATATAATCACCATGTACCAATCAGAATATAATCTTAAATTTCATTCACAACTGACAAGCATTACAAGCAAAGAAACCATCAACCAACAATGAATTTATCAGTCATGTAGCTAAACAAACTCAAAATGAAGCTAAAACACAGAGTGAAGGGCAATATAGATCATATATTTCATAATTCTGTTCATCAAATACACATTAGAGTTTTAGTACTTAGCTCATAAACAAGTCAAAGACCTCCTTAATCTAGCCAAAAATCCAACCCTTTGTTCTCTTTCTCATCTATCTAAATACTGTTTCTCAAAAAATCAGTTAGGGTCTAAACCCTAACTGTCTTTAGCCAACTCATCAATGGGATAAAGTGAAATTATACTTTACAAAATAAAATATCTCTTCAAAAACATAACAAATAACTAACTAACTAAAGTACTTTTTCAAAAGACATAATAGGTAACTGACTAACTAACAAAACTCAAAGGTCTTTAGCAGCTTCAGCGAGTAAGGCTATTCCATCCAAAGCTTGAGCCTTCTTCCTGGATTTCTTCTGCTCAACTTCCATATTTGCTAATCTTCTTGTAAGTTCTTCATTCTGCTGTTGTAAGCCTTTGATGGTCTACTTCAATCCTGCACATTGTAAATCTGTGCTTCTCTTCCTCTTCAGGGCCTCCTTGGAAACTACAGTGAGCTCTTGATAATGATCATTTAGTTCTTGCAAGTCCTCCCTGAGTCTTCTATTAGCTAGGATCAAACCATCATTGGCTTCTTGCATGTACTCCATTTGATGCTTATATTGTTTGATGGTTCTTTGCAGGTTCTCCTTTTCTGAGTCAAAATCCTTCCCTCTTGTGGTATCCTGTAGCTCACTAGGCAGCCATGGGATATTTAGCTTTCTGAAAATGTCTTCATCTTCTAGCTGCAGCTCTGAAGATACACCATGAACATTAGGGTTTTCCTGATTTACTATTTTAGTTGGTGCAACTTCCTCGATGAAAGGCTTGTCTCCAGAATAAGAAACTTCAGTTTCCTTTCTCTGTTGTTCCTTCAACATTTCAGCTCTTAATTCAAAAAATACAGCTGATAGTTTAGTCTCGGTGAGACAAGACTCTCCTGCTGACTTCAATGCTTTCTTCCCTTTGCAATCACCTTTGCTAGAATCTATCTTTTCATCTGAAGAAACTGCTGACTTTAATGCTTTCTTTCTCTTGCACTCACCTTTGCTAAACTCTATTTCTTCATCTGAAGAAGAAGTATCAAGCATAGTTACTGCTTTTGTGTTTAACTTAGGGTTAAGCAACTTTTTCATATTCAGCCTTAATTTGTTTTTGGGCCTGGGTTTAGGTCTCCATCTTGGGGGAAGATCTCCCAGCATCTTCAACGTTCTTCCTTGATGTCTAACTGTGGAAAACTCCATAGCTTTAACCTTGATCTTCTTTTTCTTAGGTTTGACTGTTTTATCTTCTTGACCGCAGAATTCTTGGGGCATTCATCCCTAGTTTCAGTTTTGACAATGAATTCATCTCCTTCTAACAAATATCCCTCATCCTCTGATAAAATAGTTATTGGGCTTCTTTGCTGGGCCTAGATGCTTTCTTCCTTTACAACAATCTTCTCTATGACAATAGTTTTCTCCTCACTGAAAGCTTCTGCTGGTGCCATATTTTTCACAGGTTGATCTTCTTCTTTTATAAACAGTGAGCTTTTGTCCTTATTATCAGCTGAAGGCTTCTGATGTTCATAGTTTCCCTTTGACGGCTCTGGTGCTTCTTCAAGTTTAAATTCTTTTTTATCTTCAGATTTGATTTTCTGACCTAGTTTCCTAACTATGGTTTTCCCTTTGTCTACATGTTTTTTGGTTTGCTGATGTTCCTGCTTAATTTGGAAACCAGACCAGAAAAGAAAATAATCCCATGTCTTCCCTTCTCTTTGTAGAGCAACATTGATAATCAATTTGATCAAACCATGATGGAAAATAGACTGTGTAGTGTGCTCCTGATGCCCCATAACCCTGCTTGACATCTTCTACAAACTTTTAAACAAAAATAAAGGAATACTCAGTCTGGATTCACCAACGAGATGCTGTAGGAACCTAAAATGATATTTGAAGACATAGGCATATCTCCCTTCACAGGTAACATAGCTTTGTAAGACTTTAATGGGCTCCACCCACTCATCTCTGAAATTCTGGATTAGTATTTCTTTGCTCCAGTCTGGAGTAATGCCAGGTAAAAGCTACCTTTGGGAATTAAAAGTGAAAGGCAACTTTTTGAATCACATTTCACCTTCATTTCTGACTCCTGTAGCTTCAACAACTAGCTCCACAGTCAACTCAAACTTTAGAGTATCAAATACTACCATGTCCTAGTTATAGCATTGGGCAAATTTATACATTAGAGGAAATTTCAACTCAAAATGGGCCTGCTAAAATGAACTAATAAAATAATATTTATTAATTTTGGAGGAAGAAAAGAAAAAAACTACTTTTTTGTTTGTATTTTTGGCATATCTCCCTGTGTTTTTACTCAAATTTCGATCATGAGAGCTCGTTGGATGTGGAATTAAATTCCGCATCCAACAAGTACCCACTCGGCATACTTTTGACAGACCCCGCTACCCCAAAAACAAGAAATACCTGAAAAAATGGAATGATGATGTCATCATTTCATTTTTTCAGGTATTTCTTTTTTTTGGGGTAGCAAGGTCCATCAAAAGTATGCCGAGTGGGTAATCGTTGGATGCGGAATTTAATTCGGCATCCAATGAGCTCTCCCGATCGAAATTTGAGTAAAAACACAGGGAGATATGTCAAAAATACAAACAAAAAAAAGTAGTTTTTTTTATGATACCTATCCCCAAATTTATATTAAAAAAGTGTTTAAGACCTATACGGTATTTCAAATTTAAAGCAATTTCATTGGCTAACACATGATGACATGGAATTTGAATAAAAGTTAAAAGGCCCATTTTGAGTTGAAATTTCCTCTAATGAGAGACCTCAGTGTTATAGCCATCGATCTTCTTGAAGAAATTCAACCAACCAGCATTCTGGAATAGCTCTACACAACCTGGAAATTGATCAATCCAATTCATCATGGTGGGCTCATCCCTGTTGGTTTTGCCACTTTTTCCCATCTGCTTTCAATGACTGAATTTTGTTTTCTTTTAGGGCCTTTTTGATGACCTAACAGCTTTTTTTTTTCTCAAGCTTCTGAAGTTTTAACAGTCAGCTTTGTTTGATTCTCCTTAACTGTTTTTTCTTAATTTTTTAACACTCAGCTTCTGTTTTTTATGAAGGAAAAGTTTTTCACTGATATTAGGTACTTAGGTCAACAGAGTGCCAAAAATTCTTCAATAAAACTGCTGCTAAAACTAACTATCATCCAAGCTGTTCATTTAGATGCTAGACCATCTCTAGAATGTATGACAACATCTGTGTATTATGGTTCTGCATAAATAGTATCCCTGGCTCCTTTTTACTGCCATTGATGAGCTATCTTCTTGCAAAAATGATTTTGCATTAGTGCTCTTAAATGCCTACTTCTTAAATCAACTTGTGATTGTTTAACTAGTGGATGGAAATATATGAGAGCAACATTCAACACAAACCAATCAGCTTCTAGCACCTACTCAGACAAGGTCTGCATGCAATTGATATGCTCAGCTCACTTATTGCATTGGTTTCAAGTAACGAGTAAATCTGTGAAACCCTGGTCGCCACAAACTGAACAGAGCTTCACCTTACCACAATTTCAGGTCTTGACAGGCTAATTGTTCAATGAAACTACTATTTTCCAACTTATCACTTGCCAAAGCATTCCAAAACCCTTTTAGACTGATATCTGATCCTAGGGATTTTGTTAACAGCATGAATTAAAGCTTTCCTCAATCAATTTTATCATAACAAGCTTTAAAGAAGAAACCCCCAATTTAGTTGCCACTATCAGGTTAATACGGAATACCTTATTCTTGTCTTGCTGCAGACGCTTAAAATCAATCCCTGAGCTATCTGATTGTCAAATTTAACTATACAAGTGTCTTTGGGTGTCCAATTTTCTTCCAGCTGGCACAACGAGAAAGCCCTAAATATTCTTTGTAACTGTGAAAGCCCTCAATCTCCTCTGTAACTGCAACTTCTGGATTTTGGGAAAATTTCCTCGCTCCACTTAGTCTCTAGTTTCGTAATGCATGTATGGAGAACTCCTTTCACTTCAATCTAGGCTCGTTTTTCTACCTGTCACAATTTGCCCAACTCTAACTAATGATTTGCCACGATCTCTTTCACGTTGTAAAACGCACCTGTTTGCATGATCATTACTGAAGAAACACGTGTCAAAACCCTTTAAGCATGTGATGAGTCATCTAAAAACTATAATCGTGGGAGAAATTTGCTTAAAAACCGGCGATTTCGGCGCCCGCGATATTCTTGTAGCTCCGCTGTGTAAACTTTTGGCAGTTGTGCTACAAGAATAATTTAAAATCAATTTTGGCACCCTTTTGTCATTATTTCCATTTTGAATGAGGTTTTAAATGTTAAACTTTGATCATGGTGCTATTTGTGAACCAATTATTCAACATAATGTCCTATAGAACCCTTCAAGACCTAAGAAGAACAGAACTAAAGGAAAACCTAAAGAAAAACTCAAAATCTCACTTAAAACCAAAAATTTTCTAAGGTAAGCAAATGAGAAAATTTAAGCATATGAGCAAACCTAAAATAACAATCACAAACAAAATATAAAATTGAAGGTGACAAGTTCATGACTTAACACTTGCCGAAACTATGTTGCACCTAATATTGTTGATTTATGCAAGTTAGGAAAAGAAAAGCATGATACACCTTTGCCGGTACAGTTAGCCACCGATACGAAATGGAAGGTTTCAGTAATTGTTAAAGAATGTGAAGTAAACCTGAATCGTTTCCTTACTAAGGTAAACCTTAACATCCGACCTTTAGGATCGTATGATATTCTTATCGACATGGACTGGTTCGAACAACACCATGTCATGCTTGATTGTCTACACAATTCTATCTTGTGTACTGATAGCCAAGTGAACCAAGTGAAGTTTCAAGGCATACCCAAGACAGTTTTCGTAAGACAAATATCTGCCTTACAAGTGAAGAAGTGTGTTAGGAAGGGCTGCAATTTATTTGCAGTGAACATCCGAGATGTAGAGTTGGATAGAGAACAACACATAGAAGAGTTCCCCATTCTTGAAAAATTCAAGGACATGTTTCTCGAGCAAATCCCTGGATTACCTCCGAAATGAGAACTATACTTTTCCATAAAATTGACCCCGAGATCAGTTCCATCCTCCAAAGCCCCTTACCACATGAGTGCACCAAAATTGGTGGAACTCAAACTGCAGTTGCAGAAGTTAATAGAGAAAGGGTATGTCCGACCCAGTGTGTCCCCTTGGGGAGCACCGATTTTGTTTGTAAAGAATAAGGATGGTACGATGCGGATGTGCATTGATTACCATCAGTTGAACAAAATGACTATAACGAACCGTTACTCGCTCCCTGGAATCAATGATTTGTTTGACGAGGTGGGAGAAGCCAAAATATTTTCGAAGATTGACTTGCGATCCGAGTACCATCAGGTATGGATCTGAGACGAAGATATTCCCAAGACTACTTTTTGTACGAGTTACAGGCACTACGAGTTTGTAGTGATGCCGTTTGGGATGACCAATGCACCTGCAAACTTTATGTGTATGATGAACAACATATTCAGTAAGTATCTGGATAAGTTTGTACTAGTCTTTATTGCTAACATTCTAGTTTATTCCAAGAGTAAAGAGGAACACGAAGAACACCTTTGCATAGTACTTCAAGTGTTGAGAGAACACCAAATCTACGCTAAGTTTAGTAAATGTGATTTTTACAAACCACAAATACAGTAGTAACCTAGGACACATCATATCCAAGGCAGGAATAGTTGTAAACCCGAAAAATATTCGAGCCATAAAGGATTGGCCTACCCCGACTAGTGTCACTGACATTAGGTCCTTTTTGGGTTTAGCTGGGTATTATCAAAAGTTCATTGAGAACTTCTTGAGAATCACTTTCCCCATGATGGATTTGTAGAAGAAAGCAAATAAGTTCTTATGGACTGAAAAGTGTGAAGAAAGTTTTCAAAAGCTTAAGCATCTTTTGATGACTACACCAGTGTTGCAGATTGTGAATCCTGATGGGGATTTTTTTGTATGCGCGGATGCAAGCAAGGAAGGACTCGAAGGATTCCTCTTGCAAAATGACCATGTGATCTGTTATGAATTAAGGAAATTAAAAGAGCATGAAGAGAATTATCCCACGCACGATCTTGAGCTAGTAGCCATTATCCATGCTCTAAAGATGTGGAGGCAATACCTCATGGGAAGGAAGTTCCTTCTAAAGACTGACAATATGAGTCTAAAATATTTGTTCGATCAACCTGATCTGAATGTGAGGCAAGCTAGATGGTTGGATTTACTGAGTGAGTATCACTTTGAACTAAAGCATATTAAGGGCAAAGAGAACAAAGTTGTTGATGCTTTGAGTTGATGAACTCACATGATATATGAGGTGACCCTGAGTCAAACTGATGTAGATTTTCATGAGAAGATTAGAATGGCCAACAGGGTTGACCCATTCTATGTGGAAATCCTCAAGAAGGTCTAGGAGGACCGGTTGTTTCAACAACAGAAGGAATACAAAGGTGGATGACTCCGGACTGCTATGGTCCAAGGATAGATTGTGTGTTCCAGATGGAGGGGACATTCTGTCCAGCATCCTCACAGAATTTCATAGGGCACACTACTCAGGGCACCCGGGATATCAAAATATGATATCTGCCGTTAAGAGACAATTTTTTCTGGCCCAAGTTAAAGGCAGACATTGCAATGTTTATTACAAATTGTCAGGAATGCTAGCTAGTTAAAGCTGACCACCAGCATCCTTCAGGATTTCTACAGCCATTACCCATTATGGAATGGAAATGGGAGGTTATCAGTATGGATTTTATTACTGGCTTACTGAAAAGAAAGAAACAAAATGATTCCATCTTTGTAGTCATTGACAATTTGTCAAAAGTGGCACACTTCATCCCCGTGAAATCGACCTACAAGGCCGTGAACATTGCCGATATATTCCTAAAAGAGATATTTAGATTGCATGGGATACCCAAAGTGATTATCTCAGATCGAGATGTTGAGTTTATGGGAAACTTTTGGAGATCTTTATTCTCTGGATTAGAGATGCAGCTGAACTTTAGCACTTCTTATATTCCACAGAAAGACGGGCAGACTGAAAGAGTAAACCAAATTGTGGAGGACATACTTCGAATGTATGTCATGAACAACCCCACCAAGGGGGAGAATTATCTGCACCTTGCAGACTTTGCATACAAAAATGGGTATCAGGCTTCTACCAAGATGAGTCCTTTTGAGGTACTCTATGGATGAAATTGTAGGACCCTAGTTACTTGGGATAGTCCGGTGGATCGGCTCATGTTAGGGCCTGGACTATTATTGGACTTGGAATAGTTAGTTACCTAGGTCCAGGGAAACCTTAAAGAGGCACAAGACCATCAAAAAATTTAAGTGGATAATAAAATAAAATATAAAGACTATCAAGTAGGTGAGCATGTCTACTTGAAAGTGAAATCGAAATGGAGCTCGTTGAGCTTGGGTAGGTGTTGCAAGTTAGCACCTAGGTTTTGTGGACCTTTTAAAATTTTGTCCAAGAAAGGACCAATGGCTTATGAAATAGCATTACCTGTGCACATAAGAGTTCATAATGTTTTCCATGCATCTTTATTAAATAAATATGTTTATAACAATAAGCATGTGATTGATTGGTCCTTATTACAGGTGGAACCTGAGGGGGAATTTGCCCCTGACCCTTTGGATATATTGGATAAGAGAGAAGTGCAGCTTCAGAAGCGCACTGTAGTCCAATTGAAAGTGCAGTGGAAGCACTTTGAGGTAGATGAAGCTACCTGGGAGAATGATGCCACCATGAGAAAGGCTTACCCCAGCTTGTTTCATGATATCATTCAGATTCCCTAGAACAATAGGGACGGTGTTGTACTAAGCATGGAGGGATGTAATGTCCTGAATTTTGGACCTACCATTTATAGGCATAGGCCTATTGATCATGATGATTATATTGATGCTTTATTTTATATTGGGTCAAAGACCCGACTGCATATAAACATGATGATTTGTTTTGTATATTGGACGTAAGCCAATTGTTGATGATATACATGTATATATATGTTTTGTGTTGGGCGTGGACCCTGAAGCACGTGATTGATGAAATGTTTGTAGTAGGCATGGACCCTGAAGCACATGATCGATGAGATATTTTGTGTTGAGCGAGAGGCTCTAGAGCACATGATTACTTACATTTGTGTTGAGCATAAAGTTCTTGAACACATGAAAATATAATTGGAAATGTTGGGCATAAGCTCTGAAGCATTCCATGCTGATGTTGAGCATAAGCTCTGGAGCATCAGATCTTTGGCCATTGTATCCCTAGGTGTATCGTACAAGTACATCCTAGCATTTAGTGTTGAGATAAAGCTATGGAATTGCACTATGTTTGTAACTCCCTGCTATAGGTGTTAAGTATGGGCTCTGGTAAGCGCTAGGGGTTACTGAAAATAATTTAATAACTTTCGAGTGAAAACAGCTCGAGAAAAATATTGATCATCATCATACTTATTTATAAGTGATTAAATGAAATTTTGAATTTCTGTATTCTCATCAAAGTACTGAAGAGCTACCATGTTATATGAGGGAAATCCAACATGCAAGGATGTTTAGAGTTTCCTAGCCTAGTAGACCTAAGCCATCTATCTATTTGACCTTCGAGGATCATGACGCATGATGCCCGAAGACAAATGCTAACAATTATTCTAATAATATGTATTTAATTCATAGTATGTATATATATTTTATTATGATTAATTATATAATTGAATAAAGAAAGAAGAGAAGCTACACTGATTATTATTTATTATTAAAAGATTACTAAGTAGTGAAATAACTATGAAAGACTAACTAGGAACTAGTTAAGAGTTCCTAGGTTAAGAATTGAAAATTACCCCAGTAAATTAAAAAGAGTTAAATGAAGAAATCAAGGATTTCTTGATTTAACTACCCCTTTGACTAAAAAGTCTACCTAAAAAGACTCAAGCAAAGCAAAGGCTTGGGGGTTTTGATTTTTCTCTTGGAGAATTATTATTCTACCTGTTTTTGATCTCAAGTGTTTTCTTGGAGAATTTTCCCCTGCAAGGAAAAGAGGACTGTTGGAGAACTGAATACCAGTTAGGAAACCCTACCTTAGGAGCTCTAAGCTATTTGCATGTTGGAGTCCAGCTCGGGGGGATCCGGATAAGAACCAGAAATGGTTTCGAGTCATGGTTGGGAGGAACATGGTAGTTCCCAAGTGATTTGGTCATCAAAATCAGAGGTCAGATCTGTCTTAAATTGATAATGCTAGTTATTTGAAAAGTTTGCAGGTTCAGCCATTAAAGGAGCTTTAGGAAGATAAATCACACGTACGAATTCTTAGTGTTTCAAAGTTCATTTCTAAGGTAAATGCAGGCTGCTTTCTGTAAAAGCTTCTATATATTTTACTAACCCTAGGTAATTGATGTTCTTCCTAGATTTTGCTAGTGTCTTTATTTCTCTTCAATATTCCTAGGATTGGAAATATTATCATAGGCTGTATATAGCTAGGTTCCCATCTTTAAAATTTGTGTTCTATATTCATTTCATATTCGAAAATTAATATTGTAGAGTAGGTAAATCTAGATCTGTTATTTAATTGTTCACCTATTACTTATATCTCTACTAACATAATACATTTGTGATTAGAGACATGTGTGTCAGATTATAGTAGATTTAACCATAGGAGTAAGTTTAAAGAAATAAAAATACTATATAGATACCCTAGGGTATTACTTTCAACTATAGCTATTCTTTTATAAGATAACTATATATACATATAAATAAACTATTAGGTAGAAATCTCTATAAAAAAAAACTATCTATGCATTCATTTCCAAAAATTAAATAATCCATCTAAGACCTTTCAAGGTCTGTAATCATATAACAAATTACATTAAAAATACTCCACATAAACGAAAAACCACATTAAATTTAAACAGAGGGATATCATGACCATTCATGTGGTCCTTATTAAGAATCTACCATAAAATCTATAGTATTAACATCTACATTAAAATACCATAAATCACATGCATTATATCTTTAAAAATCCATATAATATCCATCTTTACATAACCATAAACCAAGTTACATAATTCAATATCATAACATAAGTCCATCTAAAAGATTCATCAAGTAACATTTCATACAACTCTGTATTAATAAACAGAGGTCGTATTTAATTAACAATGGTTATGGTATCGACCTTCACAGGTTACAACTTCTTTTCTTAAACAAAATTAAAATCTAGAACAAGAACCATAACATAAATCATCACCATAATCAAAACGCATAACAAAGTCCATAAAGTAAATTCCTTTTACCATTTTTATTAATTCTTATAAAATATTTCACAGTTTGAAATCACCCTATCCTAAATCGACGAAGGTCATATACCCAGTCACAGGCCACAAATCACACCTTTGCCTTATAAATTAAAATGCCTATGCTAGCAGAGAGATCGTAAGACTCTAGCTACATCATGGCCTCAACTGCTAAACAATTTAATACAAAGTCCAAGTTATTTAAATACAACGAGTGCCATCAAGGGTCTGCATACCCCGGCCTCCATGAAACCCATTAACACACAATGTTCACATAAGAACCAGATGTCGTAGACAACTAAAATACAAGCTATTGCATCACTCTCGGAAGGCTCACACCATTGATGGCATGGCCTTCACCCACGTGGTTGATTTATACATTCATCAAACTAATCAATGGTGTTTACACACAGAGCATCCGGTAAGGCGTACAGCTCTGTCCATTAAAAACCCCAACCCATTTTAAATACAGTGATCAATAAAAATGCAGGAGGGATTCGCGTACACCGTAGACCTTTACAATTTATTATAAAAAAGCAATGCTTACATCTATTTACATGGATATCCCAGTGTTTGTACACAGTTACCATTAAAGGCCGAGAGCAAGGTTTTACACAGGCATGTCAATGGGCTATGGCACCATTGCTTGCAATGGTGCAGCCCATGGCTTTAAAATCCCAAAACCAAAACTGTAATGAGTTCATAACCAAAATAAACATTACATAGAATCGAATGTCCTAAGCATCAATTCATGGCATAACACCTCCATTTTAATAAACCAATTCTATATTCAAGCTCGAAGGCAAAATTGTTTTCTCTATAGCATCAAACCCCAACCAAACAACAAGTCGAAGCATAGCCCTGCCACAGGATTGAAGGGTAACAAGCATTATATTGATGAGCAGGCTTACCATGGCCACGAATGCAACCCTGGGAGACAACTATGTTCCAGCCACGCTTCCCTCCATCTCTTTCAACACCTGGAAGCGAAAACCAAATGGGGATGAGGAGTATTCCATTACTTCCAAACTATAAACCAAATAATGTGTAGGATTAAGAGTTCACTCAGGCTTACCTTCACAAGCAGGAGGTCGCCTCCATGGCCATACCTCTGCGTAGATCCAAACAACAAAACCCCCAAATGACAAATACATTGCACAGCTATTGTGAGCCAAGTCTAAGGGAAGGTTGTCAAGATTCATGAAGAGCATTAAATGCACCAGGATAGAGTCCATTAACGTTTCAACAAACCCACTCCCATAGTCACGACTTGTTACAATGTATAAAATATCACCACCCTTCATACCATCACTTAAACCCTGTAATATATGGTTCATACCATATATTATGTTACGCGAAAGTTTAAACATCAACACTAACTTAATACAAAGCTTGCACTATGCTAGTATTGTCATAATACTTAGTCATAGGTTGCGCCAGTTCAAAAGTTTAAATACCCTTGCTTAGGATTGTAGATAAGGTTTAGTACATAGGTTTAGAGCTTAAGGTTTAATACCATAGTATTAAGGTGTTTAGGCTTAAGCACCATGGCATACAAAGTATGCCATGTAAATCTCTCAGATTATCGAATCCAAAGCTCTGCTCTCAAACCATTAATAAACTGCCAACAAAAGAACATAGGAAATGTTAAAAAGAATGTATAGTAAAAATATACATAGCACGAAAAGATATTAATGACATCTAAAAATGACGAAAGTAAGACCATAATGAAAAATTATTAATGTACAGGAAATTTAGCTGTAATGGCTAAATTGATGTTAACGACACTTACCAAGTTTGAAAAACCAATTCGATAGGCAACGTAATAACTAGCAGCATGTTATCGACAACCAAGGCTGTCAACACACTATGCATTTGATCCCATCATAAGTAATGAACTGCATAAGTAAAAGAGAGTGGTGCCTTAGTTCGATTGAACTAGATAAGCCTATGTAACCAAGTAATACCTTACCTCTCATATCGTCATGCAAGAACTAGTTCCGCCACTCCACCACTTTATTCCCATCAATAAAGTTATGTTATTTATACTTAATAAACATAGTACACATGTGTAGAAGTAAATCAATGAGCTATACAATTCATTAACTTACCGACAATAATAACTAAGATGTACAAATAGTTTAAATAAGAGAATTAAGACATAATAAGTAAACAAACTAATAATCATTGAATGGATAAGAGATTAACAAGACAGTATGAGCAGCTTTTGAAGAGATTGGAAGTTACGTAGCGCATGTAATTCCGCAGGAGTAATAATGATCCTCTTTGGGTAGTTTTCTACTATCCTATATAAAAAAAATATTTTCAATTTTTTAGGACATTACAAAGAAGTAATTTATGTTTCAAATTTCAAAATTAATATATTTTATTTTATAAGTACATTACTTTATAAGTACATTTATGATATTATATTTAAAAGTAATTTATGTACTCAAAAGTACTTTACTTTTAGTCATATCAATCATATTATATTTAAAAGTAATTTATGTACTTAAAAGTACTTTACTTTTAGTCATATCAAAGATGATTTTTTTATTGGTTTTATTTTAGACATCTTTTCAATTTAACTTAACCATAGTTGCGTTGGTTATAGTGTAAGAGATAAGTTGTAAATATACCTTCCCTACAAAATTCCTAACTCATAATATTTTATTATATCTCTTATGAGGCTCATTTTAGACCTCAAAATTCCCCTAATGATGACATTTAGGAAACTGAGAAACCAAAGACCTCCTATGGATAAAGAAAAATTTCATGGTTATTGGCATTACTGTCATAGGTTTGGTCACAAGGTGGTTGACTGCAGAGTCAAGGGAGAAAATCAAAGGATGAAAAGGAAACATGACACCAACCCAGAGCATGGTGAAGGAGAAGTAAATAGTACACCTATTGAAAAGGTGTGGATGAAAGAATTAGAAGCTTCAAAAGAAACACAACTTCCATTCATTAATGAAGTCTCTATAGTTGATGTTGAGAATAATGAGGTCATAGATAAAAATGCCACTCAGCATGACGAAAAGTTACCTAGTGATGTAGAAGAATACACCGATAAAGATAAAGGCGATTAAGAAGGATGTAGTGATGACTGTGGGATCATTTTCTAAAAAATTTCTCTCATGATTTTAAAAAAAAAAGTGGAAAACTTGAAAATAACATTAGAAGGGATCTTATACTCGCGGGGAGTTAAAGTCAGAAAATTCGAATTGGTATCTAAGGAAAAGTCAATTGGTATCTAATGTTGAAATTATATGGAAAGCTATCTTCTTCAAAGATAGTGGGTGATCAATGATGGTGTATGGATGACATAACATAAAATGAGAAGTGTGGAAAAATGTTGAGTGTAAACTCAGTCACAAAAATTTTGACAAAGAAAAGGAAGTACAGTGATAGGGGGAGTCAATGGATCTATCATTCTCTTCAAAGAACTTGTTGCAAGAGAGGAAGTGTTAAGATAAAATAACCCGGTTGAGTCATTTAAAGGAGAGATATGATGAAAGGAGGAGTTGTCAAAGATAAAAGAGATAGGAAATCCTATATCAAAATAGGTGCAACATTGACATAACAGGTTATCCTTTGTCATTGTTGTCAAAGGAGGAGAATGTTTAGGGGTTGTCATCAATGCCAAAGTGGGAGATTGTTGCAAAATTTGTGTTATAGTTGTCATTGATGTCAAAGGTGTTCAACAATGACAAAGGAATAACCAGTGGATATGATGGCAAGCAAAACTTGGTGAAATACATGAGGATTATGGTATAGTTAAGGAATATAACATAGTTGAGGAATATGGCATAGTTGAGGATGTGGCATGACACATACGATGACAAGGAATATGATGGCATAGTTGAGGATGTGGCATGACACATATGATCCGACATGGAATATGATGGTGTCCTAATGATGATGAAAGACTAAATTAGTGATGGAAAATTTGCTTATGAAGTACAAAGGATAAGAAAATGATACCATAGTAGAGTTAACGCAGCATAAGTCAAAGTAAAGACAAAATTGCACAATCATGAGGTGGCATAGACGAAGTTAGTGATGACATGGAACGATGATGACGTGGAATAGTTATCTGATAAGATTCAATAAATAAGGATCAGTTTTTGTGTAATTCGCAAAGACATAATGCATATTTGCATTAGTTTTAGAATGGATGGTCAGGGGTAAATCTGCAAGGAAATCAATGGTCCAGAAGAATGCAGAAACAAAGTTGCGGAATGAAATTGCGGAAGTCCAAAATTGGAAAGTTGGTTAGGAATCCCACATCCTGCATGTGGAAGGAAATTTGTGGGGAGGAAACTTTGGAAAGTTTGTCGGACATCCTGCATCCCGCATCCCACAATCTGGAGAGATCAGACGGATGAGATAAGTTCTGCTAAAGAATATCGATAGTGTGGAACGAAAATGTAGAAAGTGAAATTGCGGAAGTAACATTAAAGATTTATCATCCCGCATCCCACAGAGATCGCATGGCTGATATTAATACCACAACAGATCAATGGTGCAGAAGGAAAATGCAGAAAGAGAATTACGGAAGAAATGTTAAATATTTTAGGATCCCGCATCATGTATCTCACAATTTGGAGAGATTGGATGACTAAAATTGATTCCGCGAATCGACGACGTGGAAGAAAATTTGTGGAAAGAAGCTTGCAAAAAGGATTTTTCGGAAAGGAAAAAGTGAATAGTCGACATCTCGCATCCCGCATCCCGCAATATGGAGATTGAAGGTCATGAAAACGTCCGATGAAGATCAACGATAGGGAATCATTGATGAGGAAATATTGGTGCAGAAAGACGATTTTAAGGAGAAAATTGATGATTATATCGAAGCTCCAGATGGACATAGAAATAGGATCAACTGCTCTGATTAAATCTGGAAGATGAGATTGCAGAAAGAAGTTTGGCAGTGCGGAAGCACTTGCAAATGCTAGAAAAAGATGCAGAAATGGTTTCCAAGCTGTGGAAACAATCTCTAAGGTGGAGGATTAATGGAAGAACATGAAACGATGTTCTGAAAGGTGTGATATTCAAATCTCAAAGGGTGCAACAATGAAAGGTGTGTTTATTCAATTTGAAGAGACATGACTATTGAAAGAAGCTTAAACGTTGAGAAGTATTTAAGTAGCAGCCTGTGTAAAAAGGAAGATGTCTCTGTAGTGAATCAGAGAATAGTGGGTTTTACAGAATTCAATGGGAGAGAAATTGTGAGAAACATTTTAGGGTGGTAGGGTGGCGCTATGGCAGGAAATAGGCCTGCATGAGGTTGTTTCCTCCTTTTAGCTGTAGCTAATAAACCAGGGGGTCGTAGCCTCCTTCTAACTGGCATTGGTAAATAGGGTGTTGTAGAATCCTTTCAGTCGTAGTTGATAAACCAGGGGAGCATAGCCTCCTTCCAATTGACATTGGTAAATAGGGTGTTCTAGCATCCTTTTAGTCGAAGCTGATAAACCAAGGGGTCGTAGCCTCCTTACAATTGGTATTGGTAAACATGGTGTAATAGAATCCTTATTTGTAGCACCAAGAAAAACTATTTGTAAGTAACAATTTTGAAGTAATAGGATGTATTGGTGGTTTACCCTATTGGGATTCCACGTTAAAATTGTGTTCTATGTATTCTTGTTGTTATGTGTTTTAATGTTACATTTAATAATTGTTTAAATTAAGTAAAAATAAAACAATACTGATTCACCCGCCCTCTCAGTATTGACCAATAAACCAACACATGCCAACTACACATAAGGAAACCTGTGCCAATCATTCTCAACTGAACAAACCTGTACCAAGATGCTTCTGTACATGTGCAAAATCAATCATATAATTTTGTTAATCTAATCAATTTCTATGAAATTCAACCAACCCTTCCTACTTGGCCTAGTTCATCAAGTAAGAGACACATTTGAGCAACCAAGAGACTTCACATACGGTCAACAAAAATTTGTCCAAACACACTCAACTCAATTACATCACCACTAACCTCAATCAAAGTCAAGGAATACTTGACAGTTAAACATGATAAACCTCAACCAACAAACCTCAGCCAAGAAGATATAAAGACTTAACCAACTATGTCAAACTCAGTTAGTCTTATAAAATCTTAGAAAAAAAAGTTCTTTCACTCCACTTGGGTAAAAAACACAATGATCAACACTTGTCAAACTAGTTTTCAAAGAAAACACTTAGGTTTATCAAATAAATCACTCACAAGGTATATTACTTACATGTCAACTTCTCATCCAATACTACACCATACAATAGTCAAGATAAACACCAAAATCTATGCCAACAATATCTAAGATAATCATCAAGATCTATATCAATATCACATCAAGATATACTCCAAGATAACCATAAACATATCCTCCATAATATATTTAATGATTTCAAAGATATATACCAATATATAGGCTCACATACTAAGAACAAATATGAACTCTATCCATGAGAGACATGCGCCATCACAAAAAAAAACCAGAAGCATGAACCATACCTTTTTGAAGATCAGAAGATGAAGAAAAAGTAGAAAAACCAAAATAAACTCCATATCATGTCATCACATAACCCTCATAATCGGATTTTCAACAAGCCAATAATTGTGTAATTCTGATTTCCTATCAGAAAGTTATACAAATTTTAGTGAAGATTCTCTACAATTTCTTCTCCACAATGTTTCGCACTTTTCTCAAAGAGTTGCGAAAATAATGAGAAAATTGATGATGAACAAATGAAATGTTTGATATTATATTTATATATATTGTGGAGGAAATTTAGTATCTCAAACTGGGATGGCATGCAATTTAAAATTACAAATAATTAAATTCTCTTTTGTTTGGTCGACTGACCCAAAAGGGTGGGGCACACCAACTTCAAAAATTCATATCTCTTCAACCATAAGGAGATAGAAGATGCTCCACTTATCAACAAAAATGAATTAATGAGGTCTACATCCCCGTGATGGTTTTATTTTCAAATTCTTGGCCTAATACCCTTAAATTATTCAATATGTCTAGGACATCAAAGACCCCACACATGAGGGTTCCAAAGACCATACCACCAACAACAAGAGTTTCAAAGTCATCTTCAACATATCAAGGAACATATGTGATCTACCTCCATCTTCATCCCAATAGCCATATAACCACAAATAGGACCATACATTACCATGGTTCAATACCCAAGGCACCACATGCAAGGGTTTCAATGAATCTTTCAAAGATATAATATAATATTTAAAGAAGATACTTTCCATGGACTTCAATCCCATCACATAGGACTCCATCGCTAAGTGATGAGGGAATCCTGACTAAACATTCCATCATATCAAAGGCTCCAACAATCATGTGCTTACAAACCACCATATGTATGGATTCCAAGACCCAAATCATTTCCAAATGCACCATCAATGATCATATAGTGTCCAAGGGTCATCATGCCACCATTTGTGTGGGTGTCATACCTTCTCATGCATAATGACCATATCCAAGGGTTCCATGACCCCATTAAGGGATACACGAGCATCAAGGTCTTCATTAAGGGTTCCAAGTCTTTGTCAAGTTATTAATGACCACATCATCACCTTTATGGGGATAAGGACCATTAATCCATCAAATGTGGGTCAAGGGCTTCTTCATCAAGCAAGGGGCTTCATAGGCTTGTTCAACAACCTTAACCACACTAGGATAGTTCCAAGGTTCAATATCCATCATGACATCACCTATGGGATTGATATACCTTCTCCTCAGTTACCATGACCTCAATAAAACACAAATGACCACTAAAAGGGTCATTTTGAGTCTTGCAACTTCTTCAACCCACCAAGAATACTTTTGTAGAGTATTGGGACATACGTTATGGTAGTGGGGAACCATAAAACATATTTTGTGTACTTAAACACTATACAGGGTGTTCAAGGATTTTGTTACTATCCCAAGGGATCCAAGGGCTTCAAACTTAGGCTTGGTCAAGATCAAAATGTCTCATAGACGCTAACATTTACTTAACCGTCAGGGGATACTCAAGGGACACTAAGACATGTTGGCATCAATTACTATACATTATTCACATCAATGAAAACTTAATCAACACAATCATTACGAACTAATGATCATCTTGTCTACCATATAGGGTTGCATAGAATCTTGGAATACTTATTCCAACATCACCAACAATTGAGTCTTCTTGAAGTTTTTTAATGCTACTTCCCTTATGTGGATACTACCTAGCATAGTGATTCTACTTACACATCCAACATTTAATAGGTGTTCTTGGATTTCTATTTGAATGTTATTCCCCTTTGGTTTTTCTTTGCTCTTGTCAAGATGAATTATTATTGTTTAAGAATGATGGAGGCTTGAATCTTTTCTTTCTCTATTATTTCTTATAACTTTTCTTATATTTCCAATCATTTTGACCTCAAGCTTTTTCTTATTTGGATCGTATATATTTTTTTCCTTTCAAATGGCATCTTTAAGGTTCTTTGGTATTTAATACTAGATCTTGTATTTATAGGAATCTCGTAGATCAATGAAGAACCTCTAAATATTCACTTTCTCATCCTTTATGAAATATGCATACTTCAAGAGTTCTAGGAATCTTTTCTCATAATTTTACACGGTCACACTTCCCAACTTGAGTTCTAATAACTCCCTCATATTCTTGTCATATTAGTGCTCTAAGAGGTATTCTTTGTCGAAGCATTTATTGAACTTTCTCCAAGACATTCTATCTTCATTAATATCTTTTAAGTTGACTAGATGATCCCACAAAATGGATTCTTTACCTTGGAATTGGTATAAGGATGTAATGTCCCTCAAATTCACCCTAAAACAAAAAAATTGTAAGGGGCATATAAACTTATAACTCAATAATAAGACTTTATGTTGACCTGATTTTTAGCCTCATAATTAGTAAATTAACTCTAGCAATGTGAAAATTATAATGATTTACTCTACTATGTTTCTTTTGTACTTATGATCCTCATTTTTCCTATGACTTATTATTCTCATATACTCCACAATATTATTGTTTTGTTGTATTTTCTTGTTTATGGGTTCTAATGTCTAACTAGTTGGATTATTGTTTTAGATGTATGGTGATTGGCCTAGGGGAGGAAAGACATACTTAGCATTTTTATGCTAAATCATGTTTTATCATTTGCATACAGGATATTATACTATTACTGTCATATATCATATTCTCTTTATACTCTATGGTATACACTTGACGTCCATGTCTATTATCTCTGTTGAATATTTCCTTTGTAGATGCATGTGATTGAACTATTTATTTTATCCCTTCTAAGTCTTTCGAGTTCACTATTCTTGAACAAGTTACCTTTATATTACTTATACAAAATATTTCTAGTCTAATTGCCTAGTTATGGTCGAGTTTACTTAGCAACTTTTTCTAATGCATAAATTGATATTCCTTTGTGTAGGTACCCTTGCACCTGAACTTGATAGAATTTCAAAACTTAAAATTTTCCTAAGCATTAGAAATTTCAAATGGGAAAAATTATTCCTAACAAAAACTTGGGGCTCTAAACTATGGAAGCAATGTATATTTTTACTATGTTTAATTTGATCTTATGTAGCCCACTAAGTCATATGGTGACTAGCGACTTCAATACTGGTCTTGAAGGAAGTATTTCTTATATCTTCTTCTTGAATCCTTACCCAATGGTATCTAGAGCTTAGGTCAATCTTAGATAATATTTTTTAACCTCCAACCTGATCAAACATGTCATTTATCCTAAGAAGTGGGTATATATTCTCTATAGTCAGTTTGTTTAACTATTGGTAAACAATGCACATGTACATTATACCATCTTTATTTTTCACAAAAACGATTGGTGCTCTTGATGGGGACACACTTGGCCTAATATACCTTTTTTCAATTAGTTTCTATAGTTGTAGTTTGAGTTCTACCAACTCAGGTGTTCTCCTCCTATATGGGGCCTTCAAGACTGGTACCACTCCTAGTACTAATTCTATAGAAAAATCTAGGTCTCTTTTCAGAGGAAGCTCAAGTATTTATTCCACAAATACGTCTTTAAACTCTATTAATACTGAAAAATCTTTAATTTTTTGTTCTTCTTTTTCGTTTATATTTTGGATATTTACTCCATACATTTTACAACCTTTTCATAAGCATTTTCTTATCTTGTAGTGCTGATATATATCAAACATAAACCTTCATTGGCATTCCTTGCACTAATCTTTGTTTCCCTTCCTTATTGGTCCAAGTGAGGGTATTGTTGAAACAACTGATAATTTTATGATGTTGTTCCAACTAGTCCATTCCTACTAATATTTCATAGGATCCTACAGGAAATATATTTAAATATACTTCTATTAAAAACCCATTCATTTCTAGTTTACAACTTTTAACTAATTCGGAAATCTTCCATTTTGTTTTGGTAACTAGTTGTACTATTCAAGGTTTATTGTGTTTTACCTTGTTTAAATTACATATTTCAATAAATATAGGGGAGAGATAGCTTTGAAAAGATTCAAAATCAATTATAATGGAAAAAAGGTTCATTTGAGATTTTACCTTCTACTTCGACCATGGTGGATTGATGGTATGCTTTTCTTCTTTCTAGGGAAGCACAAATTTGATGCATTTCTGCACCATCCTTTAGTATTGCTTCTTCCTATAGGTTGTTTGGAATTTTTATTGTTTTTATTTGGAAAGTCCTTGTATTAATGGGGCCCTTGATAACCCCAACCTTTTACTTGTAGTGGGGATTATTCTCTCCTCCATGTGTTTCTACCTTGTTGACACTTTGTGTTGGCATATTTGACTGAATCCCATATTTTTTGAAATTATGATTTGTTAAGAAGTTATTATTTTTCAGTAAGGGGGTGGTTTAATCCCCTTCCTTCTGCTGCCAATATATACTTTTTGCTTTTCTTTCTTCGTGTTAAAGTTTCCAATTTTGTTTTGATTATGCTCATGACAGAGACTAATTCAGAAATATTCCTTCTACTGGCAATAGATACTTTTTTCTTTTCTTTCTTCTTGTTTAAGTTTCCAGTTCTGTGTTGATTATGCTAATGACGGAGACTAATTCAGAAATATTCCTTTTTGTTTTGGTAACTAGTTGTACTATCCAAGGTTTATTGTGTTTTACCTTGTTTAAATTACATATTTCAATAAATCTAGGGGAGAGATAGCTTTGGAAAGCTGCCGAATCAGTTATAATGGAAAAAAGGTTCATTTGAAATTTTACCTTCTACTTCTACCATGGTGGATTGATGGTATGCTTGTCTTCTTTCTAGGGAAGCACAAATTTGATGCATTTTTGCACCATCCTTTAGTATTGCTTCTTCCTATAGGTTGTTTGGAATTTTTATTGTTTTTATTTGGAAAGTCCTTGTATTAATGGGGCCCTTGAAACCCTAACCTTTTACTTGTAGTGGGTATTTTTTTCTCCTCCATGTGTTGCTACCTTGTTGACACTTTGTGTTGGCATATTTGACTGAATCCCATATTTTTTGAAATTATGATTTGTTGAGAAGTTATTGTTTTTCAATTAGGGGATGGTTTAATCCCCTTCCTTCTGCTTCCAATAGATACTTTTTGCTTTTCCTTCTTCTTGTTTAAGTTTCCAGTTCTATGTTGATTATGCTCATGACAGAGACTTTCTTTGTGTAAAGTTTACTCCAAAGTCTCGGGGGCATCAAATTCAATGTTTTCCTTAAAGTAGCTAGAAAGGCATACTAAGAACTGTTATACCTTTACTTTTTTATCCTTTATGTAAGGTACATAGTGCAACAATTCCAACATTATTTTGATTAATGCATCCATAGTTAGGGAACACATTTTTAATTTATGAACTTCCTTTATTTTCTTCTCATAGAACAATTGAGACATATACTTTTCTTCGAATAGTTTCTTGAAGGTCTTCCATTTGATACCCTTCTCTTTTAGTTTCTTAGTGAGTTTTAAATATAATTAATCTAACCAACAATTGGCTTGTTGTATAACTTCAAAAAATTATATCACTTCAATTGCTTCAACTACTATGACTGCTTCGACAGGTTCAACATTGGCTTCAACAAGTCCAAACCTCGACACAACCGACCTCGACAGGTTTCACACTCGATAGACAACATATCTACATGCATTTTCAACATCAACGTCTGTCGAGCATCGACATATTGTCTCTGTCTTCTAGTCATCTGTGAGGGTTGAAATTATGAACCATTATAACTTCTTTTGTAACTGAATGTAACAAGTAGTCACCCAAGCATATCATCATCCTATATAACCACGTACACTAATGTAATATAAAATATCATGATTACTCAATCTTTCATCGAGAAGAAGTAATAAATTGGTTCAAACTCTTGCATATCTTTGCACATACTTTCTGTCGACCTAGTGTATTTTCTCCATTACTTGTTCTTCTTATATGCTTCTTCCATAATAGTACTCGACTCATTCAGTCAACTGTTGTCACCAATGTGCACCTGTGAATGATCTGGATTGTTGGTATTAAAGACTGATCTTGTTCAGAGTCTTATAAGTTAGATAAGCACTTCCATCGAAGTTATTTAACTTATTCATGTTCAAACACACTCGCAAAATCAGCAACACAAGAAGACACTTCCTTCAACTTCAGAAAATATGGTCGAAGAAGTAGACAATAGACATGCAACTGACGAGACATAACAAATCATAGAAAAAGCACTGGCTCTCCAGCGGTCCAAAATGTTAGTCCAGTTTAGTGAGATTCTCATGCTATTTACTTTGAACTACGGGGAATCCTCGATGCAACCACACTCCAATAAAATCAACCCCTTCAAAGTGAAAATGAATCTGAACATACCAAGTCTTGAAGGGAAGATTGACGCAAAATATGTTGATAATGGGGTACACCAACTGCAATATTACTAATTTCAGTGAATCAAATCTTTGAAGCAGAAAATATCACAATTGCATCCTTTAAGATGTCAACCTCTGTACACTGCTGGTGGGAGAATCTATCAATAAAGATGGAAAAAAAAGGCGACCCCATATACACATGGGTAAAATTTGTCGAATATGTCTGAAAGGAGTTCTACCCACCCAAGTATCTTGAACAACAGTATAAGAAGTGGAAGCAACTAAGGAAATGGAAATATCAGTCTGTACAAAGTTACACCGATGATTTCTATCGACTCATGGCTAGACTTGGCATCCAATAAGTAGAGAAATTGCTTGTACTAAATTACGTCAGTGGTTTATCCCTGTACATTCAACAAGAGATTTATTTTTTGACTTTCAATATGCTTGCAGATGCATTTCATTATGCCAACAAAATTGAAGCTAAACAGAAAGGAAAATCATGTTTCATGAACAAGCCAACAGGTCAAACAGCCAACAAAAAATCACTAGCTGACTTCGACAAGTTCAAGAACACTTCTCATCCAACTCCACCAAATTTTGACCATCAAAATAATAACTTTTAGAAAGAAAGGAGGGATCCTAACAAACAAGCTCCTACTGGGAAATGGTGTGATTATCACAATTCAACATGGCATGATACGTCAGAATGCAAAGCTTGGACGATATTTTTGGAAAAAATTTTGATATCTGACTTGTTCGACAAAACTCTGGTAGAATATGATCTAGATGCATCAACCCTCTTGGATTTAACCTCGACCATCGTCAATGAGGAGGAATGAGAATGCCTATTCCATAGAGGGATATGGGTTTAGAAGAATCCATTACATCTAATTGTGGATAATGGTAGCCAGAAGAACTTAGTTTCTGAAGATCTTGTGAAGAAATTAGGTGTTCTCACCACTCCACATCCTCATCCTTACAATATTGGTTGGATGAAGGATGGAAAGGAACTAAGAATCACATGCCAATGTAGACTTTCCTACTTCATTAATCCTTTTCAATATGAAGTGCTCTGTGAAATGGCACCGCTTTTCATAGCTGACTCCCAATTCGAAAAACCTTATCTACAGGATCGACACGGTACATATCAGTCACGGTCTTAGAAGGTGATTGTCAAAATTTGGAATCAATGCTATGGCATACCAAAGCGACAACCCACATCAACGGTTTCTATGATATATTCCAAACAAACAAAGAAGCTTATTAATCATTCCCAAAAGTTCGCATTAATCATGATTAAGCCTCAACATTCCAGGAATACTGTAGCAACAAATTGTCTCACCGACCAATGCAGCTCCCAAAAACAACAACAGATTGACCACATTCTTAAAGAATACTAGAACGTATTTCAAGGGACGAACGGATTACCTCTGCATTGTCAGGTAAAACACTCCATTGAAATTTTTCCTAGTTCTTCATTACCTAACATATCTTTTTACAGAATATCCATGCTCGAGAATGAAGAAATTCATATGAAAATCCAAGATTTGATCGACAAGGGTCATATCCATCCCAACTCCTCTCCTTATGGAAGTCTAGTCATCTTATTTCCAAAGAAATATGGGACTTGGTGCATGTGCATTGACTATTGGGCTCTCAACAAAATTTCAGTAAAGAACAAATACCCTCTTCTATAAATAGATGAACTCATCGATAGTCTGAAAGGTGCTAAGTTCTTTATGAAACTCGACCTCAAGTCGAGATACCACTAGATTCCAATCGAGTCCACAGATGTATGGAAAATGGCTTTTAAAACCAAGGATTATTTGAATGGTTAGTCATGCCTTTCGGCTTACCAATGCACCTGCAACCTTCATGAGATATATGAGTGGCCTTCTAAAACCTTTCCTTAGCAAGTCTGTCATTGTCTATCTCGATGATATCATGATTTTCAGTTGATCATGGGAAGAACATGTCAAACAACTTCGACACTATCCGACAACATCAACTATATATGAAGATGTAAAAATGCTCATTTGAGATGAATAGCATGAAATATGTGGAAATTAAGGCCAGCAATAGATTAATTTTACTCACAACAATTATCAATTGATCATGCAAAATTGCTCACAAAAGAGACTGAATATGGAGCTGTAACACTAAATTGTATTAACTAAGTGTACAATAGCCAACCCTGTAATAACATAGGTTGCTAAATAAATAGAATAAATCAAGAAATTGAATGCATGAGGAGGCATCCAAAACTAGCATAAAGCAGGCTTACCAAAAATAAGCAAATCCCCCATAGGTGTAAAAAGCTGATCCCAAATCTATCATGGATCTCACGAATTGGAAAAAAGGCATAGGCAAGCTAAAGAGTGGTGGAATGGCAGCTCATACATGCTTTTGCATGGAGAAAAGAGAGGAGGATGTGTAGGACAAAAAACTAGTCAACCTCACCTAGTCTAACTTTTCCTTTTGCCTTAAAACACTGAAAAAGCAGGCAATAAAGCAGAAAAAGCAAAGGGCACCTAGGAGGCTAGGAATAAAGTAGAATTGATTCCTTTAGCTCTCCCATGCACTACATGAGTCAAATAGGGCAAGTTAGACCTCTATGGATAGGCAAATAGCAACTTGCACAAGGTGGGACACATGAACTAGGCAAATAAGACAAAAATAATGGAATTAATGTCTAAGTGGGTAAACTATGGGTTGATTATTCTAACACCCCCCCTTAAGCCTGAATTATGAGTAATATATCAGAAAATTATAGGGCCTAGCAACAAGGCTTAGTCACCCTTTACATACTGCATGTCCATTTAAACAAGGAAAGAGGCAAAACCAACTTGGGAAAATCCTCCCTTAAACATGGACTGTAAAACAAAATTGTAGAATCTTGTCTTCACTCATGCTTTCACAGCATGATCAGCAATCCCTAGCAGTGATTTGAGATTGCTGGAGGTCTTCTCACAAAATGCTTTGGTGAAGATATCAGCTACTTGTTCTGAAGATGAACAGAAGAGTAGGTGAATGGTGCCATCATGCACAAGTTCTCTGATGTAGTGCATATGGATCTCAATGTGTCTGGTTCTCTGCTTCTGAACTGGATCCTTGCAGATTCAAATGGTACTCTGGTTATCACAGTAGATGGTAGTTGATTACTCAAGTTCAAAACCACACTCTCCAAGTAAACCCTGCAACCATAAACATTGAGTTGCTGCATTAACAACTCCTCTGTACTCTGCTTCTGTACATGAGAGTGCAATGGCACTCTGTTTCTGCTTGACCAGCTAATTGGCCCTTCTGCAAGCATGAACACATATCCTGAAGTGGACTTTCTGTCTGTGCTATCACCTTCCCAATCACTGTCAGTAAATCCAATCAACTCAAGATCAGATTTTGCTTTATAGAAGATCCCATGTGTCCTTGTTCCCTGAACAAAGTTAAGGATCCTTTTGGCTGCTTTCCAATGGATCTCTTGAGGCTGATCCATGAATATAGAAGCCACATTTACTGCATAACAAATATCAGGTCTAGTATGTGTTAGATACAACAAACATCCAATCAATTGTCTATACAGTGTATTGTTTACCATCGATGAAGAATCAGCTTCTTCCAGCTTCACTCCTGAAAGGAAAGGAGTTTTGATTGCTTTGCAATCCTTCATTTTGAATTTGTTCAGAAAGTCCAAGGAATATTTGTACTGGTGCACCTTGATTCTATCTTTGGTTTGAGAGATCTCAAGCCCCAAAAATTGACTTAAGAGCCCCAAATCTGTCATGGAGAAGGCTTAGTTCATAGCTCCTTTTAAGGAAGCAATCTCAGCCTGTGAGCTTCCTGTAATGAGGAGGTCATCAAAATATAACACAATTATCATTAATGAACCATTAACTAACTTCAAATATACATTTGGATCTGATTTGCACCGAACAAAATTCAGTGATAGCAAGAAGCTATCAATCTTGGCATACCAAGCCCTGGGGGCTTGCTTTAGCCCATACAATGACTTTCTCAACTTGCACACAAGAGAAGGGTTAGTAGAAAAACATTGAGGCTGCTGCATATATATATCCTTAGTGATATCTCCATTCAGGAAGGCACACTTTACATCCATGTGATATACCTCCCATTGCCTTGAGGCTGCAATGGCTAGAGCTAGCCTGT
>LPNX010810306.1:186659-206453 GCA_001517045.1 Pseudotsuga menziesii | reverse complement strand
CCTTCCTCTTCTCTGTCGGGATTCTAGCCCATGCCTTTGAGCCAAAAATCCTGAAATGGGTCACATCTAGCTTGTGCCCACTCCATGCTTCAAAGGGAGTCATACCATCAAGTTGTTTGTGAGTCACCCTATTCTGGATATAGGCTGCACAGTTGATAGCTTCGGCCCAATAATTTGGTGGCAAAGTTTTGGCCTCCATCATGCATGTTGCCATCTCCTTCAGTGACCTGTTCTTCCTCTCAGCAACACCATTTTGCTGTGGTGTGTAAGGGATAGAATGCTGCATCTGAATACCTGCATCTGCACAATAATTAATAAAATCAGACTTGACATACTCACCACCATTGTTAGATCTGAGGGCCTTGAGTTTCCTTCTAGACTGGTTTTCAACCAAATCCTTAAAGACTTTGAATAGGCCAAAAACTTCAGACTTGTGTTTCAGGAAGTGAACCCAGCAATACCTGGAAAATCCATCAATGAAAGTTAATGCATACTTGGCTTGACTCATGGACATATGAGGGAATGGACCAGAAACATCACTGTGGATCAACTCGAGGGGTGCAAAGGTTCTCTCATGACTGGCTCTCTCAAATTTGTGCTCTGGGTGTTTTCCTAGGATACAGCCTTGGCAGACTCTTTTGGAAAATTTTATCTTGGGAAACCCTATGACCATCTCTTTTTCACTAAGATCAGAAATATATTTGTAGTTAAGGTGGCCAAATATTTCATGCCACAACTTGCTGGCTTCATTAGCATGAAAGAAAAGAGCAGAGGGGTTTGAGTAAGGTAGGAAGTGTGAGAACATGTATACCTTTTGAGCATGATTCGCAACTCCTTTTGCAATGACTCTACCAATTGAAATCTCTGTGATCTCAGCTTCATCGAGGGAGAATATGACCTTATTAGGAGACCCAGTGTGGGTCATCTGGTACACTGACAGGAGGTTGGAGGTGAGACCAGGGAGATATAGCACATTGTTGAACTGACCATGATCAAGATCTATCCTTCCTTTTCCTTTACTTTCAGTGAGAGAGTCATCTCCCAGTACAATATATGGTCCTTTCGACATATCCAGTGAGGAGAAGGCCTCCTTATTCGAAACCATGTGTCTTGAAGCTCCAGAATCAATGATAAAACTAGGTGAGCTTGATGTGCCAGCAACTATAGCATGCACTCTCTCTTTGTCATCTGAACTTGATCCTCCTTCTCTCTTCTTTGAGCTTTCCGGAAGGGAGATGCCATTCTTCTCGAGGAGATTGGTCAGCATGTCTATCTACTTTTTCATACAAGAGCTTTCAGAGTGATTGCCCTTATTGCAGTATGCGCACTTGTTCATTTCACCTTTGTTCTTCTTCTTCTGGTTATTCTTCTTGGGACCTTGTAGATCCTCCGGAGACTGTTTCTTGTCTCTCTTTTGCTCAGGTGGATTTTTAGCTTTCTTTTTGCTTTTTGAATCCACCTTCGAATCTCCAGCAATAAAAGCTTGATATTTGGATGGTTTGATGGTGCCCATCATCACCAGCTTGTCCTATTCTTGTGTGAGAGATTCCATGAAATTTGCAAGACTAGGCATCTTCCAAGTTCGAGCTATCAGTTTTGTGGCATAGAAGGTCGAAACAAACACTGAATAATCAGGGCCCAGCTTCGAGAGGATGGCCAGTACGAGCTGATCATATTTATTTTCAATACCACACGGTTTCAGCTGCAAAACTAGTGCTTTGAACTTGGAGAAATATAGCTGCAGGGATTCAAAGCTTGTTGGACTCAGAGAAATCAGCTCATTTTCAATTTGATGTCCCCTCATCTCATCTGTCTTTCCAAAAATATCAGCAATCTTCTCCCATACTTCATTCGGTGATGTCAATCCATCAAGATGGAAAAGGAGGTCTCTGGAAATACTCAGGCATAGGAGGCCATAAGCCTCATCCCTCCTGTTGTGCCATTTTATCTTCTCTGCAACTGCATTGGGCTCTGCTTCTGTTGCCATAGTCACCCTGTAGAGGCATTTCTCTCTCAACAGTATCTCCATCTCTGCTTTCCATTCAAATAAATTGAAAGGAGTCAAGATAGTTTTCTGTGATTGATCCATAGCTCTAGAAAATCTGTCCCGGCTCTCAGTAGAAGGCTCCCAGTCTTTGATGTCGAACCTGCAAAACAATTTTTGAAGGAGAGAAACAACCTACAATGGCTCTGATACCATGTGGAAATTAAGGCCAGCAATAGATTAATTTTACTCACAACAATTATCAATTGATCATGCAAAATTGCTCACAAAAGAGACTGAATATGGAGCTGTAACACTAAATTGTATTAACTGAGTGTACAATAGCCAAACCTGTAATAACATAGGTTGCTGAATAAATAGAATACATCAAGAAATCGAATGCATGAGGAGGCATCCAAAACTAGCATAAAGCAGGCTTACCAAAAATAAGCAAATCCCCCATAGGTGTAAAAAGCTAATCCCAAATCTGTCATGGAGCTCATGAATTGGAAAAAAGGAATAGGAAAGATAAATAGTGGTGGAGTGGCACATCATACATGCTTTTTCATTGAGAAAAAGAGAGGAGGATGTGTAGGACAAAAAACTAGTCAACCTCACCTAGTCTAGCTTTTCCTTTTGCCTTAAAACACTGAAAAAGCAGGCAATAAAGCAGAAAAAGCAGAAGGGCACCTAGGAGGCCAAGAATAAAGCAGAATTGATTCCTTTAGCTCTCCCATGTGCTACATGAGTCAAATAGGCCAAGTTTGAGCTCTATGGATAGGCAAATAGCAACTTGCACAAGGTGGGACACATGAACTAGGCAAATAAGACAAAAATAATGGAATTATGTCTAAGTGGGTAAACTATGGGTTGATTATTCTAAAAAAATATTTGGGGTATCTAATTGACTCTATAGGCATTCATGTCGACCCCAAAAAAGTACAGATTCTCAAATATTGGCCCATTCCTCAAAACTTTCATGAGCTAAGAAGTTTTCTTGGTTTTCTGAATTTCTATCGACAGTTCATTCTTGGATTCAACCACATCGCACGTACTTTGAATTATTTGACGAAAGGAAATGGGAAAAATGTCTTCAAATGGACACTGACACAACAACAAGCTTTTGAACAAATAAAAAAAAACTTTGTACTACACCAGTACTTGTGATACTTGATTTGCATCAGCCTTTTGATATTGATACGGATGCATCAGCCTATTCCCTCAATGCAGTGGTCACTCAGTTAGGTCACCCAATCACATTTCATTATGAAACTTTCAATGACACTGTTAGAAGGTATTTGACATATGAAAAATAAATGTACGTCGTTGTGTAAGCTCTCAAGCAACTAAGACACTACATTCTTGGAAAGGAAATGGTCATCATCACTGACCATAAACATTTGCAGTTCGCTATGTCCTAGTTGAGACTACAGACAACTCGAAAACTCAAGTGGATTAATTTCCTGCAACAATTTAAGTTGGTAATTAAGTACTGGAAAGGAAAAGCCAATGCTGTAGCTGATTGTCTCAGTAGAAAAACCATTACTCTACCGTCTTTAGTGATGACTATGCAGGGTTATGACACAACTACTTAGCCACAATTGTATTAGATAGACTGTGACTTCTCTATAATTTATCAACATCTTCAGACTGACAGGTTGTCTACTACTGAGTACTTCCTAAAAGACACCTTGCTATACAAGCTTGGACAACTTTGTGTACTAACCAATGAGCATTGAAAAACGATCATTTGGGATGTGCACTACAGCAAGACTGCAGGACATTTTGGAGTCACAAAAACACTTGTTATTCTCCAATTGTATTTTTACTAGCCTTCACTTAAAATGATGTCAACAAGTAGATTCAATCATGCGTATTTTGTGCCATTGCTAAATCACTGAATCAATGACAAGGACTGTACACGCCCCTTCTAGTTCCTAGTCAACCATGGGAATCTATTTCTATGGACTACTTTATGGGATATCCTACTATCAAACATCAACATGATGTGATCTTAGTAGTATTTGAAATATTTTCCAAGATGGCTATACTCATACCATGAAAGAAGACTACAACAACACGGTAGACTACTCACCTCTTCTTTGAACATGTGTGGAAACATTATGGCCTCCTAACAACCATTATTTTCGACATAGATGTTACATTTTTCAGAAAATTTTGGAAAACTATCTGGCAACAAATCGACACAAGACTCTCTTTGTCGACAACCTTCCATCCGCAAATAGACAGACAGATAGAAGTTATAAATCGCTTAGTCATACAAATTCTTTGCATGTACAACCACAAGCATCATTGAACATGGGATGACATCCTTCCATACATACAACACAACTACAATCGTGCTCAACAAACCTCTACAGGAAATATTCCATTTGAGATCTGTTACGGATTTCAACCCTCGACGCTTATCGAATTGATCTATTCCTCTACATAGTCGAATGACACTGACTTTGAAGGATGAGAAGTGGAGAAAGCATTGAAGTTTAGAGATCAAATCTACAATATCCAGAAGCAAGCACATGAAATGTTGCAATGAGCTAATGCAAAAGATAAGGCCCGATATAACAAGCATCATATTCCTCATTCATTCCAAATTGGGGATTAGGTCTGGTTACATCTAAAGAATGAGCGCTTCACTGGTCCATACAGAAAGATGAAATCTTTGTGATATGGTCGAAATAGTATCCTTAAACAGATTGGAGAAAACATTTTCCAGGTAGACATTCTTGCATGCTTTGGCCTACATCTAGTATTCAATGTATATCTAATATGACCATACCATGCACCATTGTTGAAACATAATGACTTGCAGACAACAGAACCCAAAGACATCCATCCAGTTGTTTAAGAACCTTTTATTTGCGACACGATTGTGGGATGACACATATGCCATACAAGGACAAACTAAATTCCCTTGTTTCAAGTGGCTAAAGCTGGAAACTCCCTGCTCAAGGAAAATCATACTCTTCTACTGAAGTAGCGAATATGTTTCCTCACCTAAACTAATACACAATGGAGACCATTGGTTCTTAAGGAAGGAGGAATGATCCAACCAGCGGTTGGCACGTTGTCGATCTTCGACAAAGTATAGCACTTCGACTGCTTCGACTAATCTAGCTTCTTCGACAGGTTCAATGTCAAATTCGACAAGTTCCAACCTCTACACAACCAACCTTGATAGGTTTTTCACTCCACAAAAAGCATCTCCACATGCATTGTCGACATCAACGAGAGTAAAAATTGACAGAATGTCTCTGTCTTCCAGACATATGTGATAGTTGAACTTCAATCCCATTATAACATCTTCTATAACTGAACGTAAGGGGTAGTCACCTAAGTGTCTCACCATCCTATATAAGCATGTACGCTAATGTAATATACATTATTATGATTCCTCCCTATTTCATGGAGAAGAAGTAATATATTGGTTTGAATTCTTTCATATTGCCTATGCGCATATTTTTTGTCGACCTAGTGTATTTCTTGCTTTACTTGTTCTTCTTATATGCTTCTGCCATAACAGTACTGGACTCATTCAGTCAACTGGTGTCCCCAGCTTGCACCTGGGAACAACCTGGATCAATCACCACCATCTGGAAGATTTTCCATTAAAATGGAAGATGGCTAATCGATATTTCATGATGTTTGACTAATCATGTACTTCAAAGTACTTACTCATCCCCATGATCAATTCTTCTTCTTTTTCTCATGCATCAAGGTCTCCTTCAAAAGTAGGAGAGTTGATTTTCCAGAATTGGCCTTGCATGATATCATCCTTTTATGTTTCTTTTTGCATGGAGATTCTTTAAATGCTTCTGAAGAATTGATACTATAACAATATTTAACATCCTCAGATGCCGAATCTGAAATTTCTTAGAATTTTAGTTTCATTTTGGGTCCTATACTGCTTGTCCTTTTGCTACAATAGTACTTGTTCATAGGTTCACATGATAAGTGTATGGTTTGATGCATGTTTCTAATTTCTATATGTGTTTGCAACATTTCATCATTTACTTCATGATGTCCTCGTCATTCCTTGATGTTATCATCTTTAAAACTTTGAGATTAATCTTGTAGGATTTGTATTGTTTTCAGCAGTTAAGAGGAAGTTGCATCCCTAAGGATTCCATTTAATGCAACCCCTAATTCCTCTTCTCTAGGTGGTTATTTCATGTTACCATGTTGTTTGTCAGATTTTTAAGTAAGCATGATGTGCTAAGAAAGAAAAGTACAACACATAAAGTTTAATACATTCGTTTCATTTTGAATTTTGCGGTAGCTTGGTGACAAGCTCATAGGTCACTTAGTTTTTTAATCTAGATCTGATACCACTCGTAATGTCCCTAAAACTTACCCTAAAATAAATCGTAAGGGTCTTATAAACTTATAACTCGATAATGAGACTATATGTTGATATGGTTTTTAGCCTCATAATTAATAAATTAACTTCACCACTATGAAAGTTATGATGATCTAATCTACTATGGTTCTTTTGTACATATGATCGGCATTTGTACTATGAATTATTATTCTCATATAATTCACAGTCTTAACATTTTGTTGTATTGTCTTCTTTATGGATTCCAATGTCTAACCAATCGAACTACTATTTTACATGTATGGTGTTTTTCATAGAGGAGGCTAGACTTATAATTTTTATGCTAAATCACAATTGATCATTTACATACAGGATATTACACCATTAACACCATTAGTAGAAGATATCATATTCTCTTTCTAGTCTACAGTATACACTTGACATCCATGTTTATTACTTATGTTGAATATTTCATTTGTAGATGCATTTGGTTGCACTATTTATGTCATCCCTTATGAGTCTTTAGAGCTCATTATTCTTGAACTAGTTACCTTTACATTACTTATATAGAAGCTTTCAAGTTTAAATTTCTACTTATTAGGTGTTGGTACTTTAGGGGTGGATTTGGCCTTATTATGGTTGGGTTTACTTAGGAATTTTTGCTAATGTGTAAATTGTTCTTCCTTTGTGCGAGTACCCTTGCACATGACCGGAAATTTATAGGATTTCAAAACTTAAAAATTGATAAGATTTCAAAACTTAACATTTTCCTAATCATTAGAAATTTTAAATAGAAAGAAATCTTCCTAACCAAAACTTGGGGCTCTAAATTGTGGAAGCAGTGTAGCTTTTTACTATGTTTAATTTGGTATTATGTGGTCAATTAAGTTGTATGGTGGCTAGTGACTAAATCATATGATATACATATGATATTTCCTTTGATTTAAATGCTTATGTATTGAGCTATGCAAAATATATATATGTAACATATGGGTTTACAAACAAGGTTCTTGGCAAGAGATAAGTTTGTATTTCAAAGGTAGAATTTAGACATTGACTATCATAAAATGTACAAGTAAAAACTAAGGAGAGTAGGAATAAGTAATTACGTGGATTTTTACCTGATAATCGCATACATACGCGGGTTTGACCCCTATAACTGCGTACATCGGGATGTGTCCATAGTCCAAATCCTTTTGGAGTTTTCCTTGACATGGATCCGACTCATTCGACTCCTAGCCTTCCATATGCCTTGAGATCGCTCAGATTCGACCCTTAATTATCCCTTGTGAATCTATATAAGGAACCCCTTGGTACATTGAAGGCATATAGAGAGATTGAAAGCAACGAAGCTATAGTCCATTGTTGCCGGAATTTATGCTCGAGTCTCCATACCTTTGTCCCTTTGGAGCACTGTTGTGTTCTTCCCAAGCTTGCCTTTTGCTAGTGAGCTTGCTATCGTGAGATAGAGGATTGAGGTGGTGGAGGCCCAAGTGGAGGATTCAGTTTCTCCGGTTCACAGACGTGCCATCAGAGGTTGTATCTATCTTGTAATCTCTGATTTATATTAATAAGAACTATCTTTTCCTATCCAATGATGTATTTGATTGAATATTGTATCCATTGGAATATGTCAAATGCTTTTACATTATTGATTATATATGCTAGAATAGATCTAACACCATGATATATAGTATGCTTGTATTGTTTACTTGTTGTTGAGGAAGTATTATATCAATTCAAGCTGAAGATTGGAAAGCTCAACGAGGATCTACTTCAACCGTCCGGAATAAGGTACGAGGTGTGATCCTTTAGTGTTAGACATTTTATTTCTATTGCATATTGGGAAAGATTGATTTCTGGAGTCAAAGTTGTCTGTTGTGGTACCCCAAGCCATAGGAATTTCTCTCTGTAACAGAATTTCCGACTCTGCTAGGGAGTTCCTAGTAGTTGTCCTTTGGGGGTGATTTTCTCGGCATTCAATGTATTTGAATTGCTCTTTCTCTCTTGTTTCTGTGTTGGGTCTGGGAGCATGTATGCCTGGTAGAATCTGATTGGAGTGACGTCTGTCTCAGCCTGTCTATTTTCCTTGTTTTATGCACCTTTTCTTCCTGTACGCGGGTTTTTGATTTACAGTCGCATATACACGTGGTTTCCTTTGTGATTTCCGCATATACACGCGGGTTTACTGCGAATAGTCGCGTATACCATGGATTTTTCCCTTTTTGTGGAAGTTAATTGGTTTCTAGGTGAATGTTGTTAGTTGCTGAGTCTCCTTTGGCACTGCCTGAGTCTATTTTGACCTCTATTTCTGACTGGAAACGTTTTTTTAGCCTAAATTTTTTTTTTTTAATAGGAAAGTTCTTGTCATGGCATTTTCGATTTTTTGTTTGAGATTAGTGCATTAGAGTTCTTTTACCTTAGTGCTTTGCTTGGATGCTGTCTATGTGTGCTTGTAGATTCTTGGGGTGGTAGAATCATTCTTTTTCTTTTTGCATCTCTTATATTTTCAAAAAATACAAAAACATTTGCTTATCATAATGCATTGCATTTTGCACTTTGCATTGTACTTGCACTAGATCTAGATTTGCTTTGGAGTACTAGTTAGGACTTCATATAGGGAAAATTTGCATTCATCATTTGAAGAAGAATTGTGCATTTCATGTAGTAGCATACTCTATTTACATGGACACAATGCATTTGCATTGATTGTTACGGTGTGCATTTTACTTCATGTTGCGTCATAACACCACTAGTTGCACGACCATATCCTATTTTTGAGTAATAAAGACAACTAAAATCAACGCTAATTAAAATGAATTACACTATTTTTTTTTCTATGGTGCACCAACAAGCTTAGGTTTTAGGATCTTGGAATAGTTCATTGTAAGTCAATTCTCCAAGATCACTAAACAACAACATCTAGGTTTCCTTCCAGGGTGTGTGTGAAATCCTTAGTATAACCATCGTTCTCATGATCCTCCTCTCAAACGGGAGTTAAGCACGAGGCAGTGTGAGCAGTTATTGATTGGGATGACCCCTAGTCATAACTGAGTAGCACCAGAGATATTTCCAGGATTGTATTCGTATCTGGGGGCTCTTTCGAGAGTTTCGGGCTTTGCTACCCTTCCCATATGGTCAATCCCGCTTGCGACTGTCCTCCTGAGCTTTGATTATATTGAGGTGACCTTAGTGACCTTAGCTAGGATATCGAGGGGGTACTTGTAGAGGTTATTCTGTAGGTGTTCCGGCCAGGATGGGGTCGGACAGCACAGTCTCTTTACACGTTGAAGCCGAGGGCCACAATAATTGGTTACGTACCTCCGCTTGTTGTGTATGGGAGTCTCAGGCCTCTCCTAGGCGAGACATACGTGCTTCATTCGGGAGCTCACTTATCCAGCCCTTGTTTGCTTGCATTTGGCTTTAGATTTTATTAGTGATTGCTCTGTGCACGCTAGTTTGCCTAGGGTTTACGTAAATAGAGAGTCTTTTCTTTTTGTTGAGTCATTGTGGATTCGAGTGCGGTTCTGAGCCGTTCTCGTCGGTTAGCAGGACTTCTGCCTTCCACTTCTCCTCCTCCTTTGGGAGAGAGACCTAGACTGTCCAGGAGGACTATGTCACACACTGATTCACACACCATGGAGGATCATTCAGAGACTATTCCTGAGCCACCTCCTCTCCTTCGTGTTGACGATGGGGAAGTTACTCCTACGTACAATCCTTCACCTGACCTAGCTGAGTTCGGTCCCGTGATTTCCTAGATAGGATCTTTGCATGATAGACCTACTCACTCTAGGGCTGATTCCCCATTGACACATTACTGGTATGGAATGCCGGAAGATGCTGAGACTCACTTTGAACCTTCCAGCACTAGCTACGGTAGTTACTACGACTGGTTTTCCTATGCACGATTTGACATTTCATGTCGAATCTAACTTTGAGCCTAGCACTATGCCTGGGGGCAATCCCATTCCTTACCTTGCGGAGAGGTTTGGGAGTACTAGTCACATTGTACCTTCCATATCAGTGGTGGAAGCTGCATCACATCCCCCTCCTAGGTCTAGGGTTAGTGATCTGATTAGGATACCAGGTCCGAGACGGGTGACGATAGGTGGTAGTACATATCTTATTACTTAGGTTCCTTCATCCTCGGTTCTGAGTTCTTCAAATGTACATCCTCCACCTTATCCACGTGGTCCTTCAAGCCGATATATCGCTATGAGCCAGGTCCATACTGCAGTTATCAGGTCGATTGTGTCTCAAGTCCATATACCACCCGCTGCTTCGGGAGGCTATATTCCCGCTTATAGTGGTCAGCTTGTTACGTCAGGGGCATATATACCTACTTCTGGTATGTATGTTCCCCCTTCCAGATCTTATCTTCCTACCTACAGAGTGTCCCATGGGACATCAGATGCGATGACCTATGGACCTTATTACGGTCCGCAGTATGGATAGGTTTCTTCGCCTTACGGAGGCGGGTATCAACAACCTGCTTACTCTCCTAATTATGGATTCGTAGCTCCTACTAGTCAAGGTCCACCTTACTATGGTACTTCCACATCACCTTATATAGGTCAGACAGGAGGAGGACACTATGGCCAAGGCCATGGTGGTGCTCAAACCTATGTGAACCAGGGAGCGGTCCATCAACCTCATCATCCTAGGCTTCCTTTCCTCGCGACACGTAACCTTCCTGACTTATCGAGACTTACGAATGATCCCATGGCTTATGACCCGGCTTGGCCAGCTGTCCCTACCAAGATTCCTTCGGACATACCTAATTTTGAAGGCAAACTGGGAGAGGATCCGAGCAAACACGTTACCATGTTTCACCTTTGGTGCTCTTTGAATTCGTCACATCAGGACTCAGTCCGCTTGCGACTATTTCAACGCACCCTCACAGGGCCTGCTATGAAATGGTATATAGAGTTACCAAAGGGAGCTTTTACCTTGTTCGACGATCTTGTGATGACTTTTCTTAATCACTTCCAGCTACCAGTGCGCTATGACGTTGGTACTGAACTCTTGTCGACATTTCGGCAAGATAAAGCCACCCATGTTTCTGATCATATTCAGGAGTGGCGTAGACAGAAGAGATTAATTAAAGCTTTTATACTGCCGGAGTTCCTTCTCGAGTGGTTCCTCAAGTCTTTATTGCCATATATCGTGAAGGATGTTTCTACATCCGGAGTGCAGAATGAGGAACAAGCAATCTTTAGGGCGCAGGAACTGGACTTGATTTATGCTCAGTCCGATTTGTTGTATGGGATTATTCCCAATGCTCCTCATTCTAGTTTCGATCCCAAGGTCAAAACTGGACCACATGCTGATGGCATTGTGGGTTGTGCAAGTGCAAAACCTGCAGATTCGGTTGCAAAACAAGTTAGTCAATTGTCGCTCAACCAATCTGCTTCGGGACAAGCTACGGCTTCGTCTCAACTCACCCAAACGGTGAGTGTACTTTCTGTGCAATCGGTGGACCAGAAGGGTAATCAGCAACCCGGACGGAATAGAAAAAAGGGTAAGAATAATAATCGAAAGGGTGGAAATAGGAATGAGAATGCTTCCAATAATGACAAGAACGGTCAAAATGCTGGTGGGGACAAGCAAGCGAAACGTAAGGTTAAGTTCCCTTGCAATATATGTAAGGATGATCGCCTCACTTACTTGTGCCCTCGAATTGATGAAGCTTCGAGACTCTTAGCACAAGGCCCAGCTGTGCTAACGAACCCTTTACCACATAACCAGAATATGAACTCAAAGTCCCAGGAGCAATCTAGTGAGAATGATCCACCAGAGGCTAGTGCTCGTGGGTGCATTAACATGGTCCATGCTGCCAAGGTTATGACTCGTGCGAAAGATTATGGATCATCACAACCGAACCTAGGCAAAGAACCCGATCCACCAGGAACCCCTTTGTGCATTGAGAAACTTGCGGAAAAACCTGAGGCTGCACCTCGCATTCCTAAGGGGGTGCTTAAGCGCTCGGAGTGTAATCGAAATGCCCGAGCCACCCAGAATTATTTAGTTGTCGAGGATTTGGGCCATATTCCTTGTGCGAAGTCTGCATTGGAAGTGCTTCAGAGTTGTCCTTCGCAAAGGAAGGCTTTGCTTTCTGCTCTTGGTGTAAACGGTGATGATTCTTCCTCAGTGATCAAATTTGAAACCGCAGGTCACCAGCCTCGCTTGCCCTACTATGTGTCGCTTTTGGTACACGTAGAATGTCTTAATATGATCGTCAAGTGCACTATGATTGACGAGGGCGCTGCTGCATCTGTGATGTCTTTGTCTTGTTGGAAGGGTCTTGGTTCTCCTGAGTTGTCGAAATCAGTGGCTATGTTAATTGCTTTTGATGGGAGATATTTTAGGCCACACGGCATCATTCCGTCCCTTAAAGTCCATTTGGGAGGGAAGACCGTTGCGATAGAGGTTGAGGTGGTTGATGCGCCCCTCGACTACAATCTCTTGCTGGGTCGGAATTGGATGTATAGTATGCAAGTCGTTGCTTCTTCCGTGTTTCACATTGTATGCTTTCCACATAACAGAAAGATAGTAACGATTGATCAAATGACATTCAAGAATTCCCCTGTTACTGCATCTTCGGGAACTTTGGTTCTGGTCGTTGAACACTCTCAACCGGCAACTGGGAGTGTGGGTGTAGGCATGTATCCATCCCTCATGGGAAGCTTTAGTTGTCCTGCGCCGATCCTCATGATAGGATCTAGTTTCGATAAGGCTTCGAATTCTACGACCTTAGTGTCTTTTCGCACGACTCATATAGGAGATCCTTGGATTCTTCCTACACTGAGTATTTCGAGTGAGCCTGTCAAGACCAACGTGCCGCTTCCTGCAACCATGATAGCTTATCAAGCCAATCTTATGAATGTTGCAGAGCCTTGTTCTTCCTCTTCACGGACGGAAGAGGAAGACCCCTATGTACTGGCGGCATGGGCAGTACAGTCTTCTCATGCCCATGACTGCCTGGATATGGTTTTCCCTTCAGATGAAGCGATCATCGAGGCTATGTCGGGCGTTGAGCTGCCATGGGAGGAACTTCATCATAGATCATATTTCCTTCCATCGCTTGACCATTTGGAGCATGAGGATTATAAGGAGATTCTTAGTCAGAGAGTTGGTAGTCCCATGATTCCATTAAGCTCTCCTGGTCAGATGGCTGATGGGAACATGGCGAACATATATTCCAGGATTTCTATCAGCATCTCTCGAAATCCTAGCACCATTGAGAATGTCTATATTGGGGCGGATTGTTCCCATGCTGAGATTCTCAAATATACTGAGCTATTCAAGGAATTCCGTGATATTTTTGCTTGGTCTTATGATGAGATGCCAAGTATTGACCCTCGTATTTTCGAACATGAGATTAAGACTTACTCCAAGGCTAAGCTTGTTCGACAACGTTTACGCGCCATGAATCCTAGGAAAGCACCCGCCATTAAGGCAGAGATAGAGAAGCTGTTGAAAGCCGGTTTCATCTATCTCATTCCCTTGACGGAGTGGGTTTCAAACCTCGTTCTGGTGGATAAGAAGTAGGGAGTGATCCGAATATGCACTAATTTCCGCGATTTAAATTGTGCCTATCCTAAGGATAACTTCCCCACACCATTTATAGATCAGATTTTGGATGAGTGTGTGGGTAGCGAGGTGTTCTCTTTTATGGACGGCTTTTCCAGGTATAATCAGATCCAGATTAAACCTGAGGACCAACACAATACTGCATTTATTTGTCCTTGGGGAACGTTTGCATATCAGAAGATGCCTTTCAGCCTTAAAAACGCCGGAGCTACATTTCAGCGGGCAATGACCTTGATTTTCCACGATCTCAAGTCTATTATTGAAGTATTTTTGGATGACCTTGCTGCTCATTCTCGTATGAGAATGCGTTATTCCTATCACTTGAGATTGGTCTTCGAAAGATTCCGGCACTATTCGATTCGATTAAATCCTCATAAGTGCATCTTGTGCATGAAGTCAGGTCGTTTATTATGATTCATCGTTTCAAAGGAGGGCATAAGATTCGATCCCTTAAAGGTTGAGGCAATACTTCAGTTGTCTCCCCTGAAGAATATTCATCATCTTCAGTGTTTGCAAGGTATGGAAAACTTCTTACGAAGATTTGTGGTCAAATTTTCCAATTTGAATAGAGGCTTCATGCATCTCTTGAAGAAGGATACTCCCTTTGAATGGGATGAGCGAGCCCAGGAGTCCTTCGATACACTTAAGCGAGCCCTAGCATCGGCCCCGGTGATTAGTCCTCCAGATTATAGCCATGATTTCCTATTATATGTGGTCGCATCTTTAGAGACGATTGGTATGGTATTGGTTCAGGAGGATGAGGAGCTCCAGGAGCATGTCATATATTATCTGAGTCGAAACCTTATTTATGCAAAGATTTGTTATTCTCATGTCGAGAAGCTTGCTTTAGCGACCGTACATGCGGTTCAGCATTTGAGACATTATATTCTCCTTCGCTAGAGCTCGGTTATGGCCCATGTCAATCCGTTTCAGTTCGTCCTCACACGAAGGATGATTGGGGGAAAGTATAATAAATGGATTGTCATCCTGCAAGAATTCGATCTCGAATTTGTTTCAGCAAAGTCGAAGAAGTCGTTAATTTTTGCAGAGCTTATATCATATTTCCCGAGCGAGGCCGAGGAGTCGGTTTGTGAAGATACGTTTGTTGATAACACATATTCTTAATCTCAACGTCTAACCCATGGTATGGAGATATCATAGTATATCTGTAAACACAGAGGACCCCTGCTCACCTCTCGCGAGATGAACGATGATGATTACGTCACGTCTCTAAGAACTATCTTATAGTGGACAATACTTTGTACCGCCGTGGGGTTGATTCCATTTTACGACGTTGTTTAACTCATGAGGAGGTTGAGGTTGTGCTGAATGATTTCCATGGAGGGGCATGTGGTGGTCATTTATCTGGGCTTTATACAGCTCAAAATATTTTGAGAGCGGGTTATTTCTGGCCATTGATCTTTAAAGATTGTGTTGATGCGGTCAAGAGGTGCGACCCTTGCCAGGTGTTCGCACGGAATATGCGCTCGAAGCCTTCCCCGTTACATCCCATTATCACCGCTGGTCCCTTCACCAAGTGGGGGCTCGATTTTATGGATTGCAGCCCAGCTTCGGCAAGGGGGCACCATCATATGATAGTGGCTGTGGATTATTTCACGAAATGGGATGAGGAAATGCCTACAGTAAAATCCGACGGTGAGATAGCTGCTCACTTCGTATTCAACCAAATCATTACTCAGTTCGGGATTCCTAAAGAGCTTGTCACTGACCATGGCTCGCACTTTCAGAACCGTATGATGGAAGAGTTGGCATCCAAGTTAGGGTATAAGCAAGAGAATTCCTCTTCATACTACCGCCAAGCGAATGGACAGGTTGAAGCAGTGAATAAATCACTTAAGTCCATTCTCCAACGAACCATCGCATAGAGCAAGATGAATTGGCATATTATGTTATACCCTGCTTTGTGGGCATATCGAACCGTGGTTAAGACTGCCACTGGTTTTTCTCCATATCATTTTGTGCATGGAGTGGAGTCGATATTGCCGGTTGAATGCGAGATTCCTTCATTGAAGCTAGCTGTAGAACTATTACCAGACACTTCACCTTTGGAGGAGCGTTTGGTCCACCTTGAGCAACTTGATGAGCAGTGTCAAGATTCCTTGGTGGCTCTAGAGGTTGGTAAGCATTGCGTTAAGGTCCAATATGACAAGTCTGTCCATCTAAGAGTGTTTAGTGAAGGAGACTTGGTCCTTTTGTGGGATCAATCAAAAGAACCCTTGGGGGCAGGGAAATTTAATCCTATGTGTCATGGTCCTTACGTGGTCAAGCGTGTCTTAGAGAAGGGTGCCTATGAGTTAGTCGATTACGAAGGCACAGCTTTGGCGGAGCCTAGAAATGGGCTCTATCTCAAAAAATACTATGCATGATCTTTAACCAAGGCTTCTTGTTGTATATTATTGTACAGCTTTGCATAGTTAGGTCTTTTTCTTATTGTGATCGGGTTTGTGATTAGTTTCCGTTTCTTTTGGAAGATGTCAATGGAATCTTCCACCTAAATAGGATTCACGAATGGTGCAAGCCATCACACTCAGCACTCAACCTCTGCTACTTGGGTGATTTATACTCCTATGGGTCAGGTACTGTCTTCAGGAGGTGTATGTCTACGGCCATCTTCCAACAATGTTGTTGAATATAGTTCCATTATCGAGCTTCTACGGCATGCCATTTCACATGGCGTTCTCTCTCTTGAGGTACGTCTTGATTCAGATTTAGTAGTGTCACAGCTCAATGGTTTGTACCATGTTAGAGATCCGACGTTATTGAGAAGATTCTTACGTGTGAGATTGTTAGAACGGCAATTTGACAGTATTACATATATACACATTCCAAGAAATGATAATCAAGTTGCTGACTCATATGCTAACTATGTGTTAGATTGGCATTTGTTTCATTCATAATAAATTAATCATAAACATTTTTACACATGTAAATAAATAAACCGATCACCATAAAACCTTTTATATATATCAAAAATGTGGTAATACATAGTGTCATATACAAAAGCGGAGCTTTCAAAGCTTCCATCATATAATACACGGTCGTACAAAACATATGCACTCCCAGGTGTCTAATCCTGTGGAGGGGGAGGGTTGTGATCATGATACGTCACTATGGCTCTAGCTAGCCGCCGGAATAAATGCACCCATACACATGGCACGCCCACCACCTGTCGCTGCATAGCCTCAGGAAAGTCCTTGACTTGCACCATGGGAACTCTATGAGTTAGTCGTACGAAGTTGGTATGAATGCCCTGGAGCATTCACTCCGCATCTGCACCTGTGATGTCATCCCCTCTTCCCCTCCGTCTATGACATCGGAAGCCCTCTGGTTGTCGTGGTCCCACATCTGCACATGAATGGTAGATGTCACTATGTGTTGTCACGCAAAAACATGTCTTTTTGATTCCACATAATCAAGAAAATACAAGTCGAGATTCGGTACCTATCTCTCCGTATGCCGATCCTGGTGGCAATGGCATGTCCGGATCCCCCCAGAAATCTATCCCTCCATAGGGGTAGTCATCTATGGCAACAATCTATTGTCGCCACCATGGAAAGAAGTCAGCTGGATATGGGTTGGCCACCGTACCACCCCCCAGTCTGCGCATAGCATCTGCCCAATGTTGTTGAGCCAGATCTCGAACCCCGTGGAGAGGAACGTCCACTCTATGGCTCAATCTTGGAACACGCTCAAAGAAAAACGTGCTCAATATGCTGCTGAACCCGAAGTTCCATATCCTACGTGCCTTACACTCACTGAGCTAGTGTTTCATGTTGCTCAGTAGTGTAGTACTCCAGTCGTATATGGTCGGTCTCATACACTCCACCGCATAGTACATCAGTGGCCGTGAGGCCTGATGGAGTGAGGCTAAGCATGCTATCCTGCCCAGCGTCAGTAGTATGGCCTTTAGGCCCAGCACCTATATAGAATTGGTGGGGACTTGAATTTCCACCTTCTCAGTATCTGGGTAGTAGTACACAGCTGCGTACTCATCGATAGTAAGCCCAACACCTGGCCCACCTCGGGAACGGAGGTTCACCACCTCCCCTCGTCTAGATAGACCTGTGACAAAGTATATGTCTTCCACCTCTATAGTGAGAGACATCCCATCTATCCTGAAGGACTCTGAGTCTGGATCCCAGTAGTTTACCAGCATCTCTAGCAGTCTTGGTTTGGCCCTCAAACCACCAAGGCACCAAAACTTGTAGAGTCCGCATATTCTAAGAGCTTGTTGAGCCATCACGTCAGCCCTTATAGCTTCCTCTACTTCACCATGCTCACGCTCTCTCCATTCTAGTACCATCCTGCAAGAGAAATTGCCATTTTGTCCATTAAATTCTTATAAATTTACTTGCGCGGCATCATACGCGACTGTTTTGCAAACAGCCGCGTATATATGCGGTTTCTAGCCTCTTTTCCGCGTATAGCTAGCCCCATACGCGGAAAAAGCTTCGATATCCATGTGGGCCGCAACGCTCATGTAGAGATGGCCTAAACTACCTCATTTTACCATGAAAATCAACAAAAATTATGTTGAAATGCATGAGGAGAGCATGAGTAACTACCTGGAAGAAACGGTTGTGAATTCCACCGGCTGGATCTCCTGGAATTTGCAGTTGAATATCAGAGCTCCAATGGGTAAAAGTTTCAAATGATTTATATTTTTTACTATTTATAGAAAAATTTTCAAATATTTGAAAATTTTTACCCCCTTTCCTATAGTTTTGACAGTTTCTAACCATTTTGGACCGTTTCTGACATAATTTGTGATGTAGAAGACCATTTTCAGTGCCGTTTCAGCCATTGGATTGACTCGTTCGTACTGATCTCAGGTATAACGTCTATACTGGCATATAGGTTAGGTTCACCACTGTTTGCATTTTGCATGACCTTATGACCATGTCACTATGACCTTAGGTACGAACCCACTCTATTATGTCACGGAACCTTCTTGCTGCTTTAGAAGTGGCATGATGTGAGTGGTAGAGCTTCACCTTACACGGGTACCCTAGTTAGCGCCTTATTTGCATTTGGTGCCCATGCTGACGTTTTCTCCTTTAGGGTGTGGGAGTCCGTTGTATAGTACTGCCATGACATTTCGCAAGAGCCTCATACTCCTCTTGATCTTATGCTGGCCTGTTTCCCTCCGGACTCCCCTTATGTCAAGTTGTGAATGCTTTATCATGAGCTTTGCCTGCATCATTGAGCTTTATGCCGGCTCCCCTGACATTGCGTTTCAGCCATATAGCCCGAGCTTGTCTCATGTCTAGCCATGCAGAGCCATTTTTTATATCCTTCGCAGCTTGATTCCCTTTTACCAGGAGGGGATTTTTCCCCGAGTGTCGATATCCTACACATGTATCCTTGCATTGAGCATAGGTATGTTCCACTGCTTGGAACTAGTTTGTTTTCCCTTAAGACACCCGTCTCCTCCTAGTTTGTAACTATAAAGCTAGTTTATTCTTTTTTCAAGCTTTTCAAATAACTAAAAAAGTCCAAAAAAATCAAAAAACCAAAAATCCGGACAATGAAAGATGTTATCTTTGGCAGCTGTCGAGTCGTGTCGCCTTCAAACAAAGCACTGTATATCACATCCATTGGTTGGGTTATAGTTTGACTTAGGAGCTGTACTCATTTATCTGAGTTTATCTCCACCGACTGGTTAAGCTTCCAGTCCCTATGGAGCCTCTGTTGATGCCTCCTGTGTCATAGAGATGTCCCAGTTTGTATATCGAGTCTATGCTGCCTTCATTCAATCACCATACGCCATTATGCTCTTGTTCGAAGGAAGTTCAAACCTGTGTCGGCCATTCCTCAGTTATCTTGACTTTGCATGTCGGCCATTCCCGATATA
>LPNX010810306.1:162237-186502 GCA_001517045.1 Pseudotsuga menziesii | reverse complement strand
TTGGATGATGGGGGATGCCTTAATTCCCTCCTTCCAACGGATTTCATCCCATCGACTTCAGATCATTTATTTTGGGATTGGAATCTAGAGTCCTTTTGAGTGCCTTGATACTTGCAGTCATCAGTGGCAGGTTCTCTCGCCATCGACAGTTTCTTGGGAATACATCAATGTCCCTTGATCGATGGATTCTCTCAAGTGTTCGACCTCAACATATTTATTCACACTTGTTAGTTTGCACTCTAGTACCTTGATTCCCATTTTCATTATCGGTGGGTAATCTCACGTCTGTTAACGGTATACATCAATGACCGGTAATCAGACGATGGACTACTATGTTCGACCTCGACACCTCTATTCACATAGTAGGACATGTACTCGTAGCGGTTTGTGTAGAAGACCTTCCAGACTGGTGGCATCTCTTATATCCTACCTCCTTGATCATGCCAATGTTCATGAGATTTCAGCTCTCGTGACTTGATTCCAGTGTATGTCAGACGTTTCCAGCGACTATGGAGATCTTGATCTATTGTATATCTTCAGCCATTTTGGAGATCATGGTCCTTTGTACATCTTCATCATGGAGATTCTGATCTATGTATATTGTACGTGGCGATGACCACATATGTGATATCATGTATTATGCCTACTCATGGCCATTGTACTCTTACGTATCCGGGACTGCTATATGTACTTGCAGTTATATGCAGAGTTGTATCATTGTACTATGTTGATTGGGTGGCTGGTCTTCCATTTGGGATCCTTCATCACTCCACTTCTGGGATGGACTTATAATGTATTTCGGCCATCGTATGACCCCTCTGACCTCACACATTAGGGGGAATCTGTTATAGCGGATTTCACCACTCCAGGTGAATCACACTTTGTATAGCCTTCCCCTGTCTCGCTACAAACTCTTTAGACCCTATGGACCATATTTTATCCTTTGATGTTTCCTTGATCATCCCTAAAACTATATAAAAAATGATATACGCAGCTCTTTACCCGATAACCGCGTACATACGTGGGTTTGACCCCTATAACCGCGTACATCGGGATGTGTGCATAGTCCAAATCCTTTTGGAGTTTTCCTTGATATGGATCCGACTCATTCGACTCCTGGCCTTCCATATGCCTTGAGATCGCTCAGATTCGACCCTTCATTATCCCTTGTGAAGCTATATAAGGAAACCCTTGGTACATTGAAGGCATATAGAGAGATTGAAAGCAACGAAGCTATAGTCCATTGTTGCCAGAATTTATGCTTGAGTCTGCATCCCTTTGTCCCTTTGGAGCACTGTTGTGTTCTTCCCAAGCTTGCCTTTTGCTAGTGAGCTTGCTATCATGAGATGGAGGATTGAGGTGCTGGAGGCCCAAGTGGAGGATTCAGTTTCTCCAGTTCGCAGACGTGCCGTCAGAGGTTGTATCTATCTTGTAATCTCTAATTTATATTAATAAGAACTATCTTTTCCTGTCCAATGATGTGTATTTGATTGAATATTGTATCAATTGGAATATGTCAAATGCTTTTACATTATTGATTATATATGCTAGAATAGATCTAACACCATGATATATAGTATGCTTGTATTGTTTACTTGTTGTTGAGGAAGTATTATATCAATTCAAGCTGAAGATTGAAAAGCTTAACGGGGATCTACTTCAACCGTCCGGAATAAGGTACGAGGTCTGATCCTTTAGTGTTAGACATTTTATTTCTATTGCATATTGGGAAAGATTGATTTATGGAGTCAAAGCTGTCTGTTGTGGTACCCCAAGCCATAGGAATTTCTCTCCGTAACACGGACCATTGGTATACTGTTTTATTCAGTCACCAAGCTTGACATTTTACATTAATTTGCCTCTAATCCCTATCTTAGATCTGGCATTAATGAACAGAGCAACCCTGGTGATGGTCTATGCGAAGTTTGACATTAATCATTTTTTTTAATGCAGTTTTGGATTGTTTAGTGTTTAAAATTAGTTTTGGATAGTTTAAGGGTATGACAAAATTAGTGTAATAAAAAACTAATCTTATGGTGAACTCTGTGTTTAGTGTTTAAAATTAGTGATTAAGTTCAAAACAAGCTGGAGGTAGAGTTGCTTGTTATGACAAGGCTGGAAGGATAAGCTACCCTGGGATAGAGGCTCACCTTTTGTGACCACCAAAACAAACAGAAATCGATAATTGCTGCATTATATACACATTAGATGAGCTACTACCAACAACCCACAACCCATTGCTTGCTATGTCATCCGAACATATACGATGCTCTGAAAGAACTCTTATGAATAATTCAGTGATCTGTGCCCTATCTTGAATGGATTGTTGCACTCAGGGATTAAAAGACATTGTGTCGTTTCCAGTGGAAGCAGCTTTCTCCTGATATGCAGCCCTTTAGGCATGCCATTATTCGTGATGTGTTTTATTCTGTAGGTCTTGCTAGATGTACGTAGCACATCTTCCTAGGATTATTATTCTACTCTGAACCTGTAAAGGAATACCTGTATATACGTAGCTAAACCTGTAAATGAATCACCCCTTTTCTGACAAATCTTCAAGCCAAAATTCGCAGAAATAGTTAGAATTGTAAAAGGGGCATGCCCATGGGTTAATTAAAAAGGGGTAAACCTATTTTAACAATCAAAATTACAGTTCCATTAGTTTTATCAGTTCGTTATATGAATACGCTTATATAATGTGTAAACATCACTGTAAATGTAGTTTGCTGCACAAGAAGGTTTCGAATCCGAGTGAAGTATGCTTCCGAAATATCGAAAGCCTCAATAAAACAACCAAAAGAAAATGGAATATGCAGTTAGCAAGGATTGTCTTTCATGCTAACGTTTCTTTGATTTAACGTACTTTTGAGAAATAATAACAATACAATGCTTTTGACTGGTACGTTCTGGTGAGTGTAAGCCGATCTCGTATTTCGTTCTGTTTGTTTGTCTTCTTTCGCTTTCTCTTTTCTGAGATACAGGGAGTCATTAATCTAGCAATAGTGGATTCTAGTTTCAATGGAAATAATCTTGAGTGTGACAAAAATCTAAGTTGAAAAACAAGCTAAAACATTTTGTAATTGAATGAAAATATTACTTGGTTGGGATATGGAAGATGCAATTTTACTCGTGTTACGAATGATTCATAATAAGGTCAAAAATCATTTAGCAAACATATATTTCATTCAATTTGATTGATTCCAATTTTAATTATCATATCGATTCATAGTAAGTTCAAAATTTATGTGTTTTGTGTGATTATTCAAAGTATACATCTACCTCATCTTAAATGCAATAGATTGTAAATGCAATAGATGTACAACTTAGATTTGATTATAAATTGTAGCCCCAAGGGTTAGCTCAATTGGCAAGACTTGCGCACACTCTCTCGGTAGGGGGAGAGGTCATGGGTTCGAGCCTCGAGTCCTTTGGGGTTAGGCCATCTGCGAGGATGGCGATGGCCTGCGGTTTACCACCTAATGTGGGGAAGTATTGCTGGCGATGGCCTGCGGTTTACCACCTAATGTGGGGAAGTATTGCTGGGTTTCCCGTGGATCTTTCCTCTGAAAAAAAGATTTGATTATAAATGGGTATGTAACTTTTAGGGACATACACTTGATATTATAGAAATATATGGATTTGATACTTATTATAAAAATATATATATTTGATATTTTTTGTTGTTGTTGTTGTTGTTTGTAGTTAATAAATTTATATAAATCTTTAACAGAAATGTAGTTAGATGAAATTATAAATGTTATAAAAAAACTGTTTTCATACGATAAAGATTTCATTCAACTAAAACACCTTGGAAAGTTATAACATTTTTGAACAAAAAAATCCAAAAAATAATATATTAAAATGCTTTTACTAAGAAATGGCACAATTTTGTTTCTAAAAAATCCAATAATACTATATGCTCTAAAATAAAAACAATAAAATTTAAAAAAAAATTAAAAAATACAAAAAAATTAATTAGTAAAAAATTAAAAGATAAAAAAAGATGTCAAAAATAACTAATTAAAAAAACAAAAACTTAATACACTACTACAAACATAAAAACTATAAAATAAAATATGCTAATAGATAGAAAATTAAATTAAATTAAATTTCTCCCAACATCATATTTAACTCAATGTGTGCCCTAAGATTCAGAATATAAGAAAGCCATGGAAAGCCTAATAACCACTAACAAAATAAACAATACCAAACCGAACTATACAACTGCAAGAATAACATGGAAACAAAAAATGGCATAACATACGCTTCCAAATGGCCAAAATCATCATGGATAAACAAAAATTCATGTAAGAACACCCGGAAAAGTTAAGAAGAGAACATTTCATGCTTCAGGAATGGTAAATGTAGAATCTATGTGAGCTTGACAAAGTATTCAAATTGATCAATGAGGGTTTTATTTTAGCTAGATAGTATGTCAATAATGTAAATTTTGGATTAATATTTTTTAACATTTAAGATAAAGTAAGTTTTTTATTATTTTGTTAATCTTTAAAAGTATGTTTTAATAGTAACTTAAAAAAAGTAAAATAAGAAAATAATAATAAAACCCAATAAGAAAAGAAAGTATGTCATAAAAACAACTTTAAAAAATCAAATAATTATAAAATATAAAAATAATAATCAAACATTATATATATATAAAAGTAGGAAAAAAACTTTTGCTCTTAAAAAAATCAAATAATTATAAAATATAAAAATAATAATCAACATTATATATATAAAAATAGGAAACATATTTTTTTTAGTTTTATTTAGAGGATTTTAAAACTTATCTTATGGTAGCAAAACAAGCAAAACTATTATATATGAGTATACCAATGGTTTTTATATGTAAGATAATTGTATGTTATTATGAGAATATCAACCATATTTGGAGTTATATTGGATGGTTCTTATATTTTAGATAGTTGCAAGATTTTCAAGAAAGATAATACTTTCGACCCAAAAACTTCATTGTCATTATTTGTGTATTAACAGCTCCTTTTTTCCAATAAATCAAATCACTTCATAATAATTTGTTGTTTTCAATCTTAATTAATAACAAATTTAAATTGTTGCATGTAGACAATGCCTTTGTATGAAACTTCTTAATTTAAAATGGAATAATATATAAATTTTCAGATATTTGGTATTTGTTGGGTGGAAAGATTGGATGAATTGGCTTTTAGGCCCCATTTTATGTACATTTCTTACTTTCTAGATTTGGGGTCAACAAACTTTCAAATATTGTTTGAAGGATTAAATAATGTTTTTTGGGGTCAAAATTTTATGAACACGGTTATAACCCCTCTACATTGTTCTACACTCCATGATGATAACAACACGAGGATCACCTCAAACATAATTCATATAAGAAAGTTATGCCCCATGCAAGTGGACCTATCCTATTTACCACCATGGTACTGAGTGGCTTCCATGTCATCTCACATTACCAACACATGTGGAGTTAGTCACATGTGAACTTTCATGAATAATCTGTAGGGTCCAAAAACTTAACCCTAACAAAGACTCCAGACATGTAAAACCACTAAAATTGACCCTAAATGGCTATGAAGACATTGTTACATACTAAGTCACTAGAAGAAGAAGGGTTCCATTCTTATCGTATTATTGTATTGTTTCATAACTATGCAAGGGACAGGGAGTGAATATTAGATAATGACAGAGGATGTAGGAAATCTTGTAGAATCCACAGAGGCCATAGTGTCATAGATAACTTCATAGAGAGCAACCCTTTATTTCTAAGGCATAATCTTCACTTCTTCTTCGAGTTTTCACCATAGAGAGGGTTTCCAAGATATAAATTGTGTTATTTATGTAGATGTGTTATTTTTTCTTTAACTATTTTAGTTTACTTTTAGTTTATTAAAAAAAATCAAGATTAAAATAACAAAAATAAATTATAAATATTCATTAAACAATAGATAGTTAAGAATTTTCAAAAAGTTAAAAGATATGTTATAACAAAGTGTTCCAATCAAATATTCACAAGTTATACATCCAAAAAAATAATACATCCAAAAAAATACCATATATTAGTTCAAATCTTCGTTCTCCAAAAGCAAAGGTTTCCAGCATTGTTGAGAGACCATTTTTGTGAAAACGTTGACCATTTTTGTGAAAACGTTCTATAACAACACGTGAAACTTTAGAAAATTGAAACACCTGGAATTTTAGAAAATTGAAATTTATCATGTACCTCTATTATTTTATTGAACAACCTTTCCATCTACCTACAATTACTAGATCATCCTTTCTGTGCTCTATAATGTATATGAAACTGAAATAGTTTATCTATGTAATTCATACAAATGAAACGTCTTTAAAAAAAATGTAGCTCAATATATTATCCCTATCCTTAATCCATATTATATATGAAAAACAATAGATTATCCATCCAAGTACAAATCTTGAATTATTATGTAGTTTACTTGGTCTATTCGCAATATTCATGCTTATTATGATAATATAACTATAATATGCAATATGACTATGTGTGTTGAATCAGTATCATGGAGTTTTGATATGAAGGATAGATGTGTTAGTTGGAATATGTATCTTGAGGTGAAAAGTGAAAGAAAATTCAACAATCTACCAGAATTATGATATTACAATCAACTATTTCCATTAGTGTCAAATATTAATGTTTATTTTTTCTATGATGGTGTTGAAAAAAGGGTAGAGAAGACCATGGTAATTGATGCAAAATACCATGGACATTAGAAAGAATTTGAATGTACGTTGGAAAACCTCATCCAATTTTGTCTAATGTAATTAGTGGAACACGACAGATGAAAAACCCATTTTTTGCTTTGATGAATCCTCTCCATATTTAACATTGAACTTAGGGATATATGACACTCGGTATAAGTGGTTAAGTGGCATAAAGTTTGATAAGGCCTAACTGGTTAAGTGGCATAAAGTTCTATAAGGTCGTTCATTAGAAAAGACATGTCAAAAAGGTTGAAAATAGTCATGAATGGCATTGATATTGGGGTGGTTCCTTTTTCTTTTATCATGCTTATGTAAGAGAGAAATCAATGTATTGTGTTCCATTAATGTGTTTCCAGTGTGATGTCTCCATAAGGAGCACATGATTATATAGAAAAACAATTTGTTTTATGTATGTTTGACAAGTTATGTCTTTGGTGACAGGATTTTTTCGTAAAATAAATAACATCATTAAGATAGACAAAACAAAAACAAAGCACAATCAATTTAGAGTGGCTAAACGGGCCTTCAAAATGCTTGAAATGTTAAAGATGAAATTCATTCATTAAAAAAAATGAAGATATGAATGAGATGTTATATTTGCATGCCATAATTTCACAAAATTCACCTTGTTGTAAACCTATGGTTTTGTCTATAACGCATCCTCATTAGTGGAGGGAAAGAGATTCACAAACATCATTTGTTAGATAATCCATAGATATAAAAGAGATGTGGTGATTCGATTCCTAAATGCTTTATAGACGTAACCTAAATTATGAATTTTACTTGGTCATATTAATAGTATTTAATTAGTAATATTAATAACTTTTTATTGTTATAATTTTTTTCAAAGTATTAAAAGATATATTTTAGCCTCTCTGTTATTTTCTATTCATCACGATCTATGAACACAAGCCAGAGAGCATAGTCATACATGGAGAGTCTTTAGGTTTGTATCGATCCTTATCCCTTAAATTGAATCACAATAATTATACATAACCTTTAGACTTCATAAATAATACACAATTTACCCACAATTAAAATAAGGCTAATATATAGACATAAACCTAATGATAGGGTAACACCATCATACAATTCTTATGAAAGGAATCAATTCACAATACATGCTTACTAAAATGGAATATATACAACATGCAACATATCTCATACAATGATACTAATGTAAATTATATATTATCATGAATATTCCTAGGGATCATATATACAAATCGCCCCTTATTATTAAAGTATTTTTTCTAACTATCTAGTAGACCTATTTACTATCTATGAACTGAAAAGTGTCTATATTACTCAATTATGGCTACAATACATACATTATTCCCTTGGGTACCTAGCTACCCCATTTTATTCTCTCTAGAAGCATTACATTACATCCCCCTTCATACATTTCATCCAAATCAAGTTTACTGATGGGCAAAAGAATATAAAAAGGAAGAAGAATAAATGAGTTACATGCATCAAAAGAACTATTGGTTGAAGAGTCAACGAAAGAAGAAGCAATTGTTAAGGTTACTATATATCATCATCCATACCACCATGTGAAATAAATCATCAAAAAAATATTGGGATAATCAACCAACATGGAGGCACATGGAGAGGTAAAAGAAATGCATGGAGATATTTGATTAACATAGTCACAACATGGAACCAAAGGAGCAAAACAAATTAAATTGGTCAAGGTGGAAAGGTAGCAATTGGACTTCATGCTCACATTTCATCAAAATAGATGGATGTTTATGCTTGGTACCAATTTACTACATCGCTTGGGAAATCATATTATATAGATTTTTGTCATCTTTTGAGGAAAAAACATGTGGAGGGCATGGAATATAATGTATGAAGGGAGGATAATATGGGTTATATAGGGAGATATTCACTCGGTTAACATATGTAATGTGGTTATAATTATGGAATAATCCCACTAGGTAGCTATAGTAAATAATATACTAATAAGGGGTAATTGGCATAGACCCCTAAAAATATTCACGATAATTTTAGTATAAATTCATATGAGTAATCATTATATAAGATATGTTGGATGTCAGATCATTATATTGTAGCACATATATATGATTTCAATGTAACAAGCAGGCTTGTGAAGTGAGTTCTTCCACTAGATGTTGTTAATCTACTTTAAGTATTTTTCTTTCTCTATACTCTTGTGTTTATCTTAATATGCATGTATTTATATTTATTTATTAAATTTTAAAAAAAAATTATATCATTGTTGTGATTCATTTTGTTGGTTAAATTTCACTTCAAAGCAATCTTTTGTGTGAACAAAGAATCCATTCCTATAAAATATTATAGAAGGTAAAAAAAATGAAATAATAAAATAAAATTTAAAATTAAAATTAAATAATTATAATTAAAAATTATTTGAAGTGAAAGATTTAGTTTTTAACATTATAAATTCAATTTAATGAAAAACAGTGAATACACAGTGGACAAAATTACGTCATAAAATTAGCTTTAAACAAAGTAAAATATTACTAGAAAATTAATGGGTATAGTGCATGTTGTACAACACACAATTGCTCCATCGCATGCTTGAGACCTTTTATAGGAATGAATGACATTTGAGTTTTTTATATCATTTAGCTCACACTTGTGTGTTGAGGTCAAGTGGGCAGCCTATGATAACCTACCTCACAAAGTTGGAAATATCCCAATTAAACTAACTAATATCCACTAAACAACTCTATCCCCTAAACGGCTCTTCTTTGTTGAAACGGCGAATCGCCTACTGATAACACCTCCCCTAAGCAATGAAGTCCTCACAGCAAAAATGGTTATATAAAGTTAAGGAGATCCATTGAACGTGAGTCCAAGAAAGGAATTTTTCACTCTTTAGCTTTGTATCATGTGCTGAGCTCTCTCTATTGAAACGACGAATCACCCATTGAAAACACTAACACTTCCAAAAGCAATGAGATCTTCAAAGAAAAAATGGTTATATAAAGTTAAAGAAATCCATGGAAAGTGAGTCCAAGAAAGGAATTTTCCACTCTTTAGCATAATCTTGACAATATATAACTTTGAAAAAAAAATATGTTTTGATTGCATTGAACACGCTAGTATATTGTACCAGTTTCTATCTAAATGCAAGAGGTTCGAGTATCGGCACCCAGGATGACCCACTGATATATACTTGTATTCAACCACCTGCAAGCTTCTAAAGTGAGATTCATTCATTAGCAAATAATCCATACCTTAGATCAGTGACTCTGCTGAGAGTCAATGTGAAGTTTGGCATCGTTAAATATGTGGTATCAAATTGGCCTATAATCCCTTTTTTAATGCGATTTTTTAGTGTTTCAGGGTAATATCGTTTGTGGATGAAATTAGTCTCATAACATAAGCCAATGAAGCCAATGATGAAGTAAGTCTTTGGTGCTGTGCACATTTTTCGAGTTATATATAACAATTTACACATACTCGGTGTGTCATCGTGTTCGATAGAACACAAAAAAATGATTGAATTTCAGCAGAAAACATGTGTTGTCAGACTGAGTTGATCAAAACAAAACAAAGCAAAAAGGCAAAGAATATCGATCCACAGTTGCAGCGTTATATACACGTTACAATGATTACATGAGCTGTGGCCAACATCCCATCGCTATGTATATCCAAAAATATAGAACGCTTCGTTGTTATTCTCATGCCCAAACAAAACTGTGGTTCAAATGGTAAACAATCTTTGTGAATAATTCGGCGATCCGTGTGGTATCTTGAATGGATTGTTTCACCCAGGTAGTAAAAAGACATTATGTCGCCATTCATTAAGCAAAGTGTTTTATGTTTATTGGTTGTAGCTAGTTGAGAGGAATGAGTGTTACCTTCCACACCTAAATTCAATTCTTATAAATGATTATAAGTTACATGTTTGTTCTTATTAAATCTCGTTATAATGAATAAATGGATTGTGTAATTTGACCATATTGAACTAAACTAGCAAATACTATGTTATTCTAGCAAAGCTTTGACACAAAAAATAAGTTCAAAATTCAATAAATGTAAAAATAAAAATCCTTTCATCCTATACGTATGGCTAGATGTTTATAGCACATCTTCCTATGATTAATATTCTATTATGAACCTGTAAAGGAAAAAGTGTAGATACACGACTGAACCTGTAAAGAAATAACTGTAGATACATGGATACGCTCTTCCTCTTATTCGTACTCTTGATCAAATATGTGTAAACACCACTGTAATTTGTATATACGAAGGTTTCGAAAGCCTAATGAATAAAACAGCAAATAAGTAAGGAATATGTAGTTATCAACTTGATCTTTGACAGTATCTTTTGTAAAGTGGCAGCGTCGTTAATCCCGGGATGTAATGATTATATAGTGGGAGCCTTATCTGACTTTTAAGGTCCACAAGGATTCCTTCTGTGTCCTGGGGACGTTTCTTTAATTTAATGTAAGTTTGAAAAACCGTGCTTTAAAGTTTAGCATATGAAGACCGTTATGATGGGTTACTATATTCTTTTGACTTATATGCTCTGTTCAGTGTAAGCCAATAATGTATTTTGTTCCGCTTGTCTTCTCCTTTTGCTTTCGCTTGTTGCCTGTTGCCGTCTTCCTTTCTCGCCCATGCTTTTACGTCGCTTGGAAGTTGGCTCGATCAACCTCCTTTTCATCATGTCATAAGATACGGTTAGTTGTTCATGGACATTGATCATGGCCCACTGGAAATGGAATCTTGCTTTAAACTAAAACATACAATTTGATGCAAACCTAAAACATTGCTGTGTCTTCCTAAGAACTCATGGAGTCTCGAGACAAGACAGGAGTAAGGTAGATTGTACGAGAAAAAGTTCTCACATTTTACAAATTACACGATTGTACTATTAAAGTCATTAGAATTAGCAACGGAAGATTAATGGAAATAATCTTGACGGTGACAAATATGTGCGTTGATAAACAAACGAAACGAACAATTTTCTTGTGGGCGTGATTTTAATGAACCAGTCTAACAAATCAACCATTTAGACTTTTTCAGCAAAATTTTGGTCCCAATTTTGTGATTTTTTTTTTTTACATAACATAAATTTTAAGATGTTTTAATCTTGACTTTGAGCTTGTAAATAAATTCAATGCCCTAAAAAACTGTGTTATCTATATCCTATGAAATTTAAATATTGTTTTTGAACCTATACATTTCTTTAAAATGTTTACAAGATTCCGTCTTAAACTTGTCTGGAAATATTAATTACAAGCAGATTTGCATCACTTCTCAGCGGACCCACTCGAATCAGTAAACTCAGTCAGAGCGTGTAGAAGTACAAGTTTGGCAGTTAGTCGAGGTTATGGAGTTTATGTCTCACCATATTTAAGCATCTTAATAATATTTATGAAAGTCAAGTTTGAAGTAGAAATTAATTACAGTAGCCCCAAGGGTTAGCTCAATTGGTAAGACGTGCGCACACTCTCTCGGTTCGGGGGGAGGTCACGGGTTCGAGTCTTGAGTCCTCTGGGGTTAGGCCTTCTGCTAGGATGGCCGGCGGTTTACCACCTCTACCATCCACGAATGTGGGGAAGTATTGCTGGGTTTCCCGTGGACCTTTCCATCTGGAAAAGAAATTAATTACAGTCTTTAATGTTAGTGGGTAGCTTCCAAGAGAAGAAAAATTCGTTTTCATATATGCAGAAAAATAAAATAATAAAGAGTCTTTGGGAGAAGAACTGAGTAAGAAAAAAAGAGGAGAAGAAAAAATCTAAGAAGAGAGCTCAAGATCGTGTTTTGGAATGTGTTGAGAGCCCAAACTTTGTAAAAGGTGAAACATCCAAGTAAATTTCCAAGTATGTAAATGGTTGTAGTTCTCTTGTTATGTTGCAATAATATATAAACCTATAGTTTTATGCTTGAATGTATGTTTTATTTATGGCGCACATCTTCTACATAATCATTTGTGTGAATTTTGTTTACATTTGTTGTTTGTAAAAGACAAATAATTCTCAAATATTTCACCGCTTAAAAGTTTAAGTTTTAACCTGAGAGTGTTGGACATAAGTTTTATTTAATATTTTGTTTATATGATATTGTGAGCATGTCAAAGTAAAGTTGTTTCGAGGTTTATCCCATGTTGCGGAGTGGTGAAATGTGGTTTTCATTTTATAATTAATAAATTTATAAAGAAATCCCCTTTTATAAAGTTTGATTAAATGTGGACCTATCTAAGTAGAGTCATGTCGAAGTTATCTTGACCTACCTGGTGGTAAAAATGTGTCCTTCAAATGGAAGTGAAAAATATACTTTATATAACAAGATAACATTTTAGTACTATAATCCTATAGAAGTGGGAGTTGGTCGCAATTAAACGTGTGTCACCGTAAAAGTCCATCGAAGTAAAACTCTGTAAAAGTGTGTCGATGTGTGTCAATGTGAAAGTGAAAGCCGATTCTTGTCGAGGTTAAGTATGTGCAAGTCAAGTGTGAAGACTTGTTTGTGAGAGTATAACCCCGTCGAAGTAAAATCTGGTCGAAGTTATTTTGGACGAAGTAAACTTGTCAAAGTTAACCCGTCAAAGAAAAAGGTGGGGTTTCCCACAAGGTAGCGTGTCGCAGTCCAAAAAGAAAAGAAAATTAAAATATTTAATCTAGAGTAACTCAAGTTAATTATGGCAGTTCCTCCCTGGATCTCGTATCAGAGTGAGGAGGTTTAGGAAATAAACCTTATCTTAAAAAAATGAAATTGTCTAAGGAAAATAAAAATTTTAAAAATGGCTTCCACTTCTCGTGCATAAATGTCAAGTCTTCAAACTCCAATTTTCTTAGGAGAGGGTTTTGAATATTGGTCTCTAACTATGAAGGCTATGTTTAGAGACCAAGATGTATGGGAGATACTCTAAAATGGCTATACTGAACGAGCAGATCAGGCCACATATACTAATATTACACAAGATGAGAAGGATTCCTTGAGGGAACAGAGGAAGAAATATGGAAAATATATGCTCTACATACACCAAGCCATGCATGAAAAGATACTCCCAAGAGTAGTAGTAGCAAAGACCACTAAGGAGGAATGGGATACATTAGGAACCGCCTATCAAGGCTGTTGGAATCAGTTAATTACTCCACCACCCAGCCCATTGAAACACTGAAGGGCCAGATTGCTAACTGCTGGAGGTGTGAAAAGGCATCACTGACCAAAATTATAATTGCCGCAATTCTAAAGAGTTGCAACACCGCCATACCACCTTCTTTGAATAGGAAACGATTGATTATATCATATTATTAAAATGTGAAAAAATTCATTTTGATGCTACATAATTAAGCCAGCAAAACGCATCTAATTTCTGAAGAGGTAGCGCAGTTTTCCTTTTCTGTAAGACTGTAAATCATAAATTGTGAATTCCGTTTTTGTATAGAGAAGGGTCAATTAGTAGTTAATGGCCAACTTAGCCAAAATGATATAAATACCTAAACTTGTAGTCCTTATTTGATACACAAATAGAGATATAGTGAGACACAACGTAATAGAGAAACTGATACAGAGTTGAAACTCTGAATTTTACTATGTAATTTCTTGTGTTTTACTCTGTTTATTTGAGTTAGAAACCTCAATTTTATTTTTGATGTTAGTTTTTTGTGCAGCGGTTGAAGAAATTAGAGTTTATTTATGTTAATGTGGTTTATTTATCAAGTAGAATACTTGTGTTAAGTTTATGGATGCATGGTTTATCAGAAAGTTGTTAAATAGTCAGTTGCAACCGATTTGTTATTGTGTTGTTGGTGACAGTTAGTTGTAACAACTAGCTACAACATCAACTAGAGTGTATTGTTAGTTGTAACAACCAAGCTATTATAGACTTGTGCAAATTGCTTTAAGTTTTAAGAGCTCTTTCAGTTGTAACAACGAGCTGTTACAGTGTTGTAAGTGTTAATTTGAACTTTAAGTGAAGTTTAAAGTGTCGTTGAATCTGAGAGTGGAACTCCCGTTCCTTCCACATAGTGTTATCAGAGCTTGCTTAAGATTTTAAGAGTAATTTTATTGAGATGGATACTAACAGCATTGTAGTGCAGCCACAAATTCCTGTGTTGTCTGAAAGAAATTATGATGCATTGTTTATTAAGCTGAGAACTATCCTATGTGCTCAGGATCTTTAGGAGTTTGTTACGATTGGGTATCCAAAACCAGCTAGTCAAGCTGTTGAATTGGCTATGTCAAATCATTGGGGGTGTTTTGTTGAAGGAAAATAGGAAGAAGGATAATAAATCTCTTGGCATTATTCAGCAAGGCCTGAGTGAATTCATTTGTCTGAATATATCAAGTGCTAAGTATTCAAAGAAAGCGTGGGACACCCTTGAAACCTACTATCAATGTTTGACCAAGGTGAAGAATGTTAAGTTGCAGAACTTGAGAAGATATTTTGAGAATCTGAAGATGAAGGACAGTGAGTCTGTTGATAATTTTATGATACAAGTCATAAATGTTGTAAACCAGCTACGACAGTATTATGAAGACCTCTCATATCAGTGTGTGATTGAAAAATTGCTGAGATGTTTTCCAAAGAAGTTTAAAGGAGTGGTTGTTCTAGTTGAAGAGCTTAAAGATCTCAGTGAAATGCACATTTATGAGCTGACTAGTTCTTTGATTGCTCATGAATCAAGAATGAATAGGTATGATGATACTCAATTAGAAAATGCTTTAAAATATCAGTTACATGTTACTAGAGGTAGAGGCAGAGGAAGAGCTAGTATCGGAGGAAGAGGAGGACAAAGTGTTGATCATAGTGATAGTAGAAATGATTAAGAATCTGAAGATAACTTACAACAGAGTACTCCAAGCATAAGGGGGAGTAGCAACAGAGTATGGAAGCCAAGAAATGAAAGTTATGATAGATATAAAGTTAAATGTTTCTATTGTAAGAAATTTGGGCGTTTTGCTAACAAATGTTCAAAGAAGCAAGCATATGCTAGTAAGTTGTCTACACACATTACATAAGAGGCTGAAAATGAAGAGAAGCCTATGTTTTTCACTTGTAATGTCACCTAGGAAATTTCAAATGATATATGGTTCTTGGACAATGCATGCAGCAACCATATGACTGGAAATAAGGAATTATTTTCAAGTCTAGATACAAGCATTCAGTCTGAAGTGAATTTAGGTAATGAAAGTAAGGTAAAAGTTAATGGTAAAGGTGTCATTGATGTACATGTGAAGAATGGTGAAAGAAGAACTATTCATGATGTTTATTATGTTCGTGATTTAAAGTGTAATGTATTAAGTGTTGGACAATTGTTGGAGAAAGAATATAGAGTGTTATTTAAGAACAATGTATGCACTATTTATGATAAATATCTAAGTAACCAGTTGATAGCCAGAGTAGAGATGACAAAGAATACAATGTTTTCAATGACTATGAGAAATGATTTTACTAACTCTTTGAGTGCTTATAAAACTAAGAGTATGGATCAATCATGGTCATGTCATTTGAGGTATGGCTATTTAAATTTTGGTGGTTTAGATTTGCTACAGAAGAAGTAGATGGTAAAAGGATTTCCCAGTATTGAGGAGCCAGCAGGCTCCTGTGAGAGTTGCATATTGAGAAAGCATCATAGAAAGAAAATTATTTTTGGAGTCTCATATAGAGAAAATGTGCCATTAGAGCTGGTGCACTATTATAGCTCAAAATGACACATCTCTTCCTGTGACCACTTTCCCATGATTTCATCACATGTCGACACTTCCATGAGGATACTTCATGAAAGTCACTGAAAAAACATATACCTTTGAGGACCCATATCCAAATTTTTGTAACTCCATTTTACCTCTTCTATGCACCATTGTAAATTTATTTTAGTTAGCTAAAACTTTTTACAGCACACCAAAGTATGAAAATGCCCAGAAGTACCCTAAAAATATGATGTTTGATGCACACTCGAGTTTCCTTAAGGAAACCCGCATGCTGCACGTGACTTGTCTATATAATACTCGCGTGTACCCTGAAAATGCGACTATTTGCATTGCAACCCACATGTCATATGTGACTATTTGTACTTCAACCCCCATGTACCTCCTGAATACGTGACTGTTGTCTCTGCAACCCACGTGTTTTTCATGTAGATGTCAAAAAATGATGTTTCTCGAATTTTGGGTAGTTTGGGTGGTTATGAAACTCAATCCTTCGGTTGTAACTGATCCTATCCTCACCCCTAACTCTTGATAACAGTATATAAGAGAGGGAGAGGGTAGATAAGAGGGGACTTGAACTTTTGCATTGTCATGCTAGAGGAATTGGGACTCTCTTTTCCCACACCATTTCCCTAGAAGTTATCATTAGAGGAAATTTCAACTCAAAATGGGCCTCCTAAAATGAACTAGTAAAATAATAGTTAAAATAATAAAATAATATTTATTAGTTTTGGAGGAAGAAAAGAAAAAAACTACTTTTTTGTTTGTATTTTTGACATATCTCCCCGTGTTTTTACTCAAATTTCAATCAGGAGAGCTCGTTGAATGCGGAATTAAATTCCGCATCCAACGAGTACCCACTCGGCATACTTTTGACGGACCCCTCTACCCCAAAAACAAGAAATACCTGAAAAAATGGAATGATGACATCATCATTCCATTTTTTCAGGTATTTCTTGTTTTTGGGGTAGAGGGGTCCGTCAAAAGTATGCCGAGTGGGTACTCGTTGGATGCGGAATTTAATTCCGCATCCAACGACCTCTCTCGATCAAAATTTGAGTAAAAACACGGGGAGATATGTCAGAAATACAAACAAAAAAAGTAGTTTTTTTTATGATACATATCCCCAAATTTATATTAAAAAAATGTTTAAGACCTATACGGTATTTCAAATTTAAATCAATTTCATTGGCTAACACATGATGACATGGAATTTGAATAAAAGTTAAAAGGCCCATTTTGAGTTGAAATTTCCTCTAATGCTCCTTGCATTGCAGAGATTGGAAGCTGAGTTCCGTGGAGAAGAACTAGATCAAGGTTTCATGAGGTTCCCAACTTGGAGAGAAGGTATATTTGCACTTCTTTTCATGATTAATAAAGATGTGATGTCCTTCTTCTTCCCAGATAATTGTTTAATGTGTAATTGAATCTCTGTTTATGATCATATGACAATGTTAATCAGATTATTATTTCATGTTTCTTAGATTATCATTGTTTTATATGTGGTCATATTGGTTTGAGGAATGTATAATTCAGTTTGCAGGTCTCTTGGAGCAAGAGGAACAAGAAGAGGATTGAAGGGCTGCTTGGATCAACCTTTGTTTGCCTAAGGTATGAACCATTCTAATCTCTGAATCTTGCATTAGAGTAAATTTCAACTCAAAATGGGCCTCCTAAGAAAAATAATAAAGTAATAGTTCAAATAATAAAATAATATTTATTAATTGTAATATCCTGAATTTTGGACCTACCATTTATAGGCATGAGCCTATTGATCACGATGTTATATTAATGTTTTATTTTTACATTGGTTCAAAGACCCAACTGCATATGACCATGATGATTTGCTTTGTATATTGGGCGTAAGCCAATTGTTGATGATATATTTGTATATATGTTGGTTGTGTTGGGTGTGGACCCTGAAGCACATGATTGATGAAATGTTTTGTGTTGGGCATGGACCCTAAAGCACATGATCGATGAGATTTTTTTTGTTGAGCGAGAGGTTCTGGAGCACATGAGGACTTAAATTTTTGATGAGCACAAAGCTCTCGAACACATGAAAATATAATTGGAAATTTTGGGCATAAGCTCTGGAGAATTCCATGTTGATGTTGAGCATAAGCTTTGGAGCATTGGCTCCTCAGCCATTGTATCCTTAGGTGTATCGTACAAGTACATCCTAGCGTTTAGTGTTGAGCGAGAGCCCTGGAATTCCACTATGTTTGTAACTCCCTATTATAAGCGTTGAGTATGGGCTTTGATAAAGCACTAGGGATTACAAAAAATATTAAAATCACCTCTGAGTGAAAACCACTCAAGAATAATATTGATCTCATCATACTTATTTTTAAGTGATTAAATGAAATTTTGAATTTCTGCATTCTCATCAAGTACTGAAGAACTACCACGTTATACGAGGGAAATCCAACATGCAAGGATGTTTAGAGTTGCCTAGCCTAGTAGACCTAAGCCATCTATCTAGTTGACCTTCATGAATAAGTGTCGTTAAGTCTAGGCATCATGATACATGATGCTTGAAGACAAATGTTAACAAATATTTTAATACTATGTATTTTATACATAGTATGTATAAAGAATTAATTACGATTAATTATACAATTGAGTAAAGAAAGAAGAGAATCTCCACCAATTATTATTTATTATTAAAGGATTAATAAATAGCGAAATATCTATGAAAGACTAACTAGGAACTAGTTAAAAGTTCCTAGGTTAAGAATTGAAAAATTACATGAGTAAATTAAAAAGGGTTAAATCAAGAAATCAAGGATTCTTTATTTAATTGCCCCTTTGACTAAAAAGTCTGTCTATAAAGACTCAAGCCAAGCAAAGGCTTGGGGTTCTGATTTTTTTTTATCTAGGAGAATTATTATTCTGCTTGTTTTTTCTCTCAAGTGTTTTCTTAGAGAACTTTTCCTGCAAGCGAAAGAGGATTGATTCAAAACTTTTTACGAGTTAGGAAACCCTACCTTAGGAGCTCTAAGCTACTTGCATGTTGGAGTCCAACTTGGGGGGATCCATATTAGAAACATAAATGATTCTGAGTCATGCTTGCACTAGTGGAAAATGAGAGATTAGTGACCACGAGACCAAAATTTTTGGTCACCACAGTTTTTTTAAAGGGATAAATGACCAAAATTGATAATTCTAAGTTAGCTAACTAAAAACGACCAAGATAAATGACCACTTTTGGTCACGGGATAAAAACCAACTAAAAAAGACCAAGATAAATGACCAAATTTAATCACGGGATATCTAGACTACAAATGACCAGATACAATTGGTCATTTATTTGGTCGTTTTTAGTTGTGTTACTCTGGCAATGGAAAAAATTACAAATTTGACAATGAATTTGTACATTTTATTAAATTCTAACACTACAGATGGATTCAGAGGCCCGTACATTGTATATGGATTTAGAGAAGGGTCTCTGAATCCATCTACAGTGTTAGAATTTAGTAAATAAATAATGTACTATCATAATATCACTCCCCTCATAAAAAAAATCAACAATTTATCGTTATAATTCATTCTCAAAATACTAGACAACATGCAGTTGGTTTCTCTGGGCTTGAAAAAGAGTACTAATGATTTTGTTTTCTTAAAAACAAAAACTATCATCATTAACATATAAAACATTAATATATAAATATAAAACTTCATATATAAACAAACATTAATATTTAAATTCACAATTATAAACTAAAATCAAAATCTATGTTACTAAAACACATTTAAAATATAATATTATTAAAAAAAAATTAATATATAAATGTAAAATTTCATAAATAAACAAAACATTAACATATTCACATATATAAATTAAAACCAAAGTTGAATAACATATTTATGATATAATATTGTAAATAAAAAACAAAATCATTAAAAAAATGTTAATACACACCCTAGCCGTGATAAAGATCCCTTTGACAAATGTTGGATATGAAAGACCCCAATGATTATCTCATTCTAGGTGGTTCACCAAGCCTAAAATGCTCTTCCCACAAGCGAGGTGGAACAATTGGTATACCCAGCTATGGGGGAACACTCGAGGTGAAATCCCATAATTTGGTCGCCCGCCACAGTTCTAGAGTGTGGTTTGATGATGGCCACGAAACCCATAACAATATGTCTCTATCTACTTCACTACATATATGTTTGGCTCCATTGGCGCCATTTTTGTTTTTTATGATGGTCGTGAAAAGTCTCCATCTGCTCCACTACATAGAGATTTGACTCCATTGGTGTCAACATTTTGGCCATGGCTCAATTGGCACCAAATTTTCGGTGAGGGTTTTATGATGGCAGTGAGGGAAATCCATTGGTGTCAAAATTTTGGCCATGGATCGATTGGCACCAAATTTTTGGCGAGGGTTTTATGATGGCAGTGAAATCCATTGTGTCAAATTTTTGTCCATGGCTTGATTGGCACCAAATTTTTGGCGAGGGTTTTATGATGGCAGTGAAATCCATTGTGTCAATTTTTGGCCATGGCTCGATTGGCACCAAATTTTCGGTGAGGGTTTTATGATGGCAGTGAAATCCATAATAATATGCCATGATCTACTCCTCTATGTAACGATTTGGCTCGAATGGCGCCAATTTTTTGGCTTTGGTAGCAGGATAGGGAATAACCCTCTATCTTAATTGTTTATGTGTGGTTTTCCCAACAAGTTTCAACATGACCATCTAAACATTAACATGGAAAATGATATATTTTCCTCTTTTCCAGTATCATGAACATTGGAGTGGACTTTTAATTATTGCAACCATTGGTTCAACTTAACTCACTAGACTTGCCTTGATAGGGTTTTATGTATATTTTCATTTCCAATTTGAACAAATATTGGGAAAAAGTGATGCTGGAACTTGGTCTCTTTTTTCTCTAACTTATTTTTTGTTTCCATATTTCCCATTAGAGTGAGTGTTTGAGTTAGACATACCAAACTCCTTGAAAGGTTTAATCTCACTCCGTAGATCTTCCATAAGGATTTCCATGTCGCAAGAGATGTTAGAGACCTGTGCTTCCAGCTTTGAAAACCATTTCTTCAGTTATCCCTTGGATGGTCACTGTCATGGTTAGGGTTTTGAGTCTTATTTATTTAAGCCAATTTATGGATCTTGCATTTCCCCATAGAACCCCAAAGAAAACTGCTATGATACCAACATGATGTGTAAATTATCATGGATATTCCACTAAACAATTCGTCATAGTACATCTTACATGTTTCTACAAAATCTTGGTGATGTGGTGTTTACTTAAGATCAAAATAATATTATAAAATAAGAGCTCAAAACAATGAAATACATTGAAAATGAAATAAAAAGAATTCAAACAAATACCACACCATCCATATAATAAATATAAGATGTACACTGAGAAATTAGATATTGGAAAACCTAGCCAAAAGATGAGGACTATGCCTTGCTCTTTTATTCTCAAATATGAAATGCAAATACAATGAAAGATGAACTCACCATGGAGTTGCCTTAGACACTGTGCTCTATATAGTTGCCACAAAGTCTTTTACTTTATTTGTTATGCTCACAATATCCCACTCATTTGCTCTACTCAACCATGGAAAAATAAATCAATACCATAAGACTGGAACCCCTTGTTTTCCTAACAACATAGTATTTTACATGTCCTAATAGTTGTATAAGATCAGGGTTGACATTTTTGCATGTCTAAACTCTCGATTACAATTTGAGACCCTTGAGAATCTTCTTGAAAGTTCACACATGACTAGCTCAACATGTATGCGTAACGAGAGATGACATGGAATACCCATATTATCATGGTGGTCAACAACGTATATCAACTTACGAGAAACATAACTTTATCATGTAGACCCCATCGAAGTGATCTTTATGTTGCTAGAAAGCTCTCGATGTGTAGAACATCAAAGGAGAGTTGATATTTTGTATGTAAATTTTGACCCAAATAGTCATTTAGTGCCCAAAATGAGCTCTAGAAGTTTCAAGGCCCCAAATCATTAAAACAAGGCCTATGCCTAAATTAAAAGCTATAAGTCAACGACGCCAATTTTTTCACTAAAAATGTATCAAAATAGATGACAAAATATAGTGATCCATTATAGATAAAAAATTGTTTACAAAGCATAGCAATGAAGCCACTAACAATGTTACCTATTAGAATGATAAATAATGCTTTCACATCAACTTAAAACATGCAACCAAAACCCAATTTTATATAATGATTTTTTTTAACACATAACTTAGAAAAAGAAAAAAAAACAATTGTTTTTTTGCAATGTACAATATTACTTAACCCCAACCCTTAAAATTATAATTCCACCATACATCACTAAAATTTTGAAAAAAATTAAAATAATCAAAATAAAATTATAATTACAACCCCCACACATATATATAACCCTACATCACTGGCATTTTGAAAATTCAAATAATCAAAATAAAAAAGTACCCAAAAAAAATTGAATTAATTTTCTTAAAGAAGTTATCCTACTCATTAAGTCACTTCTGAATGAAATAAATGATCAGTATTGCTCAACCAAGGTTCCATTCCCACTCCTCACTACTCCCTTTTTGGGGACGTTCATTACAAATGAGGCGAGTGACATGTTCGCACTTTGAAGTTTGTTCAATAAATTGAACCATCACAAACCAAAGAAATTCACTCCCGCCATTCCAGACTTCAAAGCAGATTGTAGTTAAAGGAGAGGAGAACCAGCGGGGAAGAAGGGAAAAGAAGAATGGAGTCTCATAGCCCTCCACCCACAGCTGGACGAAATCCTCCACGAAGAGCCAAAACAGCAGTGACCCCTTCAGCTCCGTCTACCAGAAAACGCCTGCAGACTTCAAAGCTCTTGCTTCCGATGGAAGATCCTCAGCCTAAATTAGAAGAACATCCACCATTGCCATCGTCCAAAAATCCAGTTTCGAACCCCGCCGAAGCCCCGAAAGAAAATGATATAAAACATGCAAATCTTGCAGAGTCTGCGGATGAAAAAGACTCAAACCAATCGAATCAGGCAGAGTGTGGTGAACAAAATGATGCGAAAGATCCCAGCGAATAAAATGCTCTAGTAGAAGAAAGACTGAAAAATAATTAGGATCATCAATGCCCTATAATTGACAACACCAATGGGGTGAAGAGTCTTCAGGTTTTTCTTCATATACGGCTGGCTAAGCTGAAGGAAGTGAGGAGATCGGCCATTGGCATTCTGAATGGCACTCGTCAGAAGCGCAAGACATAGATTCTGCACAAGGGAGAGGAGCAACACATTTGTTTGCAAGCCAACGATGCCCACTCCGTCACTCTTACGCCCCCTCCCTCACTGTTCGAGTCCAAGAGAGCCAAAACCGAGATTTACAATGGATTCTCTTATGTCTTCCTTCAACAATCTTCCCAGGTATGTTTGTGCTCTCCACCGTTTAAAGTTTCTTCAACAAGCACACCTCAATTCGAGGGTTTCCAAGCGTGACAGAGACTTCCTTAGGCTTATATGCCTGTTGGGAGGGATAATTATTCAACGTTTCGTAAGATATGCAGTTTGGGTGGGACAGTCCGCAGCAAGAAAGGAGTCCTGGAGGATGGCACATTACTCTGTCAACCTCATCAGTGAACCAATGCCCCGTTAACATCCCCTTAAATTTTATGCCATGCAAATAAAGAGATTTGATGTTTAGAGTTTTTAGTCTATAAACTGATGAAATGGATAAGAAAATAAGCCTGTATTACACACTGACATAAATAAGACCTCCACCGGAATATGAGATGAGGGAACAAATTATGAAAACCCCTACTAGATTCTTTCTGCTTCGTTGTACAGCTCCTTCCAGGGTTGTACAGCCAGCAACT
>LPNX010810306.1:142188-154305 GCA_001517045.1 Pseudotsuga menziesii | reverse complement strand
TATAGGACAATACTTTGAGTATTATATTATTAGAGAGGCTAAACTTTCTTTAATGAAGTTGACTACTAGAAATGTTTGAGAAGCGTACCTATTCAGAAAGATTCCTTAGTAATTTAAGCTAAAGCAAATGCCATTCCATAGGTTGTCTAGCCTATCAATATTGTCTACCTCTATTCTTGTATGTTGCATTTCACTGGCATCAGTTTTTTTAAGGTATATGTTGGTCACGCCAGTTTTTGTATGGTGACTGTGGTAATCAAAGTGATAAGAAGATGGACATAAATTTTGTATGGCAAAGATATTGAAATTTCCGATTCTGAGCTATCTGTACTAATAAGCATATTTTCTCAATATATCTTTATTGCTATGAGTGAATATGAAGTTGGCCTTTTAGTTGAGGTTTTGTACTAGAGAATTGGATCCTGGCTGAAACTTAATGTATTTCTGTCACTATTACTGTGTTATCTCAGTTCATGCGTGCTGTAATCCAGGATTTTTTGCTAGACCTGTTTCCTAAACTTGAAGCATTGAGGAATCCAAATAAATGGCTTATAACACCCGTATTTCTGTCAAGGTTTGGTTTTTGCATTTCAAGATGGTTAAATGGATGGATTGAACTATAGCTAGGTACTATATGGAGGCCTTATTTGCTGCAAAAGTATGCAGGCTATTGCAAGTTCTATATGACTAGAAATAAAGTATGAGGATACTTGTGCCCAAGCCTTCATTGGTGAAAATGTATGTAGCTACTTGTCGGTTAGGTTGAGAAAGTTATCTATCCAATTACAGACATGCATTGTAAAAATATTGAAGTTATATCGATATGCATGCAATTATATTGAAGTTATATTGATATCATGTCACTGGGTTTTAGTTGTTAGGATATTATATTCTTATAGTATATATCATTGCAGGGAAATATAAATCTCTCCATGTCATGTTGGTTCAACTCCATGCCATCATGTCAATTGCAATGGGTGTAGGCCTCACAACATACCATATAAAGGGTACTAATATTGTCCCAAGCAATTGTGTTGTACTAAAGGCAAAACATACTCACATTGTACCTGCTTATTTGCTGCTTAATACATACTGAGTTTCCAGTTGCCATGGTCTATGTGTCAAAGAAAATTTATACAGAACAATTTAACTTGTGTCTGTCATTTGGATGTTTCACAAAAGTTCATCCTTTGAATCACCCATCCATAGAAAAATTGGAATTACAACAAACCAGTGCAATCTTTCCTCCCAGGCTCCCACCTGCTGTCATCTTTACCTTCTTTCACAACTGGATTTTACTAGTAGTTTGTAAAGTAAGTGAACATTCCTCCTTTTGGTGAATGTGCCAAGTTGAGGAAGCTGGCAAACTTGTTATTTCTTCTTTTAATTTCTAAATTTAGCTTTTTCTTTAGAGGTATGTTTTTCTAAATTTTGAGTTTTTTTTCTTTTTGCCGAGTCTTAAATGAGTCTTTCCAGAGTTGCTGACTCTGTCTTTGCCAATTTCAAGTCTGACAACATTGATGATGATACCCTGGTCGCTGATGATTTGGTATAGCATGGGCGAGCAACAGCATTATGGTTGTTTTTGGGCAGTTTTGAGAACATTTTCACCCTTAGAACAATAGTGATCAGACCATTTCTCATATCTGGGCGTGTATTAAGCAGTTTTGGGCAACAAGACAGCCCTTAATCTCAACTTCTATGCAGATTTGATTTATATTGCAGTCTCCAAAGAACAAGATGAGGCATGCTGGGCTCATTCTGGGCTGATCTTAGCATATTGCAGACATATTCTGACCTTGAAGGAGTAGTAAATTTTTATCAATCTCAAGTCTGGGAACATTCTTTGACAGCCTGGGCATGCTAGACCTGTCCCTGTGCATTCCAATAGCAGTCAACAGTCATAAAACCTACCACTAACATGACAAATGCTACTGAAAAGTGCTTGGTTGTCCTCTTCAACAAATATTAAGCATCTTCTCTTTTCTTACCAGTTAATTATTCTCTCCTGTATTTCTTTGATATGACAGTGTTTTTCTTGGATATGTTAAGCTCTTGTATTCCCCATATATTTTGTACTTGTTAACTCTGTTTTTTCTCAGGAAAAGGGAGAAATTTTCTTAACTTTTATAATTGAGAAAATATATTTATATTTCTTACTATGTTGTAGGTGTGGACTGGAGCTCAGTAAAACAAATTTAGTTGAGCTTCTTGATGTTGATACTATGCAAAACTATGAGAATTCACTGTGGATTGCTTACAAAAATCTTTACAGTTCAATGGCGAGGTCGGATATGATCAATTCTATCAGGTGTCAGCAGAAGAAGGCAATATTATCTATGAGGATGTCTTCCGGCAAAGGAAAAGTTATGCTGCTTTAATGTTTTAACAGAGTGGGGAAATAAATCATGATTTCAATCTTGCAAACTGGAAATTTAAATCTAGAGGATTATCTCCTTTTTGATGAATATAGATAGCAAGGGAAGACAAATCAGTTGTTATTTTATGGTCCTCTTCATCCAGAACTACCACAAATGTACCTAGATAATTGAATTCTTGCCCTCTATTTTCTTTTCTTTCATCAGTTTCCATACTGAATAGAGGTTTTACAGGGAAGGAAAATACTGATGATGTTGTAAATCAATTGGAGAGTCTACTAAGGGATGGAAATGTGCATTCTCCAGTCTTTTGTGTATGTACAGAATGTGACTTTTCTTGGTGTGCTGCATGTGCGTTGTCCAATTCCCAGTCTGAAAGAAAAGGAAGGAGAGGTAGTCATGTTTGCAGGGAAGCATAAAACTATAGAATCTATGGGATAATGGCAGATCTTGAATCAATTCATACTGAGTACACCAAAGGAACTGTTAACTCTAACGAGTATGCAATAGGAAATGTCAACTCTAACGAGTATGCAGCAGGAAATGTCAACTCTAAAGAGTATGCAATAGTAAATGTCGACTCTAATGAGTATACAACAGTAAATGCCAACTCTAATGAGTACACAATTGGAAATGTCAACTTTCATGAGTATGCTACAGAAACTGGTAACTCTTCTGACTATCCCACAGAAATTGTTAACTCTGGCTACACCACAATAGCTGTTAGCTCTATTGAGTATACCCCAGTAACTGTTAACTCTAACAACAACCTTAGCATTGCACCTCATGATTTTGATCATGACTGGAAAACTACAGTATCAATGGGTGGCTATTGGTCCCCTTTTGATAGAACAAATCATGGGAAGAAAACTGTCTGGAGTGTTGGTACTGGATTTGGTGGTTGCAGAAGTGAAACTAACCCTGACGAGAAAATGAGAAATGTTGAAAAGGAACTCGACTATCGAGCAAAAACTCTGTTGACATCTTTAACGGATATTCTTAACAGCAAAGCTATGGAACAGTCTCATGGCTCTCATCCTTTCTTAGGTTTATCAGCCTATTTTCTTCTGAGTCAGGAAAATATTCTTAACCGAGTTTTAGAATACTTTATGATCAATGATTCCATGTTAGACATATGTTATCATCAGCTGGTATCCCTCTTGACAGCTATGAAACAGTATCCAGATCTCCTTTCAATATTAATGGGATCCTGCCTGGAAAGTGACAGAAGTGATAGTTCCAATCATAACATTGGAAGTGATGGTTCTTTAATTGGTAAAATGAAGAACATATATGATCAATCCAAAATTATCATGAGAAAATTCCTAGGAGGAATTGATGACAAAAATGTAGAAGCTGATGTTGGCATTGCAAAATGTCTCTTGGAATGCTACGAGGGATTGGTAGAAGTAGCTCAGAACCAAACATCTACCATACCACGGATAATATTTGTTTCAGATGGGGAATATACTGAAATGACAGAGTGCAGTGAAGCTAATTCATATCACTCAACCTCTGTTTCAGTGGAGGAAAGCCCCAATGATGAAACTTGTTCAAATCAACATAAGAAGGCTTTGATGTATAAAAACAATTTGAATCCACTCCAATTCCTGGACTGTTCCTTATTGCAGCGGGTTTTCCACGTCACACTTATAGTGACAACTTCACCGGGTCAGGAGCAAATCGTCAGAGCATTGGTAATACAGGTGAGCACAATAAAAAAGGATGATATATATTACAAAATAGATAGCTTCCTTTTTATTTTTATTTTTCTCAGTCGAAAAAAACAGTTCCTTGGTATTCAATTGACTGGAAGTCCAGTCTCATTTTTTTTTGATGTGTTGAATTGATGATGTTGTCTTTTATAGAAATCCATTAAAGTTAGTTAGGGTTTTTTCTTTCTTAGGTGGAGAGATGCTTACTTGGAAGTTGGAACAAGATCGAACCAAATTAGCAGAGGGAGATCTTCAAGGTGATATTGAAAAATTCAGGTATTTTCCATTAGAAACAAAAAATATGGATTTGGATTTCGTGTGAACCACATGTGTTTTACTAAACCACTGTTTATGATAATATAGCTTTCTTGTACTGAAGTTATACTTTCCTGCAGTTAGTGATGTTATCACATTTCACCTATTTTCATTGAGAGTAGTGCATATTACACCATCCATGGAAAATGAGATGATTCAAGTAGTGCTTTTTATATTGTCAGAAAGGTTCATAAATTATAACTTTCTTTTTTAGAGTTTTCCCATACTTGTAATCACTGTCAATATTATCATTATAAAAAGGTTTGAAAATTGACCAGATCGACATTGAATGTCCTAATTTTACTTAGTACTTGGACAAATCTCAAAACCACCCTAGACTTGTTGATCCATATTGACAAGAAATAAAAAAAGAAAAGATGAATAACAAAGTTATTTGTTGGACTTAGGACGTGACAGCCATTAAATTGAAGGACTTCATAAAACTCTGGAAAATAAAACAACAACCATTAAACCTGCAAATCAATTTGGACTCTATCAGTGGAACCCAGGCAAATACACAGATTTGTAAGGGTACATCCATCTTAGTTGGAAGTTTTTGGTCCAATTAGGTTTATGTTATATAAAAATGCACAAAAACAGGGGTAATTTGGGCTCCAAACAGCCAAGAACCCACATAATGTTATGACATTGATATTGGGAGAGGCATGCTCCTGCAAAGCTCCCAAAGTTTTAGGAAGTGCTGCCCTTTCTTTTGGAATGTGTCCTACAAGTTCCAAAGCTTTGGGAACTTGGAAAATGGCAGGAGCAGGTTCCCCAACTGTGTGTTAGTAAGTGATTAATTTTTGTGTAAAACATCTAGTCAACCTTTGTACACATGATGTATCATTATTATCTAGTTTCTTTTCCTTACTGGATAGTAATTTATACCTTTCTCAAAAACAAACTGAGTGTTAAAAAGTACTTTATTAATTTAACTAATATATTAATGCACAGAGCACGGAAAACCAGCACAGCAGGTGCTTATACAATGAATGAATATTAAATGGATGGATACTATACTAGAAGTAACTTGTAATTTAACAGACTTAAATTCTAGTAAGTTCAGAACCTTCTTTCCACTCCTAATTTTGATTTTGAGCTGACAGAGCTCAGGGCTCAAAAATAAATTTGTGCTTATTAGGCACCAACATTCTCACAGAGGTTTGTCTGGTCAACACAAGCCACTTGGCCCATGATGAAGCCATTTTTTACTGTGTAGAATAATAAAGAGCATGATAAACATAAAATCCATGTCTAGGGACTGTTTCACAAGTTCTCATTTGGACCAAGAACCCTTAGCAAAGGGACTATCATCTTTCACATCACTACAGAAAGGGGCATGACATCCATCCTCTGCCAAAATGCACTAGGAATAATTGAAATTTCTTGGAATCCTTTTCCAAGGAAGTGTCACAATGAGTAGCAATGGTTGGGCCTGGTTACATCTGACCCCAAAACAGAGCAGTAGATTAACATGGAACTAGACACCTGCCACTTGATCACCTTGTCATAGGCCCGAAAACTTGAAAAACAAAACAACAACACATTTCATGAGAGGTGTAGAGGAAAACCAGCTGTGAAAAGATGACAGATTTTACTTGGAAATTTTCTGCCTGCATTTGAAAATTGTTTCTTAGAGTTTTCCATGTTTCTTTTGATATCCTAAGAGATTCAAGTTTCTTATCTTTATGAGGCCATGGTTGTTCCTGTTCTTAGCAATCCGTTAATTGTTGTCTCCCATTTCCTGTTTTCCTTACTTGGGGGAACATTGTCTCTAACAGCTCAGTCAATTGGCTTGAAGGTTAGTTGGAGATTGGGGAACTCAACCCGTAACAAGGATCATTGTTTTACTCTGCAAAGAAGTTTCTGTTTGAATAGGTGAAAACTACTGGACTACAATTTCTTGAAAGATGTTCCTTTTCCTTTCCCATTTTCAATGTTTAGGGGCCCATGGTGCCTAAAAGCTTGGTGGGCTATCTGAGGGTTGGATTAAAGGCTATTGGAAGAATTGGAAAATCAAGCAATAGGAGGCAGGGGTGTTTGGAAATATTCCTCTGTTGAGAAGCTTGTGTTACAGTGAGTGAAATTACTTAACTGAGTTGTCATGTTTATGGGACCTTGCACGAAATTTCTTCAAGGTGTTTCTTCTTAGTATATTGAAAGAGTGCGAGGATTTGGGTACAAACTTTGAGATTTCTTTCGTACCATCTCTCCTCATTTCTTGCAGAAACAAAGTGCAAGAGTGAAGCCTCTGGATGGACTATGTATACTTACCCTATGAGCATAAATAGTCATCCCCCAGGAAATCAAACACTAAGAAATAAGTACTTTTGACCTAACTTCAATTGTCAATGTAGAAATAGAGTTTTCCTACCTTTGAACTCTCATTCTAAATTTCTATGTTGTTTATCATTTCAGCGAAACAAAATCAAAATATCATCTTGTGTACTGTCTTTCAGAACTTTGAAGTTAGTTTAATTTCACTATGAATCCTATAGGTTGTACTAGATAATATGAAAAAGCATTTGCTTAAATTCCAGTTATATCTTACATAAGATAACTTATTTCATGTCCACAAATGACCAGGGAATAGGTCAATGGGACTAGACAGTACAATTAGTGTACAGTGTCCACAAGAATGTAGGAGTGTATAGATTCATAGAACACTCGTTGATGCTAAAATGTTATCCAAGTAAAGAAATACTAATTAAACAAAAGTGTCTAGAACTCTCCTATAGCTTCTTTTCACATTAACATCAATAAAAAGAGATTTGAGACCTGTCAACTCTCCATTTCCCTTGGGGACTTGTTGCTGAGAGAAACAGACTGTTGTGTAGAACATTTTTCCATGACTTTGCTACATCTCCTTTGTGTCCCACTTCAGGTTCTTGTTAAAGTTTTCCCCGCTGCATGCAAGTCACATCATTTGCATGAACTGTATTTATGTTTATATTTTAAAATTATTTTGTCTATATGATCCACTGAGAAATGTGCACAAGAAAGATCTAGATCCAAGAATAAAATGTCATATGATGGACATTTTCATATTCTTATATTTTTTGGGACTTATTTATCTTTTGACATGTTTTAACAGCAACAATTTGCTTTTGTTGAAGATTTTTTATCTCTTAATTTAAGCTTATTTGAGCCTTCAATAATGTTTCTAGGTGTAACCTAATTAACGAAACTTGGGAAATATTTGGGGATGTCAAGGTCACTGAGAGGAGTCTGATATGGTATTTATGCAAATATCAAATAAAAATTGAAAATAGGATGTGTTTAGCATGGGGATGTAAGATGAGTCACAGAATTAGATATGGAAAGTTTGCACAAATGATTATTACCAGAATGAAGACAGCAAATATTCAAGAGTAGAAGTACCTTAGTGAACATTCTTGTTTTTTATCAAGCAGCTTACAGCCAGTTATCGATTGACTACTTGTTCTAACTACTTAACCAGCCGAAGATGGCTTCATTTGTCTCTGGATGCTGGTACAATAGTATGTTATGATTCACCGTTAAAGTTTCTTTCCAAATAATTGGTGGAATTTGTGGCTTGGTGGAATCAGTTGTTGGGTTGCCTTTGGAGGAGTCGGCTTAGACAAATCTGGAGGTCAGATCTTGTGAGGTTACCTTCAATTAAATTGCCTTTGGTGGGATCATTTCGAGTATTTTGTTTCTACTATTTTAGGATTTTACATATGGAAAGTTTCATTATTCCAACATCCTCCCTGGACCAACTATCAAGCATTCTTGCTTGACTCAACACCAAAAAATATTGAAGAATTCAAGATTTGTAAGGAATTTTAATGACCAGAAGTCTTCACAATCAAAACTCTTGTTCGAATTGAGTTGCTCACCAGGGTTGCATTCTCCCTTTGGTCTTTCCCACCCAATTGGCTTGTTCGAAAGGGATGATGCTGGTTGCAAGTCCCAAGTGAATTTGGAAAGATAGACACCCCTTAGACCTAGCATCTAAGCTGAAGAAAGTCCATGTTATGCGGTGCAACCCCTTGGGGTGATTTTCTATAAGGACTTTCAACGAAAAAGGTTATTTATTCTCCAAGCTGAATTTTATGTTCTGTGTTGCCTTCTCAACTCTTCCACCCACAATAATGGGCTCTTCATCAAATTTCTCCATTTTCAAAACTCTTGTTCTGTCTCCTACATAACTTCATCATCCTGTTCATAACATCTTCATTCATATTTCAATTGACCGACAATATTGCACATCCATTATATTATGTTTTCCGAGGTCTTTGCTTTGTGCAATTTGTTGACTTTTTGCATATGTTGAACTTTACAGACTTCCACTGCTGCTGGTATTAGTGGCTCAAGCCAGCACCTCCCAATTGTAAAATTATTCAAAATCACTGTCTGAAAAGTTATCTTGAAAAGGTTTTGTAAAAAGTTGTTATCCATCTTTTGAAGAATTTATATCTGAATTTGGAATCATCAGATGAAAAAGCTTATTCTATAAGTGCAGGTCAGTTTGAATGTGATATAATTGCTTACGTATTTTTAGTATTTTTTTCAAGTCTAGGAGAGGTTGAGGTTGATGATATCGATTTGTCTTTTTTCTGAATCTCCTTGTAAGCTTAAAGTTGTGTTTAAAAGTTAGAGCATATCTGAAATGCGAGTATGCTATTTTTGGTTCAAATGTTTTGTTGTTTCTGACATCTTCTATGGTTTGAAGTGTATTGCAAGGAAGTGTGATTGAGTACTACTTTCACCATAGCAGCTTCCCTATAGTGATTGCTCCTCCCAAAGGTAAAATTCATTTACATTTTGTTTTATCCTTATCAAATTGAAAGTAGTTGTTATGCATGGAGGTCTGGACCTGCATACAACATTATGTTTTCATACAGAAACTTGTATCCAAATCATGTTGTTGGTTTTCAAAAGGATTCAACCTGCAAAAAAGTAGCAGTAAATATAGTTTCACAACCAAGTGTGTTGTTTATCATGAAGTCTACGAATAGAATAATGATATAGCCATGATTATGATAAACAATCGCAGCAGATCAATAATATTATCATCAAACAAACTAACAGTAATGAAATAATGAAAACAATAGCAGCATACACACTATAGTGTTTGGTCGAGCTTGTGCCAACAGGGTTGCTAAGCTATACAGACCAGGAAATCCAGTGTGTTAATGCAATATAGTAACATGGTGTGAATGAGTCAGATATGCCAAAAAGACTAGGCACTTATGCTTCCCCTTGTTCTTGCTTATGCCATTCTCTTGCTACTTGTGCTTCACCTTGATCTTGCAGACAAGATTATTTTACCTTATACAAATGAGTAGTCTGAGTGACTCTAAGATATAGATTCCTCCATTGAGGATGGTACAAGAAGTAGCAGTGAATTATAAAGAATTGATTTCTCCCTTCAATTGTCCAATTTTTGGTTCTACATATATAAAAGTATTCTTACAGTTTCCAAAATCCATAGCATTTACTTTCTTATTGATAATAACACCTTTATTGGTTTTATGTCCAATCTATCCACCTGCAATATGTCTGTCTTATTTGAGCAAGGAAACCCTTTGTGACTTAATATCATAGTAGTTTAATATACTCAAGTCACGATTCTCTCTAGTTCTGCAGAGAGAAGGATGCACAAATTTTAGATGCTGCACTTGGTCTATATGGATTTTGTGATAATATTGTTTTCATAGTTTAACAACCTACCCTCTCTTCTTTTGGGGCAAGTTGTAACTCACTTTTGAATAGCTTGTGCTGATCAATTTATGTGTTGGATGATCATGTTCCATATCACATTTTGAATCATTACAAGAGTTTTTTTGGAGTTGGTTAAATATATTTAGGCTTCTATTTAAACTTACCTTCTTTTGTACCATAGATGATTTCATACTGATAAGAGTTCTATTTCATTGTGATATGCTTCAAAGCACAGATTCAGATGATGAGGTGGTGTTTGATGCCACACAAGGTCTAATGGAAAGGATTGCAATAGAAGCATATGAAGTTTCCATGGTAATTCGGAATTCCAATAAGAAACCTTGTAAATGTAGTTCTTAGAGAATATTAGTCCATTGGTTTTGACTGCTATGTTGTCATTTTTCCACTGAAAAGATTAAAACAGAAGCTAGGATTATGGAGGGTGACATAGGTAAAGGACTTTGTCATGAAGCTGTAAGAATCAATCCCGCTGCACTTGTAATGGGAACAAGAGGACTGGGGATAATCAAGAGGTAAGACCCTTTTATTTTGAATACTCTGCATCTCCTTGTAAGCTTAAAGTTGTGTTTAAAAGTTAGAGCATATCTGAAATGCGAGTATGCTATTTTTGGTTCAAATGTTTTGTTGTTTCTGACATCTTCTATGGTTTGAAGTGTATTGCAAGGGAGTGTGAGTGAGTACTACTTTCACCATAGCAGCTTCCCTATAGTGATTGTTCCTCCCAAAGGTAAAGTTCATTTACATTTTGTTTTCTCCTTATCAAATTGAAAGTAGTTGTTATGCATGGAGGTCTGGACCTGCATACTACATTCTATTTTCATACAGAAACTTGTATCCAAATCATGTTGTTGGTTTTCAAAAGGATTCAACCTGCAAAAAAGTAGCAGCAAATATAGTTTCACAACCAAGTGTGTCGTTTATCATGAAGTCTACGAATAGAATAATGATATAACCATGATTATGATAAACAATCACAGCAGATCAATAATATTATCATCAAACAAAATAACAGTAATGAAATAATGAAAACAATAGCAACATACACACTATAACACACTTGGATTTAAATGGGAAACCTGAGTAGGAGGAGGAAAACCCACTGTTGAAATGGCATAGCTTGGTTATATTTGGGAGAAAAAGAGTACACTAGTACAGCTAATAGCATAAGTTCGTAATAGAGATAATAGCTAACCTATTCAGCTTGGGACTAGGACTCTACATAGCCTAAGGTTATTGACAATATCAATAGATTGATCAATGACCCTATCTAATGGTTTGTTTGATCTTGACAATATTGATCATGCACTTTATTTATAAATTATTACATTGTTTGCATTGATACCTTATGGGCTTTACTTACAAAAAATGGTGTGCATTCCCACACAACATGCTTATATAACACTGAACATTATATTTATCTGAATGTCTAGATTTCAAAATATTCTACCAACTCTTATCTCTTTTGTGCTATTTTTACAGAGGCTGGTGACCAATCAGTATTTTATAGAAATCCGGCTAGATCTCTATTTCACATGGACACAAGGAAGCATGCTTGCATTTGGTATGATTTTAGTGCCAGTCTCAGGTGATTGTGGACTAATCTATTTGCAGAAATTGATTGTGTGTATGTGTTGAGCACAACTGATTCTAAAGTTTATCAGATCAAAAGTTCATATTTTGAAGGCAAAGTTTATCAGATCAAAAGAACAGTTCATGACTGATGATATTGAGGCCGTTTCAAACAATTTTACCACTGGTATGCAAATATTACATTCTTTTACTATTAGAAAACCTGACTGTCCAACATGCCAAATGAGTTCAAATGGAAAAAAAATAACAAGAAGTAGTTCTTTTTAGATTTGTGATTGTAATTCATAGAAGTATTTTTTTGCAGATACTAGTATATATGATTTTATTCCAAGTGGCTAGGTTGTATCGGTGTGGTTCATGTATGAATGTCGTTGTGTTGTTATGGCATGTCACTAGAATATGTATGTATA
>LPNX010810306.1:0-141860 GCA_001517045.1 Pseudotsuga menziesii | reverse complement strand
CACATGACATATAGGGGTGAACTCCTTCACAGATTGCACTATGTATGCAGGTTTCTACCTGTGCAGTCGAGCATAATTGTTTTGTGGATTCGTTGATTATATTTCCTGTTGAAATCCATTTCCTGGTTTAGAGCTAAGTTTTACTTTTATTAGGTACTAAATAGTTGTAGATTTATCCATTCAAGTTTAATTTTAACCAATTCTTAAATTGAATTTGTTAGATTAGATTTTATTATTTTGCACATGATCTTGGTTATTGTTGTTAGCTGTTGAACAAGATAAATAATTTGCTTCATTGTTTTTCTACTTTACAAGTGATATTTTTTTATTGGATTTTGCAGGAGTGAGCTTAACTTATAAGTGGGCCATTGAGTATGACGAGCCTGCTATTGAAGATTTGCCATTCAGTATGAAGAACCCGATGTTAAGGCTTTCAAGATGCTAAGTGTGGTTTTGAAGCTGCTGACGTGGGATCTAAGTATGGTTTAGTGCTGAGTATGGTTTTGAAGCTTTTGACGTGGGATCTAAGTATGGTTTTGTAGCCAAGTGCAAGTATGATGGTTTAGCCATTGTAATATTTTGAAAAGTGATGATTTTCTTGTAAAGTTATATGGAAATTAATATGAGTATTTGAGAAAACTCATATTTATTGTAATACTTTTGACATATCATATAATATAATTTGTGGTTTAAAACTTATATATATTGTTGTACTTTATGTTATGTACCAATGTTGTAATTATTAACTAATTAATGTGACATTGTATGATTTACATGTGTAATAGATATTATTTACAAGTGTTATAATTAATTATAATGTGACATTGCATAATTCACAAGTGTATTAGATGAGAATAAATGTATGATTCTTTTTTTTAATTAAACATAATATCATATTAAACATTTATATTGATTAATAATGGACACCATTTAAACTACTAAAATATAATGACCACACATAAAGCGACTAAAAATGACTAAAATAGTGACCAATAATTGAGAGATATGTGACCAAACAATGAGATATAAATGACAAAAAAGAATGACCAAAATTCGCATATCAATGACCAAAAAACAGTTTTGGTGGCTAATTTACGGTCTTTTATTACGCGACCAAATTTGGTCATATTCTAGCTTGTCATGTGGTCATTAATTTGGTCATAAATGTGGTCATAGAATTGGTCATTGATTCAAATACATGACCAAATCAATGACCAAATATGTGGTCATATAATTGGTCATTGATTCAAATACATGACCAAATCAATGACCAACCGACAAGCTATAAATGACCAAAATAAAAATGACCAATTTTGGTCACGTAATAAAAGACCGTAAATTAGCCACCAGTGATCGTCAAACCAAAAGTGGTCATTGATATGCGGATTTTGGTCATTTTTTTGGTCACTAATCTCTCATTTTCCACTAGTGTTGGGAGGAACGTGGTAGTCCCTAAGAGATTTGGTCATCAAACAGAGGTTAGATCTGCATTGCATTGTTAATGCTGGTTATTTGAGTGTGCAGGTTCAACCATTAACAGAGCTTCAAGATCAGGTATGAAGCCTTAGCCTTCCTCTCTTAATTCTCTAAATTAATTACTGGATTTGCTAGGTAAATGTTTTCAATGCATTTCCTAACCCTATGTCTTGGATTCTTTGGTTAGAATCTGCTAGATTTTGTATTTTCTTTAATACTATGTTTTAGGCTGTAGATTATATTATATACTGTACATTTCCAGGGTTTGTACTTTTGAGTTGACTTCTGTATTATTTCCATGCTTATTTTATGTGTATTATATCTAGGTGTTGTTACCAGTTAGCATATTATTGTTCTACAAGTTGCATTACTCTACTGACATATTTCATTTGTAAGCAGAGGGTTGTTTTTAATTCAAAATTCGTTCAGAAGTACAAGTTAACTATATATATAAATACATATATAATAGTATTCAAATAGTTTTATAATAAATTTACTATTTATTTTATTTATAAACTAAAGTACAGAATTTAAATATTCTAAACTAAACCAACTAAGTACAGACAAAAACTAAATCCAAGATAACAACTCATTAAAGACCTTCAGGGTATGTCTCAACAAGTACAAATTAAATATCATAACATTCCATTAAATAAACATAATCATAAGGCATCGTGACCATCCATATGGTCCAATATCAAACCTCTGTCTTATTATATAAATTCCACAGTCCAAATCGCTTAGTCAATAATCTCATCCATTTACGTAACTGAAATGTTATAATCCACAGTCCTATCATTATAGTCATCCTTTTATAAAAAATAAAGTTTTTTACCACATAAATCTACACACAACCGTCGCATCACATTAAACAATTAATAACTAAAACCCATTTTGACAATAGAGGTCGCGACATCAAATCCTATGGATGTCCAGACTCAAGGAAAAAACATTAATAATGAACCATAAGCATTCTATACTCAAACAGTAAGCAAATCACATAACCATCTTCATGCAGTCACGCTCCAGTAACCAAACGATATCGTGGGTTTGCCATAACCCTGGCTGTTACGGCCATACCTTTTAAATACAATTTACATATTAAAATTCCAGCTAAGCTATCACAGTCGTTTGGATAGGCACATGCCATTCATGGCATGGCCTGCACCCATGCTGAGCCTTTACAAAACCAAAATTTCTATACTCTATCTAAAACACAGTCTCCATTATAACGCTAACACAGAGCATACAGTGGCAATCCAATGGGCTATGGCACCATTGCTACAATGGCGCAGCCAATGGAATAACGCCCCAAGGTCTAGAAGCTTTCCCAACTTAAAATACAATCAAAACAAACATAGTGTTGTGTATAATTCCAAAACCCAAACCATTATTTATACACAGAATAAAATCCACAGGATGAAAGCCACGAATCGAACCCAGTAAGTCAACGATGTAAAACACAACATTAAAATAACTACATAGCCCCAATTTCTTTTCATAGTATAATCTATTAAGAATGATGAACAAAATCATATGAATTTCATACCAAACCCCATTTACAGTCTTCACATAAAATCCTACGCGTAGTATTTTTGACATAAGAGGGCACGAATCCTAGTTTACAAACAGTCAGTATTAAAAATGTTAAATGGAAAGCTATGAGCTATGGAACCATGACAAGTAATGGTGCAGCCATGGCTCATATGCCAAACCTCCAAACGATAGTAAAAAACCCAGAGCAAGCTACATTATAAACCCCGAAGGCAAAGTCAACAAGTGCCACACAAAACCCCAACCCTGTAAAGAATCCCAACTCAGAAATGCCCAGAACGAGAGGAGGCAAGTAAATATTTCTAGAAGGATTACCATGGCCATGAAGAAGCAATCACAAATCGATAGTGTATCCCTATGCAAACCCTAGAGCGCCTTCATTTCCACCTACAAACAATTCAACTATTACATGAGAAGCATGACAATGCCATGGAGAAAACAACGAAGAAATGCATTTTACACAGAGTTGGTATAGCTTACCTACAAATCGATGGAGGTCGCCTCCCTTCTCTAACTGTGTAGAGGCCACATGAAACCACAAATCCAAAACCACATAATGCACAATCAACGAATTCCCAAATACTTTTCCAAGTGTTTTCACCAACCCCGATGGCATTAATGACACCAGCTGGTGGCCATTAATGCATCCATAAACCCTCACCATAGCGTATGGATCGTCATTATACCATATACCATTCAAGTCATGAGTTAAAACCTTTATCCTATGGTTTCTCCACCCTTTAAATATCAGTGCATACTTATTACTTAGGACATGGTATGTATACCATAGTCTCCCAATGCTAAAATATGCGCGGACCTTAAACACTATGGTATAGTGTTTACAATGTCATCCCTTAGCGTCAAAGTTGAGGTTCTTACATGCCCATTTTCTAGATCATATAGGTATCTTATGCGCTTGGAGTTTTAGTTTAGGTTTTGCAGTATTTAGGAATCATGGCAAATGTAGTATGCCATGATTCCCTCGCTAGGAAGAACAAGCGTAAGTTTTCCAAACTCATAACCAAGGTAGACCTGCAAAATAGAACAAGAGGAGAGTAATTAATCAACCAAGAGATAGATAATAATAATGGTAATAATAGTAAGTTAATTCACAACATCTAGTAAATAAACTAAGAAGGATAATTAACGAACGTAGGGCTTACCTGAGTCGTAAAACGAAACAGTAATAAAAGTGCAAGGCAGAACTGAACGCATAACTAGGAACTGAATGGCTTCAAGTAATCAATAATCCCGATGTCGTAAGAGTAACATGTAAGTCAATAAATAAGGTGCCTTAGTTCATATGAAAAAATAATCCTACATAACGAAGAAGGACCTTACCTCTCAAATCGTCATGCGAGAACGAGTCCCGCCACTCCACCACTTTGCTTCCATCAACAAAGTTAAGTTAGTTTTTATTAAATAAACAAAGTACACATGTGCAGGAGAAAAACAATGGTCTATACAATTCATTAAATCACCGACAGTAATAACTAAGATATATCAATAGTTTAAATAACCGAAATAAGACATAAGAATTAAACGACCTAATAGTCACTGAATGGATAAGAGATTAACAAGACAGTATGGGAAGATTATGAACAGATCGAAATTATAAGTTGCACCTATATTTCCGCACGAGTAATAATGATCCCCATTTGGGTAGTTTTCACTAGCCTATAATTTTATTTTATTTTTTCAATTTTTGGGGACATTACAAGTGGTATCAGAGCCTAGTTTCAATAATGAGAGACTTATAGGTGCACCATGAATTCACGCGGAGAAAATAAAGTATGATAGGTAACTTTTATTACTAACAGAAATTTTTGCTGCTATTAAAAATGTTGTGTTTCAGGAAAAAATTTACAGAGTTGTTTCAGTTTATGAATACTGAGGAAGAAAATAGCCGACGGGAAGAAATGACCACCCCCACTCCGGAAGTGAACTTGTTGGTCGAGCAAAACTCTGATGTGCTGAAAACTTTGCACATTCTTCAAGCTGAATTGAAAAGTTTCAGAGAAGACAGTCTAAATGAAAGAAAGGAACAACAAGCTATAAATGAAGCATTATTGCATAACATGATAGGAGGGAGCGCGCAAGGTAAACCTACCCCATCCACCAATAGATCCAAAAGAGAACTATACCATGAGCAGGCCAGCAGCCCAAGAGAAGTAGAAAAATAAGGTACACTTGAAGCAACTAAAGGAGATTATCACAATCCTGCTAGTGATGACTCACTTTCTCCACAGAGAAAGAGGAAAATAAATGATGACAGTCTTCAAGGGGAGTTTCCAAAAATAAAATCCCCGACCTATGAAGGTGAAGTAAATATAGGAGAAAAGGCTAAGAACGGTTGTTGGGAATGAATAAGTATTTCCAGGTTCATAACTATCCAAGTGTGATGTAGGCTAGGCTTCCCTTTTACAACCTGAATGGTAAGGCAACACGATGTTGGCGAGATTTAAAGCACACCAAGAAAGGTGAGCTGCGAGAAATAAACTAGGAAAACTTTCGAAACATTTTCCAAGAAAAATACATGTTAGAAAGGTTCTTTCACTGCAAGGTAAAAGAGTTCCATGAACTGTGCATGGGGTCCATGACTATGGACTCATTTATAAATAGATTTCTAGATCTACTACATTATGTACCGTATATCAAAGATGAGAATGTGAAGATCCAGCAGTTCCTGGGATGTCTTCCTCCTAGTTTTCGGGATAGGATTGAATTCGACATGCCAAAGACTCTGGATAGTGCATTACACAAGGCCCGACTCTATTATGAGCATGGGAAGTTGCAACAAGAAAACTAGAACCGAAATAGAGAAAAGTCTAGAAACTTTTCTGATAACCGCAAGCCTGGGTCAATCCTGCATCCTTATAGAAAGAAAAACAACAGCCTTCAAATGAATAAGAACTTCAACAAAACTAGTACGAAGCCTTATGTACCAACTCCTAATGGTAATAAGCAAGTGGCGAGTGGAGCCAATGCTACCCCTTTAGCGATCAAGTGCTGGAAGTGCAACGGGCCATATTATGCCCAAGATTGTAAGAACAAGAACAATGGAGTCTTGCATAACCTGGAAGAAGAACCTACCATTGAGGATATAGTGGGAACCCCACCAATCTATGTAGCATTGGATGGCTGATAGGCATACCATCAAGCTACAATGGTCGAGATCGAAGGTAAGATCTTGAACAGCTTAGTTTCAATACTTATTGATCTTGGTACTTACCAGAGCTATGTTGCACCTAAGATTGTTGATTTATGCAATTTAGGCAAAGAAAAGCATGTTAAACCTTGGCAGGTACAGTTTTCCACCGGTATGAAATGAAAGGTTTAATAAATTCTTAAAGATTGTGAAGTAAACCTAAATGGTTTCCTTACTAAGATAAACCTGAACATCCTGCCTTTAGGATCGTACGATATTCTTATCGGCATGGACTGGTTGGAACAACACCATGTCATGCTCGATTGTCTACACAAGTCTATCTTTTGTAATGATAGCCAAGGGAACCAAGGTAAGGTTCAGGGAATGCCAAAGAAAGTTTCTGTAATATAAATTTATTCCTAATAAGAGAAGAAGTGTGTTAGGAAGGGCTGCAAGTTATTTGTGGTGAACATCCGAGACGTAGAGTCTGATAGAGAACAATGCATAGAAGACTTATTCGTTATTGAAGAATTCAAGGACGTGTTTCTCAAGGAAATCCCCACATTACCTCCGAAATGAAACCTAGACTTTTCTATCGAACTCACCCTAGGAGCAGTTTCAGCCTCCAAAGACCCTTACCGCATGAGTGCACCAGAATTGGTGGAACTCAAACTACAGTTGTAGGAGTTGATACAGAAGTGGTACAGCCGACCTAGTTTGTCCCCTTGGGGAGCACCGATTTTGTTCATAAAGGAGAAGGACGGTACGATGCATATGTGCATTGATTACCGTGAGTTCAACAAAACGACTATAAATAACCGTTACCCGCTCCCTAGGATGGATGATTTATTCAAGCAGATGGGAGGAGCCAAAATATTTTTGAAGATTGACCTACAATCTGCATACCCCCAGGTATGGATTCAAGATGAATATATTCCCAAGACCACCTTTCATACAAGGTACAATCACTATGAGTTTGTAGTGATGCCGTTCAGGTTGACCAATGCACCTACAAACTTTATGTGTATGATGAACAACATATTCAGTAACTATCTTGATAAGTTTGTACTAGTCTTTATTGATGACATTCTGGTTTATTCCAAGAATAAAGAGGAACACGAAGAACACCTTCGCATAGTACTTAGAGTGTTGAGAGAACACTATATCTATGCTAAGTTTAGACTTAAATGTGATTTTTACAAACCACAAATACAGTACCTAGGTCACATCATATCTGAGGCAGGAATAGCTGTGGACCCAAAAAAAATTTGAGCCATAAAGGATTGTCCTACCTCGACTAGTGTCACTGACATTAGGTCCTTTTTGGGTTTATTCGGGTATTATCGAAATTTCATTGATAAATTCTCGAGAACTACTTGCCCCATGACGGCTTGCAGAATAAAGCAAACAAGTTCTTATGGACTCCCAAGTGTGAAGAAAGTTTTCAAATGCGTAAGCATATTTTTCTGACCACACCAATGTTGTGGATTATGGATCCTGATGGGTATTTCGTTGTATGCACATATGAAAGCAAGGAAGGACTTGGAGGAGTCCTGTTGCAAAATGATCATGCGATCTATTATGAATCGCAAAAATTAAAAGAGCATGAGCAGAATTATCCCATGCATGATCTTGAGCTAGTAGCCATTATCCACGCTCTAAATATGTGGAGAGACTACCTCATGGGAAGGAAGTTCCTTCTAAAGACTGACAATATCAGTATAACGTATTTATTTGATGAATCCAATCTGAATGCGAGGCAAGCCAGATGGTTGGATTTCCTGAGTGAGTATCACTTTGAACTAAAGCATATTAAGGGAAAAGAGAACAAATTTTTCAATGCTTTGAGTCGACGAATAGATATGATATACGAGGTGACCATGAGTCAGACTAATGCATATTTGCATGAGAATATTAGAACAACTAACAAGTTTGACCCATTCTATGTGAAAATCCTTACGAAGGTCCAAGAGGACCATTTGTTTCGACAACAGAAGGAATACAAGGTGGATGACTCTGGACTACTATGGTCCAAGGATAGATTGTATGTTCCAGAGGGAGGGGACGTTCAATCCAACATCATCACAGAATTTCATAGGGCACCCTACTTTGGGCACTCGAGATATCAAAAGATGATATCTGCCATCAAGAGACACTTTTTCTGGCCTAAGTTAAAGGCCAACATTGCAATGTTTATTGTTAAATGTCAGGAATGCCAGCCAGTTAAAGTTGAGCACTAGCATCCTTTAGGATTGCTACAGCCATTGCCTATTCTGGAATGGAAGTGGGAGGTTATCAGTATGGATTTTATTACTGGCTTACCAAAAAGCAAGAATAAAAATGATTCCATCTTCATAGTCATTAACAAGATATCAAAGGCAGCACACTTTATCCCCGTAGAATCTACCTAAAAGGTTGTGAACATTGTCGATATCTTCCTAAAAGAGATATTTAGATTGCATGGGATACCCAAAGAAATTATCTCAAATCAAGATGTTAAGTTTACAGGAAAATTTTGGAGATCATTATTCTCTGGATTAGAGACGCAACTAAACTTTAGCACTGCTTATCACCCGCATACGGACGGGAAGACTAAAAGAGTAAACCAAATTGTTGAATACATGCTTCAAATGTATGTCATGAACAACCCCACCAAGTGGGAGGATTATCTACACCTTGTAGAGTTTGCATATAACAATGGGTATCAGGCTTCCACCAATATGATTCCTTTCAAGGTACTCTATGGACGAAAGTGTAGGACCCCAGTTACTTGGGACAGACTGGTAGATCGGATCATCTTAGGGCCTGACCTGTTATTGGACTTGGAAAAATTAGTTACCAAGGTCAAGGGAAACCTTAAAGAGGCACAAGACCGTAAGAAAAGTTATGCGGATAAGAAAAGGAAAGATAAGGACTATCAAGTAGGTTATTTGTCTGCTTGAAAGTGAAAGAAAAATGGAGCTCGTTGAGCTTGGGTAGGTGTGGTAAGTTAGCGCCTAGATTTTGTGGATCTTTTGAAATTCTAGCAAAGAAAGGACCAGTGGCTTATGAACTAGAATTACCTGTGCACGTAAGAGTTCATAATGTTTTCAATGCATCTTTATTAAATAAATAACCACTTATACTATGAAATGAGAACTTTATACTAAGAACGAGAACTCTAGCCATACAAATGATGTTTTTTACATAAAAAACACCAAAAACACCCTCCAAATAGAAAAGTGTTGATACTAGTATACATGTTTTTTTTTTTCGAAGTAAAAAATAGAGCCATGGCCTAAGCATCCCATACTGTTGTTTACCAAAACTTTAAAATCAACCCCTAAATTGGAAATAGATTTTTTTCGTCAAGAGATAAATTACAACTTTTTAAAAACTTTCATATTAAACAAAAGAAAAACATTCCATCAATATTTCACCACTCTAACCATATAAAATCAAAGAAATTATTAGACCATACAAAAATAAATTATTCGTGTATAAATATTAAAAAACTCCTTTAGAGTTTGAATTGAAAACATCATACTAATAAAAACATCTAAAATGTTCCATGTGAAATTATTCAAATTCATGCATGGATTGTAACACTCCATTGAATCTATATTTTCTTCAGAGGAAGGTCTCGATATAATTATAAAAAAACCCTAATCCCCTAATACACTCCACACATTCTTTTTATTCTTCCTAATCATGATCTTTTGCAATTGTATCCCATTCTTCATAAGAAGTCACGTGAGACATATAATCACATTAAAAAAATTATTTGGTACAATTATAATTGTCTCTGTCTAGAATTTTTTATCGAAATGGCATCCCATATAAGTCTTAGGACATGTGAGTTCTTGTTTCTTTTCTGTAAAGTTATATCATTTAATAAGGTCCCTAACCATTATACTACATGCTTCATTTTATTTCTATATTTAAAGAATTCTTATAGTAAATGGTATGCAAGTAAAACTATTAATTGAAAATGTTTTTGTGGTTTGAAGGTCGATTATTTTTCCATATGAAATTTACGGTTTTGTTGATGCGAAATGGATCACATAAGATCACAAGAAATCCATTGCAAGAATTGAAGCCAACCAAGGCTATTCATGATCATGAGATAAAAACATGGCTAGCTTTAGGGATCAAGTCCAAAAAAAAGGGGGTGGAAAGAAAAAGAAATGTCATTTCACTTTAGCACAATATATTTACCTATGTAATGTTATAGTTAGTTTGTTCGTGTCTCAAATTGTAGCATCAAAAAATACTTATTATTTTATTTGTTATAGAAAAAAAGAATGATCAATTTTTTTTAGCAAATGACACTAGAAATAGAGTTGCTAGTATACGTACATCCCAAAGTTGATAGGAATAAGCTTACTAGAGTCCAAAGTAAGTTACATAATTCCATTTGAAAAGAAGTTTGTATTTTAATAATATCATATAATTGTCAAATTGATTATGGATGTCAAATTAATATCATATTAATTACAATTGTATTTATATAATGTCTAATTGGCATCCATATCTTATTAATTACATCCATATCAATTTGACATCTATATCATATTAATTACATTTATATCATATATTTGACAAATATATGATATTATTAATTACATCCATATTTGTATTTTAATAATATTATATATTTGTCAAAGTGATTATAGATGTCAAATTAATATCATATTAATTACAATTTTATTTATATAATATTTAATTTACATCCATATCATATTAATTACATCCATATTCATAATTATTTGATCTTATTACACTAATAAAACTCTCTTTAACCAATGTGATTCTCTCCTCTAATAAGGTAAATATTCAATTTAATCACCATTAAGAAAAGACTAGTGTATTTAACCTTTTGAGCATACTTGAAATTTAACATGGGAAATGCTATCTTCTCATATAAAACGCGTTAGCATATATGCATTACCTTTAAATCAATGAATATAATAATGTATATGGCTTTCCTTTCACCATAAGACTATAATGAATATGGATTTCCTTTATAATGAATATAAAAATAGTCTTGTGATATCCATAAGACTATTTTGGATTTTATCTTTTAACGCTTATCCCAGTCACCCATTTTATATTTTAAACATTTAATTACATCCATATATTCATATATTTTTATATGGTTGTGATATCCATAAGATTATTTTGGATTTTATTTTTTTAACGCTTATCCCACTCACCTATTTATATTTTCAACATTTAATTACATCCATATTTTATATAACTATGGAACCAAATTCACCACATTCAGGTAGGGAAAACATAAATCCATTCATTGCAAACACTGCCACGGGTCGTGTTCCAGGTTCAGATAGTCATGATCGCCTCCATACCTTCTTTCCTTTTGATAGATGGGATGATGTATGCTCCTAACCAATGTGTGACATTTTGCTTGACTGGAAAATGGGAGGAGTGGCGCACGGAGTGGAGCTCCGCTCTTGGGGTGCCAAAGCGTCGCCCTATCCTATATTGGGAACAAATGGGGGGAAACAGACCACACGAATTCTTACATAGGTATAGCCCCAGGATCTATCTTGTCCCCAATCCTAATGAATGTGATATTGCCTCTCTTAGATCTGTTCGTAAAGGAGCTATGCAATGAGGAAGTGGCACAAGGAGCGGAGCTTGTCCCCAATCCTAATGAATGTGATATTGCCTCTCTTAGATCTGTTCGTAAAGGAGCTATGCAATGAGGAAGTGGCACAAGGAGCGGAGCTCCGCTCCTTGCGCCACTTCCTCACTGCATAGCTCCGTTACGAACAGATCTAAGAGAGGCAATATCACATTCATTAGGATTGGGGACAAGACAGATCCTTGGGCTATATCTATGTAAGAATTCGTGTGGTTTGTTTCCCCCTTTTCGTTCCCAATATAGGATTGGTGAGGAGCATTCGTATCAGATTCAGTAAGTTCTCATCTGTAATTTGTTTATGGATAAGATTGATAAGGAGGTTATGTTGAGCTCGGTCAAAGAATCTCCTTATGTTGGCATGGATCAGGCGTCTCACACCTTTCCATCGTGGGACTCTCGGGAACACTGCTTGAAGTACTCAAATACGGGCGAAATCCAAACAACACAGGCAAAAAGATGGGATCGTAGAGCTCTTAAAGTGCACTTGCAATTTAGCGAAATACCACTTGATTTACGGGATAGGAAATAGTGAGTATTTCTTTTTTTTCTCTAAGGACCTTGGTTGGCTTAGGAATCCATCCATATGCTAGCATAGGAGAGAAATGAAAGGCCCCCTTTAGTAATGAACCAGAAATCTCCAGCAAGGCCAACGATATCTCAGAAATGGTTTCGGTACGATCAACCGCGGCTTAAAACCCTCTGAAGAACTGATTCGCTCATACGCGATCACCAGGTTAGATATGTGAGCTACTGCGCCATCATGTTCGTCTATTTTCCCTAAGAATTTAGGTGCCTTATCTTTTGGAAACTAATAATTGAAACCTATTATGTTCCATTTTGTGGCCCCCTATTTTTTGGCATTAATTCCATCTGTTCTCCTTTAAACTCAACTTGCCGAAATTATAACCGTAGTTCTCGCTACTTCTAATTGGTCATTGGGTTCTAGCAAGTACTAGGGGAGAAGTGAATGTTCTTCAATATATAGAAATCTTTATTTTTCCGTGACTATAACGGGTGTTTCGGGTGCAGAATGATTACGTATGCTCTTATTGTTGGGAACGTACTCCTTTTGATTGTGAGAGTGGGAGTCCAAAGATAATATGATTCTTTGCCTTAATTCGATAAATTTGATGCTTATATTTCCCTAGGAGACCCCGTGTAGACATGGAAAATCATTCCTAGAATTACTAAAAAATGCAAAGTGCTACTGCAAGCCGGACCTAGTAAAAATCCTTGTTTATCCATAGGGGAAAAGATGGTTATATTTCAGAAAAATCCCACCCTTTATTGGAACCAAACTGTACTAATCGAGTTAGGTGGATTAAATAAATTGGGCAAATTCCCTAGTAGATCCACGCAGTTCAAGTTTCCAGTTTAGTCCCGATTCAGAGGGCGAACGAACAAGAAGCTATTCAGTTTTACTTAGCTCGCCTATACTGGGGGGATCAGCTTCCAGCAGAACTATACGGTTCATATCTGGTCATCCGAAGCGAAAGTTGACCTCAGATTCTATTTACCACTTTGAAATATTCAAATATTTAACTCGTCATACCTTACGAAATATTTATCGACGCCATCACTTACGAAATTGTGATTAAGGGGAAGGGAGAAGTGGCGCAAGGAGCGGAGCTCCACTCTTGGGGTGCCAAAGCGCCGCTCGTGAAGGAAGGCGCTTTGGCACCCCAAGAGTAGAGCTCCGATCCTTGCGCCACTTCTCCCTTCTCCTTAATCACAATTTCGTAAGTGATGGGGTCGATGAATATTTCGTAAGGTATGACGAGTTAAATATTTGAATATTTCAAAGTGGTAAATAGAATCTGAGGTCAACTTTCACTTCGGACGACCTAGCACTTTAAAACTTTAGTACACCAATAATATTGCCACGTGGAGGTGATAACATTTTTTTCGTTTTGAAGGGGGCATTTTTTGCTGTGGGTTTTGATGTTTTTATTTATATCATATGTGGTACATTTTTTTCATTATGACATTTTTAAGGTCATGTTATGGGGTGGCATATATTTTTTTTATATGATATGTCGCTACATGGTTGGGTTCTTATCCATATGATGGATAATATATTTTTTATGTCATTTTATATAGAGAGAGGGGTTTGTTATCATAGTGAAATATTGTTATCTTAAAACTAATGTATTTTAAGTTATATGATGTGATATTTATTTTTTTAATATTTTTATTTCATCTTTTGTGAAGATTATAACGGTGAATATTTTTGATATCATGTTTTATGATGTTTATGGTGGTTAATATTTTTGATGTCATGTTTTTGTGACATTTATGGTTGTTATTATCTAATTTTAAGATTTTGTTATATAATAATTATTTTTAAATGGTGTAATTTAATATTTTTGTTATTGGATATATGTTATAAATATTTCAAATTGAAATTGTTTTCAACCTAGAGACTAGCATTGATGAAATGTTTTTTTTTTTTTTTAATTTTGGAGGCAATTACAAATTTGGCAAAATTCAAGCTTAACTAATTATGACTCTAGAGGGTTCCAATTTTCACCAAATGGTCCCGAATTTGAAATGAACAGTATGGTGAGTCTTATAACACCACAATATGGTATATGGACACTTTGTATCAGACTTTATACCTTTGAAAACTTGTTTTGGGTTAAGGTGAAACAATACAATTTTACTAGGAAATTGTGTTCAAATCCCCCAAGGGTGATGGTTGAACTAGCTCTCCAAATCAGGTACGACCCTCCCAAATTCCAAAACAAAGTATGGGAATGAGTATTAGACATCAATGAATGTCCTTGATCATGTTTATTAAGTTTTGAAAAATGGATTATGATCTGTAACATTTGTAAGGTAACTTTCATAGGAATTGCCTAAGGGAACTTGCATTACTAGCTAGACTTTGACATAGGAAAGGTAAAATATATGGTTCTAAGAGTAATATGGAACATGGTGGTAATATATGGAATACAAATTTCTTCGCAAAAATCATAAAAATCAAAGGAATAAATTCCATATCCATTGATAATGATCCACTACAATGCAATTACATAAAGAAAAGAATTAATGCTATTCAAGTTCTTCCACATGAATTACAAGAAGTTGGTTTGAAGAAATGAGAGTTTAGTGAAACACTTGTGGTGAAGATGTCAAAAGAGCCTCAACCCCCATTATGAGGGATGTTTGGAAAGAAGCACTTCAGGCATCTTGCAAACATAGAAGAGTCAATGAAAGAGGACATTGATGTCTCTAAGGAAAACCAAGCTCCATAAAATTCCAATTTCGATGAAGAATTTAGCCTACATGATATTGTTGATTAGTTTAATGTCTTGAATAAAATGTTAGATTTGACAAATTTTTGATAAGATATATTAGTATTGTTTTTACTTTCAGACTTCATTTTAGAAATAAAATCTCTATATATATTGTTTTTAATATGATATTTAAAAATATATGGTGTATTTTTTTGTGAATTTATGTGAATCATAATATTTAGAAATATAGTATGAAATAGTATCATTTTTTACAAAAAAATCTATGAAAATATTTTGAAAATGGTTGTAAATGTCTTTATTTTATAGAATTTCTTAGAATTTTGTCAATAAAAAAGTCTTATTTTGCCTATAAAAATGTCTTATTTTAAAGAAAAATTGCAATATATATATGTGTGTGTGTGTTTTTCAATATAACTTGCTTCTAAATGTATGGTATTTTGTTAAATGTCTAAAAAACAGACTTGAAAATAGAAAGTAATAACTTTTTTATGACGAAGATGATTCAAAGGCCAAAAAAAATGCCTTAAAATGAAAATGTGTGATACTGGTATCAACCCTTTTTTAAATGGAGGTAAAATTAGCTACTAAAACTAAGAGAGAGAAAAACGACAACTGTGTCGAGTTCTCATTTCATAGTATAAGTGATTAAATATGTTTATGACACTAAGCATGTCATTGATTGGTCATTATTACAGGTGGAACCTGAGGGGGAATATCCCCTGAGCCTTTACATATATTCGACAAGAGAGAAGTGCAACTTCGGAAGCGCATTGTAGTCCAATTGAAAGTGCAGTGGAAGAACTTTGAGGTAGATGAGGCTACCTGGGAGAATGAGACCAGCATGAGAAAGGCTTACCCCACCTTGTTTCATGATCTCATTCAGAGTCCCTAGAACACCAAGGATGGTGTTGTACTAAACGGGGAGGGATGTAATATCCTGAATTTTTGACCTACCATTTATAGGAATGAGCCTATTGATCACGATGTTATATTGATGTTTTACTTTTATATTGGGTCAAAGACCTCACTGCATATGAACATGATAATTTGCTTTGTATATTGGGCATAAGCCAATTGTTGATGATATATGTGTATATATGTTGGTTGTGTTAGGTGTGGACCCTCAAGCACATGATTGATGAAATGTTTTGTGTTGGGCGTGGACCCTGAAGCACATGATCGATGAGATGTTTTGTGTTGAGCGAGAGGTTCTAGAGAACAGGAGTACTTACATTTGTGTTAAGCACAAAGCTCTAGAACACATGAAAATATAATTGGAAATGTTGGGCATAATCTCTGGAGCATTCCATGTTGATGTTGAGCATAAGCTCTGGAGCATCGGATCCTTAGCCATTGTATCCCTAGGTGTATCGTACAAGTACATCCTAGCATTTAGTGTTGAGTGAGAGCTCTGGAATTGCACTATGTTTGTAAATCCATGTTATAAGCATTGAGTATGGGCTCTGGTAAATAGCTAGGGGTTACTGAAAATATTAAAATCACCTCCGAGTGAAAATGACTCGAGAATAATATTGATCTCATCATACTTATTTTTAAGTGATTAAATGAAATTTCAAATTTCTGTATTCTCATCAAGTACTGAATAACTACCACATTATACGAGGGAAATCCAACATGTAAGGATCTTTAGAGTTGCCTAGCCTAGTAGATCTGAGCCATCTATCTACTTGATCTTCATGAAGAAGTGTCGTTAAGTCTAGGGATCATGATACATGATGCCCGAAGACAAATGTTAACAAGTATTTTAATACTATGTATTTTATACATAGTATGTATAAAGAATTAATTACGATTAATTATATAATTGAATACAGAAAGAAGAGAAGATCCACCAATTATTATTTATTATTAAAGGATTAATAAATAGTGAAATATCTATGAAAGACTAACTAGGAACTAGTTGAAAGTTCCTAGGTTAAGAATTGAAAAATTACCCCAGTAAATTAAAAAGGGTTAAATCAAGAAATCAATGATTTCTTGATTTAACTTCCCCTTTGACTGAAAATTCTGTCTATAAATACTCAAGCCAAGCAAAGGGTTGGGGTTCTGATTTTTTTTTATCTAGGAGAATTATTATTCTGCCTTTTTTTTTCTCTCTCAAGTGTTTTCTTGGAGAACTTTTCCTGCAAGGGAAAGAGGATTGATTCAAAACTGATTACTAGTTAGGAAACCCTACCTTAGGATCTCTAAGCTACTTTCATGTTGGAGTCCATCTCAGGGGGATCCAGATTAGAACCAAGAACGGTTCCGGGTCATGGTGGGGAGGAATGTGGTAGTCCATAAGTGATTTGGTCATCAAATAGAGGTCAGATATGCATCGCATTATTAATGCTAGTTATTTGAGTGTGCAGGTTCAACCATTAATAGAGATTCAAGATCAGGTATGAATCCCTATCCTTCCTATTCTATTTCTTTAAATTAATTACTAGATTTGCTAGGTAAATGTTTTCAATGCATTTCCTAATCCTATGTCTTGGATTCTCTAGTTAGAATCTGCTAGGGTTTGTATTTTCTTTAATACTATGTTTTAGGCTATAGATTCTATTGTATGTTGTACATTTCTAGGGATTGTACTTTTGAGTTGACTTTTGTATTATTTCCATGCTTAGTTTATGTGTACTATATCTAGGTGTTGTTACTAGTTAGCTTATTATTGTTCTACAGGTTGCATTACTCTGCTGACATATTTCATTTGTTAGCAGAGGGTTTTTTTTAATTCAAAATTCATTTAGAAGTACAGGTTAAATATATATAGAAATACATATATAATAGTATTCAAATAGTTGTATAATAAATTTACTATTTATTTTATTTATAAACTAAAGTACAGAATTTAAATATTCTAAAATAAACCAACTAAGTACACACAAAAACTAAATCTAAGATAACAACTCATTAAAGGCCTTCAAGGTCTCTCTCAACAAGTAAAAATTAAATATCATAACATTCCATTAAATAACCATAATCATAATTAACCAAACCGATAAGGCATCACGACGATCCATGTGGTCCAATATCAAACCTCTGTCTTATTATATAATTTCCATAGTCCAAATCGCTTAGTCAATAATCGCATCCATTTACGTAACTCAAATGTTATAATCCACAATCTTATCATTACAGTCATCATTTTATAAAACATAAAGTGTTTTAAGGTCCCACATAAATCTACACACAACCATCACATCACATTAAATAATTAATAACTAAAACCCATTTTGCCAACATAGGTTGCAACATCTAATCCTATGGATATCCAGACTCAAGGAAAAAACATTAATAATGAACCATAAGCATTTTATACTAAAACAATAAGCAAATCACATAACCATCTTCACACAGTCACGCTACAGTAACCAAACGATATCGTGGGTTTTCCATAACCCTGGCTATTACGACCATACCTTTTAAATACAATTTACATATTAAAATGCCAACTAAGCTATCGCAGTCATTAGGAGAGGCACATGCCATTCATGGCATGGCCTGCACCCATGCTAAGCCTTTACAAAACAAAAAGTTCTATACTTTGTCTAAAACAAATTCTCCATTTTAATGCTAACGCAGAGCATACGGTGGCAAGCAAATGGGCTACGACACCATTGTTACAATGGAGGAGCCCATGGCATAAATCCCCAAGCTTTAGAAGCTTTCCCAACTTAAAATACAAACAAAACAAATGGAGTGTTGTGCATAATTCCAAAACCCAAACCATTATTTATACACTGAGTAAAATCCGCGAGCTGAAAGCCACGAATCGAACCCAGTAAGTCAACATTGTAAAACACATCATTAAAATAACTACACAATACCAATTTCTTTACACAGTATAATTTATTAAGAATGCTGAACGAAATCATATGCATTTCATACCAAAACCCATTTACAGTCTTCACATAAAAGCCTATGCACTGTATTTTTTACATAAGAGGGAATGAATCCTCTTTTACAAACAATTAGTATTAAAAATGTTAAATGGAAAGCTGTGAGATATGGCACCATTACAAATAATGGTGGATCCACGGCTCATATGACAAACCTCCCAACGATAGTAAAAAAACCCAGAGCAAGCTATGTTATAAACCTCGAAGGCAGAGTCAACAATTGCCACATGAAACCCCAACCCTGTAAAGAATCCCAACTCAGAAATTCCCAAAACAAGAGGAGGCAACTAAATCTTGCTAGCAGGCTTATCATGGTCGTGAAGAAGCAATCCCAAATCAACAGTGTAGCTCTGTGCAAACCTTGGAGCACCTTCGTTTCCACCTGCAAACAATTCAACAATGGCATGAGAAGCATGACCATGCCATGGAGAAAACAACGAAGCAATGCATTTTACATAGAGGTGGTCTAGCTTACTTGGAAGTTGATGGAGGTCACCTCACTTCTCCAATTGCGCAAAGGCCACACGAAACCACAAAGCCAAAACCACATAATGCACAATCAACGAATGCCCAAATCCTTTGCCAAGTGTTTTCACCAACCCCGATGGCATTAATGGCGCCAGTTGGTGACCATTAACGCATCCATAAATCCTCACCATAGTGTATGGATCATCGTTATACCATATACTATTCAAGTCATGAGTTAAACCCTTTATCCTATGGTTTTGCCACCCTTTAAATATCAGCGTAGACTTAATACTTAGGACATGGTATGTATAACATAGTCTCCCAACGTTAAATTATGCGCAGACCTTAAACACTATGGTATAGTGTTTACAATGTTATCCCTTAGCATCAAAGTTTAGATTCTTACATGCCCCTTTTCTAGATCATATAGGTAGCGTATGCTCTTAGGGTTTTATTCTAGGTTTTGTAGTATTTAGGAATCAGGGAAAGCGTAGTATGCCATGATGCCCTTGCGAGGAAGAACAAGCGTAAGTTTTCCAAACTCATAACCAAGGCAGACCTGCAAAATAGAACAAGAGGAGAGTAATTAATTAACCAAGGGATAGATAATAATAATGGTAAGGATAGTAAATTAATTCACAGCATCTAGTAAATAAACTAAGGAAGATAATTAATGAACGTAGGGGTTACCTAAGTCGTAAAACAGAACAGTAATAAAAGTGCAAGGTGGAACTGGAAGTATAACTAGGAATTGAATTGCTTCAAGTAAAAAATAATCTTGATGTTGCAAGAGTAACCTATAAGTCAATAAATACGGTGCCTTAGTTCGTATGAACAAGCTTGCATAACGAAGAAGGACCTTCCCTCTTAGATTGTCATGGGGAACGAGTCCCGCCACTCCACCACTTTGTTCCCATCAACAAAGTTAAGTTAGTTTTTATTAAATAAACAAAGTACACATGTGCAAGAGAAAAACAATGGTCTATACAATTCATTAATTCATCGACAGTAATAACTAAGATATATCAATAGTTTAAATAACTGAAATAAGACATAAGAAATAAACGAACTAATAGTCAATGAATGGATAAGAGATTAACAAGATAGTATGGGTAGATTCTGAAGAGATCGATAGTATAAGTAGCACCTGTATTTTTGCACGAGTAATAATGATCCCCTTTGGGTAGTTTTCACTAGCCTATAATTTTTTTTTTCAGTTTTTCAGGACATTGCATTAATTTTGGAGGAAGAAAAGGAAAAAACTACTTTTTTGTTCGTATTTTCGACATATCTCCCTGCGCGTTTACTCAGATTTCGATCAAGAGAGCTCGTTCGATGAGAAATTAAATTCTACATCCAATGAGTACCCACTCGGCTTACTTTTGATGGACCCCGCTACCCCGAAAACAAGAAGAACTTGAAAAAACATGATGATGACATCATCATCACATTTTTTCGGGTATTTCTTATTTTTGGGGTAGACGAGTCAGGAAAAAGTATGTCGAGTGGGTACTTGTTGGATGCGAAATTTAATTTCACATGTAGGGAGCTCTCCCGATAGAGATTTGAGTAAAAATGCAGGGAGATATGTCGAAAATACGAACAAAAAAAGTATTTTTTTATGATACCTATCCCCAAATTGAAATTAAAAATTTGTTTAAGACCTATACGATATTTCAAATTTAAATCAATTTCATTGGCTAACACATGATGACATGGAATTTGAATTAGTGTTAAAAGGCCCATTTTGAGTTGAAATTTCCTCTAATGCTTATATATACTTGCAGAACTATATGCATCTCTCTTTTAACCCTAGTACATTAATGGCCTCTTAAACCCTAGCCATAGGAAGTTTTCCTCTACAACAAAACTGGAGACTCCACTAGGGAGAGCCTTGTCTATTTGGGGTTTCTTTATATTTCTTCCAGTCTTTTGCATTAGTTTCAGGTCCTTCTTTCCACTTAGGAACACCTTCTATGTCTGATAAAACACCTCCCTTGCCTTTCTAAGGCAGTTTTTAACCTTTTTGGGTTTTTTCCCACCGGCACGCGAGTTGCAAACTACATAGTTGCATGTCTTGTTTTGTACATGCGACCTGCTATACTGTGAACCCATGTGTGACAAGCGACCTATCATTAGTACAACCCACATGTGCCCCTAAAACAGTGTTTCTTCCTCATTTTGAGGTTTTTTTTGTTGTTGTGGGTTGTTTGGTAGGTCTTTTGGGGTCCTCTGCAAGTGCATGACTCCAAGGAGTTAGTGTTATCCATTTTGGGTGTTCTTTATCTATGTGGTAATTCCTTTTGTATCATTAGGTTTTTATCTTTCCTCATCCCCCCACCCCCTTCATTTGGCATGATTTTTGGCTTATGTTTCTGGTCAGCCTCTGTTAGTTATCTTTGCCTGAAATTAGAAGCTTATTGGTCTTTGTTTCCTTCTTCCTTTGTTTTTTAACTTCACCTTTCCAAAGTACTTGAATTCTCTTATGCAATCCTTCCTTCCAAGTAAGGTGTATACTAACTTTAGGGCATTCTAGAGTTTGTTTGGTTATTGTATAGCAGAGTTCATTTTGCTTTGTTCTTGTTATATGCATACTTTTGTTTGTAGGTAGTTTTTATTTTCCATTTATAAAAGAAAAAGAAAAAGAACATATAGTTGTTTAATATGCATGTAGATTAGGGTTTTTTCTTTAATGCACTGCATATCATTATTTTGGAAAAAATAAAAAGAAATTGTTCTTTTGTGGCTTTCAAGTTTCTATTTGAAAAGAAAGAGAAGCGTTTTTTTCTTTTTGCATTTCATTTCTCTTTGCTTAGTCATTTTGTTTCAAGTTTGAGTCAAAACACCACATAAGTTTCACGCCATTTTCCTCTAACTAGAAAAATCCTATTAAAAAGAACGACATAATTAAAAATTATTAATAAGTTTTCTTTTTTAGGCTCCTACACCAACTAGCTTAGGTTAGAATTGTGGATTAGGGAGTTTTAACTCTCCACAAGTATTTGATTTTAGACGTAGTTGGTCAATCACTATGTAAATCCTCCTCTGTGTTGATTGTATCTGGGAAGATCCTCTCAAACGGGACCTAAGCACGAGACCACGTGAGGACCTAGATTGAGGAGATAGCTCTTTGATTCCTTGTCAAAACATAGACCAAGGTTTTTGCACATTTGCGGAATTCTATCAATACCACCTTTTGGGCCCCATGTGGTGCCAGTGTTGACAGGGTTTTGGGATTTGCTACCCTCTCCATGTGTACAAATAAGGATTTCAACTACCTACCCAGACTGTCAGTATATTTTTGGTAGCTTTTAGCCTTTTTGACATCTAGGGTTCATACACAGGTATACTGGAATGCAATTTCTGGTCTACCTTGGACGGGCTTGGAAGATAGCCCTGGTAGATGGTTTGGGAGGGCGGTTGGGTGATTCCTCTGCTTGTTCCTAAGAACAACTACAGGGAAGCCAAGTAAATATCTATCCGCTTTCTTCTGGAAGGCATATATTGTACGTATTTGTCTGTTTGGATTTAGGAATTTTTTAGTGATTGCTGTGTAGTTTGTCTGTACTTAGTTTTCCTTCAAGTGTGTGCTTTATAGCTTTGGTTTCCTATCAACCTCAGACTTTGTCTTATTGTTTGAAACTATGGCTAACACCCCTTTGAATGGAAACCAAGAGATCCTCATGCTGGGAACTCCTTGTACTATTCCTCTTACAGGGAATGTTGGTTTTCCTTTGATGGCCACCTTGAATCTACCTGGATTCACCCTAGGGATACCAGTTTGTTTGTTTTCCGCTCCAACTATCCTGAATGCTCTTGATGCTTCTCAAGTAAGTTCCTTATATCAAGGGAATCAAAACAATGCTTCCCCTTCACCTGTAGTTGCTTCTCCTCCTCCTTCTACTTCATGCGGTGAAAATACTGATACTAGTAACCAATGGTCTAAAAGGAGTAATGGAGGGAGGAATAGGAAGAAGACACATAAGAAATGGGGCACATGTTCAACCTCTACAAGTCAAGTTGAACCTCACCACCCAACCTCTGTAGTTGATATTGGGAGCACCTATCCAACCTTTGCAATTCATGTTGGATCTAAGCACTCAACCTCTGCAAGTCAAGTTGATCTTCACCATCCAGCCTCTACAAATAATGCTAGTGGGATGATTCCAACCTTTCCAGGTCACGTTGGATCCAGTCACTCAGCCTCTATAGTTCATGCAGAGGGAACCCATTCAAACTCTGTTCAAGTTTAACCTCCCCATCCAACCTCTGCAAGTCATGTTGGATCCATCCACTCATCCTCTAAAGTCAGGTTGGGGGAACACACTCAACTGCTGCAAAGCATGCTGATCCTAACCATTCAGCCTCTGTATTTCATGTTGGTGGTGCCCATCCAACCTCTGCAGGTCATGTTGAACCTAGTCTCTCAGCCTTTGCAGGTCATGCTAGTGGAAGTCTCTTAGCCTCTGTAGTTCATGTTGAGGAGAAAAATTCAGCCACTGTGAGTCATGTTGACATTGTTGAAAAGAATAACCGTTCAAAACATAAGACCAAATTCCCTTGTAATATTTGTGAAGGATACCACCTTACTTATAAATTCCCTTCCATTGCCGAGGTACAAAGAGTTTGGTTTCATGGTCATCCCATTTTTAAACATTCTTAAGTTTTTCAACAACCAGCCTCTCTTAGTCAGTTTGGACCCAGTCACCCAGCCTCTAGTGACCATGTTGGGGTAAAAATCTCAGCCTCAGTAGATCATGATGAGAGAAAAAGGTCAACCACTGCTAGTCATGTTGACACTGTTGAGAAAATTGGTCGTTCTAAGTGCAAACTTAAGTTCCCTTGTAAGCTATGTGAGGAAGATCATCTTACTCACCAGTGCCCTGCTACCGCAGAGGTGTGAAGAGTGTGGTCTGAGACTCAAGGATTTCCTTCTCCTGAAGAGCCTGTAGTTTTTCAACCACCTACTCAAACTTTGGTTGATCTAGTGGTCAAACCAATCTCAGCTTTGGTCGATCCCGCTCTTCTTCCGGAGAGTGATCCTTATGTGATTGAAACAATGTCATCTTTGGTCAATCCCAATCTCCCTTTTGAGTGTGACCTTCATGAAGCGATTGAATCGATTCTATCGTCGATCAATCCCACTCTTCCTTTGGAGAGTGAAGTGTCTACTAGTCACATTTTCTTCACTTCCAGTTCATAACTTACTGAACAAGGGGGCATTGAACTTACTTCGGATGAACCCCCACCAAGATCTTGGATTGCTTCATTTAATTGAGATAGCCTAGTTGAGCCACACCTTCCTTCTAATGTACCTTTCCAGATAAAGGTCAAAGTTGAACCATACATGATTGCTCGTTGTATTGTTGATGAAGGAGCCTCATTTAGTATATTGTTTGCTCGTTCTTGGTGAGGCATGGGATCTCCCAGCCTTTTATCGACTACCAGTTAGTTACTGGCATTTGATAGAAGAACTAGTATAGACTTGGGAATTCTTTCTCAAAAACCTGGTACTTTGGGTGGGAATATTGTCTTAGTTGACTTCATGGTTATAGAAGACCCCTTGGACTTCAATATGCTTGTCGAATGTGATTATGTCTATGCCATGCAAGCTGTGGTGTCAACATTCTATTGTGTGATGTACTTTAATCATGGAGAAGAAATTGTCACTATCGATCAGTTGGATTTTATTGATTCGTCTCCTAACCCAACTAGATACCATGCATTTCCTTTATTAATTCCCAATGTTTCTATAGACACTACCTCACCATGGGTGAGCTATGTGGCCTCATGTCCTTTGCATTCAATTGCTACTGAGAAGCAGCCTTTGTTTTCATGCTTACCTTCTCGAGACTTGATCTCGGCGGTTGACAAGGGNTGGGTGAGCTATGTGGCCTCATGTCCTTTGCATTCAATTGCTACTGAGAAGCAGCCTTTGTTTTCATGCTTACCTTCTCGAGACTTGATCTCGGCGGTTGACAAGGTGAGTCATCCTATACAGATTGTGGAGCCTACTCTCCACTCTATCGATCCATTTGGAAGTTCAAACATGTGTCTTATATTGGATGATCTCCTTCCTTCAGATGAAGTCTTCCTAGAGTATTTGATACAGTCTAACCTTCTTTTGGATGTTGGTTAAGTTGTGACTAATTCTAACACTGATTTTCTTAGTAATCCTGATATTTCCATGGATCGGTCTTCTTATGTTGGTATTTTTTATTTTTTGGAATCTCCCTTCGAATAGTAAGTCAGTGATCCTGATGAGTTTGATTTTTCTTATGAATTTTTCTACTCTTGTGATACCGAGTTTGTTCCTACAGACTCTATCTCCCTTACTGATTTTTTCTCTCCTTCTGATGTTGATCTTAATGATTATAAACCCTAGAGCCTTGGTGCTATATAATCTTCTTTGGTCGATTCTAGTTTGACTTTACCTTTTGTAGAAGATAGCAAAGTCGCATGTGTTTCTGCCAAAGTGACCTGCATTGGATCTTTTCTTTTGAATATGATTCTAATGTTGTTTTTTCTTGGAGACAGGATTTGTAGTTGGATCCATAACTTTTTACTGACCTCACCTTATGGTTCAAGTTGTAACTGCATTTTCATGTACCTTGCTCGTGCTTATGAGCCTGGTGTCAGCTTCCACTCTTTTATCTTGTTGTATAAGCCCTCATCTTTGCTCTCATCATTTCTTAGCCTTGTACCATTTTTACTTTGCAACTTGACACCTTTTACCTAGAGGAGATGCTCCCCAAGTGTCCTTATCTTGCCCGATTTCGACACTTCCATGACAACACTTCATGAAAGTCACTGAAAAAACACCTAACTTGGAGGCACCATATCCATATTTTGGTAACTTTTTTTGACCTCTTATCTACACCATTGGAAAGTTTTTTCAGTTAGCTAAAACTTTCCAGAAGACACCAAAGTCTGAAAATTCCTAGAAGTACCATAAAATTGATATGTTTGATGCACACATGAGTTGCCTTAAGGAAACCCATGAGTTTCCTTAAGGAAACCCTCATGTTGCACGTGACTTGTCGATATAATACTCATGTGTACCCTAAAAACGTGACTATTTACATTGCAACCAGTGTGTCATACATGAATATTTGTACTGCAACCTGCATGTACCTCCTAAATACGCAACTGTGGTCTCTGCAAGCCACGTGTTTTTCCTATATATGTCAAAAAAAGATGTTTCTCAAATTTTGGGTAGTTTAAGTGGTTATGCAACTGAATCCTTCAGTTGTAACTAATCCTATCCTCATCCCTAACTCTAGAGAACACTTCATAAGAGAGGGAGAATTTCCATGAGAGGGGACCTGAACTTTTGCATTGTCACGTTGGAGGAATTGGGACTCTCTTTGCCCACGCATTTTCTCTAGAAGCTATCTCCTTGTGTTGCGGATGTTGGGGGATGAGTTCCTTGGATCAGAGAAGCAACAAAACCAGATCAAGGTTTGGTGAGGTGCCCAACTTGGAGAGAAGGTATATTTGTACTTCTTTTCATGATTAATAAAGATGTGATGTCCTTCTTCTTCCCAAATAATTGTTCAATATGTAATTGAATCTCTGTTTATGATCATATGATGATGTTAATCAGATTATTATTTCATCTTTGATTATCATTGTTTTATATGTGGTCATATTGATTTGAGGAAGGTATAATTTGTTTTGTGGGTCTATTGGAGCAAGAGGAGCAAGAAGAGGATTGAAGGGCTACTTGGATCAACCTTTGTTTGGCTAAGGTATGAAACATTCTAATCTCTAAGTCTTGCTTATATATACTTGCAAAACTATGCATCTCTCTTTTAACCCCAATATGTTGATGGCCTCTTCAACCCTAGCCATACGAAATTTTACTCTACAACATACACACAAATTTGTGTGGACCGATGCAAACACCTTATTTGACTGGTAATGTTTATTTTATGACTTTCACTGATTATTTTAATCGAAAAAATTTGGTGTATTTGTTGAAAGAGAAATCTCGAGAATTTGATGTGTTTAAAAGTTTTAAAGCTATAGCTAAAAAAGAGAGTAACAAATTTATTAAAGTCTTGAGATCCAATAGAGGAGGTGAGTATATGTCAAATGAATTTATGGATTTTTTTCAATATTATGGAATTAAATGATAGTTTACTACTTGCTACACTCCACAACAAAATGGAGTAGAAGAAATAAAGAATCGGACCATTATGAACATGTCACAAATTATGATGAAGGAGAAGCATATTTCAAATGAATATTGGGGAGCTGTTGTTACTTATTCAATATACATTATGAATAGAAGAAAAACTAAGAGTGTGAAGGATCGAGTTACCCATAAATCATGGAGTAGTAAGTGTAACAACATATCTCAATTAATAATTTCTAGTTGTGTAGCTTATGCACATGTACCTGAAGAGATGAGGAGAAAGTTAGATGACAGAAGTCGAAAATGTATTTTTGTTGGATATAGTGAAGAATATAAAGCATACAGACTCTATAATCTTATCACCAAGAAGTATGTCATCAACAGAGATGTGGTGTTTAAGAAAGAAGAAGCATGGGATGAGAGCATTGATAAGTTGGTTGAAGAGGATGTCATTGCACCTCACGCAGAAGATGAAGAAGATGAATAGGGAACACATGGAGGACAGTCAACTCCACATACACCAATAGTAAGGACACCTGCCAAAACTCCTAGAACACATGAACATGGTAAACCATCAAATATTGGTGGAGAACAAGGAACGGGATCATAGGTAAGTAATGAATCAAATCCTACATTAACATCATTAAGAAATAGTGTAAGAGGTCAAAACATTAGAAGTTTAAGAGAACTATATGATCAAAATGAAGAAGTATATCAAGTTTCAAATTTTGAATTTATAGCATGTAATCCTGTAGATTTTAATGAGGATGTTAAAAATAATGTTTGGATAAAATCAATGGACGAAGAAATTGATTCCATAGAAAGAAATAATACTTGGGATCTTGTATATTTGCTTAACAATAAAAATTATATTGGTGTCAAAAGTATTTATAATACTAAGTTAAATGTTTATGGTGATGTTTGTTGGAATATATTAAACCCACTCATAATTAATTGGTAAGTCATCATTTTTTAGCTTTATGACTTGTCTCCATACAACTTGATTTTCCTATGAGGGATGTACTATTTATGTACACTATTATTCATCATTATTCAATGGAAGGATACACACCAATATTCATCTCTTCATTCATGTGATTCAATCTCTTTTCTTTTCTTCTCTCTGTAACTTAGTGAACAGTATTTTCAATTCCCTAGATAATACAAAAACATGTTTCCCATTACTCATGGTTCCACCAATAATTCTCATGGTTACATAAGTAGAGCTCATGGTTCCACCAATAATGTTCATGTTTCCATAACTAGAGCTCATGTTTCCACCACCTCATGACCATTAGTCATGGTTCCACCCCCGATGCTCATGGTTCCATAAAATAGAGCTCATGGTTCCACTAATAATGCTTGTGGTTCCAACAATAATGTTAATGGTTCAATTGTTGGCACAAACCCAACCAACAAAACCCAGTCGATAGGGGTTCCCACTATGTTGACACCCAACCCACCGCGATCTCCCTGAGCACCTTCCTAGACAAGTTTTACCCCGTCCAACAACACCCACTTAGTGAATGAAGTATCACCCGAAATGTTCGAGGGAAAGCAGATGAAACCAAGTTTTCGCAAAATAAGAAGGGACCATGTGCATCAACATATCAACTTAGCGCAACAAAAATAGATCTAATCATTCACTTAAACATTGACAGAACCATTCATCATTATTATTCAACAGATCACATCATTCCATTTTAAATGCAGTAACATTTTGATGTGAAAACAAATTTAACATGATAATATCATTTAACACAGAAAAACATCGCATCATAGATCCATGTCGCAAATCAACATAGCATTCATCAATTGAGTTGCAGAAGACGGTAAGATAGTAAAATAGAAAAGAACAAAACAATTCAGATCAACATTCTCCTTGTCATATTACTTCTGCGCCAAATCACAAATTCTTCAACAGAGATCAGAGATAAACATAAGGCAACATCTTTCTCAATAATGATCGGTTTGGATCTCAATCTATCTCAACCTCCTCCTTCTATATCCTCAACATTTGCAAAATCAACATCTACTTATAGGCATGTGCCTTTTCATTCAAGGTCTACTTAGATGACTTCCTAACTAACTCTTAACTAATTTTACAAAATAATGACCAATGTCCACAAAATATGATCCAAAACTAAAAAAAGGTGACACAAAATATGCAAACTGTTCTATTCTCCTCTTTGCGTGCCATCTTCTCTTTGTGCCGTGTCTTTGAGCTTGCACAGCATCCAAGATGATGTGCAACTAATGTATCCAAAACCCCTTGCCAACATCCATAAATAGAGCTCATGGTTCCACCATCAATGATCATGGTTCCATAAATAGATCTCATGGTTCCACCAACAATTTTCATGGATCCATTATCTTTGTTTGAGATTCAACCACTAAATGTGCAATATTCTTCAATGAAATACATGTACATGGTTTTTTTCAAGGTCCCATATGCATTATTCAAGTATCCACCACCTTGTGACCATGGATGCATTATTCACCAAATGGGTCATGGTCCATAAATAATGCTTATGATATTCATGGTCATTAAATGAACATGATTCCTCCCACATTGTTCACAGTTCCATCAAAATTGTTCATGGTTCCATTAATATTCTTCATGGTTCCACCCCTAAAATTTTTATTTTCCATTAATTTTGTTCAAGGTTCATTGCATGGTTCCACCACCTTGAAATGGTTACTCACAGTTCCGCCTCTAATGCTCATGGTTCCATAAATAGAACTCATGATTTCATAAACAAATCTCTTGGTTCCACCAACAGTGCTCATGATTCCACCATTAATGCTCATGGTTCCATAAATAGAGCTCATGGTTCCGCCAACAATGCTCATGTAAATATATCATGTGACCATGTATGTGTTACTCAACAGATTGTTCATGGTCCATAAATAATTCTTATGATATTCACGGTCCTTAAATGCACATGGTTCCACCCACATTGTTCATGGTTCCATCAAAACTGACCATGGTTTCAATTACTTTCTCCATGGTTCCACCCCTAAAATGTTCATTTACCATGAATTTTGTTCAAGGTTCCTTGCATAGTTCCACCACCTTACGACCATTACTCATGGTTCCACAAATAGAGCTCATGGTTCCATTAAAAAGCTCATGGTTCCACCAACAATGCTCATGGTTCCATAAATAGAGCTCATGGTTCCATAAATAGATCTCATGGTTCCAGAAACAAATTTCCTAATTCCATCAATAGTGCTCATGGTTCCAACAATAGAGCTCATGGTTCCATAACTATAGCTCATGGTTCCACCAACAATGATCATGGTTCCACAAATAGAGATCATCGTTCCACCAACAATTTTCATGCGTAGAAAAATGTTGATGGATCAATTAACTTTGTCGGCTCTTGTGTAGAATCCAACAAGATAGTTTAAAAGGTCAAGAATAAATTTATTTTGATGCTACTTGTAGAAGATGCCATTACTTATTGTTCCTTCTATTTTTTGTGCTATCGACAAAAAAATATGTTGATGCCATTACTTTCAATTTTTCTAGTTGTTTGTGTTGTCGACAAATTATCATGTCCATGCATGTATAATATAGCACCTAAAACTTCATGTAGGTGAAATACAACTTAGGAAATCAAATGAAATCAATATTGCAAAGAATAATAAATACAAGACCAAAAAATATGTAAAAAATGGCTATATATGGAATGAGATGAGAAGAATATGAGAATATCGTCGGGGACCTCAAGCACCTCTCATGTTTACCTCGTCGCTATTGTTTTTAATGTGTTTTGATATTCAAACTTCCCCTTGTATTCTTTTTTAATTGAAATTCAAATTTATTTATATCTTAATAAATATTATTTCATTATTTTAGAATTATATAATTTTAGAAAGTCATGTTTGCTTTGAAACTATGCTATATATTATTAACTCAATGTTTCCTTTTATTGAAATTCATGATTAGTTTCATCTCAACAAAAGCCAGATCAATATTTTGAGATTATGTAATTTTGAAAATTAATAAAATGAAATAAATATCAAATTTTTTTTCCTCATAATACATTTTATTGATATTAGATATTTAATTTATTTTTGAAAACATGATAATATATTGATATAAAATCAAATTTAACTATATATATAAGTTTTATATTTAGATTATTGAAAATGTGATGAAAATTTTAACAATCTTTTAATTTTATTAAAAGTTTAAAAATTTAAATATTATTTAATAACATTAATCCAAGTACACATAATAAATTTCAAAAATTTTACACTTATTGTTATAGAGAAGGATAATCAAGGTATGGTTAAATTAGATTAATGTTAAATTAGACTTAATCAAAGCATCATGTCACTAACAAGAGTTAAACTTGGGTGGGGAGGATATGAATCATTTCTCCCAACCACCCAAACTACATCCAAGGTGCAATTGTTTTTCAAATATTATTATAAACTTATGGTGTGAATATATAATTTGAGAAACATAAAAGTTAAAGATAAAGCACAAGTCCAATCAAGAAACAAAGATTCACTTTATTGCAATATCTTACTTAAGAGTTTGAAAAAACAATGCAATTAGTTCCATCCATATATTACTTTATTGTTATTTAATTTACACTAGAACACCCACATAGTTTGTGGTTGGAATTGTTGGTTATCCATTCATCAAATATAAGTTATCCATTTATCAACTATCATTTATTTTTTATATTCATTTTATATAATTGTTTATTTCAAATTTTGAACTAGTGTCATAGAATCAATCTTGAGGGTACACTTGTCTCATCCTCATTTGTAGATAAAAAAGTATAAATCGTAGTCCACGCAAATCTCAAATAAAAACCTCTATAAACATAATTATATTCATAAAATAAATGAAATTTATTAATTTTAATATATTAAAATTTATAAAATATATAATTATTATCTTATAATTTAAATAACCCTCACTTCATATTTATTTTAATTTTAATTTATAATAACTTTAAAAAATCAAATTTATATTAATGTAAATATTTCCGAAATAAATTTGTATCCTACATTTACAATTCTATTTTAATGGAATTTAATATTTATCTCATTTGAGTATTATAATTCAACATAATATTTTATACAAAATTAAAGATAAAAAATTAAAGTAATAATAAATCAATGTAAACTAAATGCAATTATTTATAAATATAAAAATAATTAAATTATATATTTTTTTAATTTTATTTAAAAATTGTTTATAAAATAGTAAGAGATTATTCTCGTGCTGGATCTAAAGTTATTTTTATTAGTTAAAAGCTAAGTTTTCATATAAATAAACAACGAGGTTAATAGATCAACAACTTATAACATGTAGGGTCAATAAAAATAAAAATATAGGATGATTTTCTTGAAATAAAGCTAATATTTTAATTCTAAAATTTTCTTCTTAATTTTTAGAGAAAGGGATGGAAGGGATGTAAGGTTAAATTTCTTTCAAAAATAATTATTTTGTTGAATTTCCTCATTATTTACTCACCTTTCAATAGTCATTCATCTCAACATTTACTCACTTTCCATAAAAAGTTCTATATGATAGAGTTTTTATGTAGAAAAATAAATAGCTCCAATTTTTACATCAATAGGGGTCAAGATATTATCTAAGATTTTGGACTTACTTGGGCGGATCAACAAGATTAACTTGAGTGTAAAAGTGTGTAATAAAGATTTATTTCATGGTCGTAGTATCTTGTTATGCTTAAATGTGTCTTGGTTACGATTTAAATAGGCTTCACTTAAGCAATGGTTAAAGAAAGGGTCTTGATTACGATTTAAATAAGCTTCACTTAAGCAATGGTTAAAGAAAGGGGTAACAATTAGTTTTTTTTTTTTTTTTATATGAATTTTTATTTTTTGTTTATTAATTAATATTTGTTTTATGTTTATACCATCTCCACAAAACTAAGTGGTTGGTTGGTTGTGCTAGTTACAAACTTCGTTAGAATGGAGAACTAACAAGATTCAAATTATTTTAACTGGCCATAATGTGTTATTACAATTGAGAAACTATGGAAAATGTTTAAAATAGAGTAAGGTAAAAAAAAATCAAAATATTTTAATATCTTTAATTTCTTATCCCATCTACAATTCAAAACTATAAAATTGTTTGTATTTTTGGTATTAAACTAAAATTTATAAGAAAATATTATGCCAATAGGCATTTAGATATTATCTGAAATTTTGGACTTGGTTATCAACAAGATTAATTCAAGTGTAACAAATGTACAACACTAATTCATTTCATGGCCTTCCTAGTTATGCTTAAATGCATCTTGATTAAGATTTAATTAATCTTCGGTTAAAGGGTGGTTAAAGAAATTGGGAACAATTTGTTTTTGTTTTTTCATATCAATTTTTTACAATCTGGTATGAATAATGAATATAAAATTATATATTTTAGCTTTTGTTTAAGAGCTAGCTATCTTCACAAAACTAAGTGGTTGGCAACCAACTACTTAGTTTTGTGAAGATGGAAAAACAAAGACGACCATGAAAGCATTGACATTATTTTTTATGAAGCCAAAACAACAAGTGATTACAACTATACACGAAAAACAAGTAAAAAAACTAAATATAAATATCTATCCATATTTAGATTTTTTTTTTAACTATTTAATATTATTCTGAGTTATTTTTTTAATCAATACACAATATTAACTAATACAATGACTTGTCCTCATACTAAAAACATAAACATATAGTAGCTTAAATTTATTTTAATTATATATTTATTTGATTATGAAAATGAAAACATTTCTAACCTTATTTTCTTTGGAATAGGGTTAAATCTAATCTTAATCGTAATCTAATAAATCTAAGAGATAAGATTAGATTTATTCTTATCTAATCTTTGCTTTTTCTAACGTGTTGAAAAAATTATATTTCAAATATTTTATTGTACCTTTTTCATATTTATCTCTTAGGATCTAACGATTTTCCTTAATTTCCCAACCTTAATTAAAAAAAAAAATTATTTCAAATATTTTCTTTGACATTTTTTATATTTATCTTAAATCTTAGTGTAACTTATAAGATTTAAGCTTTTTTCTCGGGATTTAAAAAAACCTACTAAGCGCGCTGATTTTTTAAAAATTACATTTCAAATATCTTTTTATACAATTTTTCATATTTATCTAGTATATTCTTCTAATTTATTAGATTTAAGATTTTTTTTAAGCTATAAAAAAACTCTCATATATAATTTCAAGTTGTTTCTAAACATCTGAGTAATTCATTCCCAGATTTAAATATCTAACTTAGAAATCAAAATAAATTTTTGAATAGTAACTATTTTCAATTGAATTTCATAAAACATGGAGGAAATTCCTCATGTCATATTTTCTAGATAACAAATATAATCGAAGGAATTTCATAAAACATGGAGGAAATTCGTCTACTCAGATCAATACAATGCACGGAAAAACACTTCAAGATTCCAAATTCTAAATTCTGCAAGCTTTACATAACAAATGGATTTGTAATCCATGTATTTGATTTATAATGCATTTAATGTATGCAACTTGCTCCTATGTTTTGTTGCATTATAACAATTGTATGCAAGTTCATGCATGATTATACAAGCTAATATTAATTCATAGCCGACAAAGTTTTCCTTTCTTAATATTAATTAATTCATAGCAACATTAACTGACGAAGCAACGAGTGCAAGAGACGAAGCTTATGATAAAAATGCTATCAATTTGGATTGCCATGTTGATGCCAAGCGCCATGATAGCCCAAGTTAACACACTTTTTTTAAAGCAGGAACTAGACTGAGCATGCATATCATGGGTTTTCACTTTGAAATTCCTCCAGGCTGCGTCACAACATTCGTCACCATGTCAATGCTGCTATTCATGATACTCTATGACAGAATCCTAGTAGGGATTTTCACAATATTCATAGGCAATCCCAACATTCGTCACCATGTCAATGCTGCTATTCATGATACTCTATGACAGAATCCTAGAAGGGATTTTCACAATATTCACAAGCAATCCCAAAGGAATAACAATCCTACAAAGGATGGGTATTGGGCTGGCCATCCACGTTCTAGCGATTGTAGTGGCCTCCATAACTGAAGTCCAACGGATCAGAGTTGTGAAAACACACAGGCTTCAGGGAAATGAAAAAGCAGTAGCCCCCTCACTATTTTTATCATGCTTCCTCAGTTTTTGCTTATGGGAATAGCAGATTCCTTCGTTGAAGTGGGAAAATTAGAGTTCTTTTTTAATCAGGCCCCTGAGAGTATGCAGAGCATAGGAACTGCAATGTTCTCCAGTACTATGGGGATTGGGAATTTCGTAAGTAGCTTTCTTTTAACAGTTGTGACTAAGATAACAAGAAGAAAGGGCCACAACACCACAACACGGGATTTTGGACAATCTCAATGCATCTCGTCTTTACTACTATTATGGCTTGTTAGTTGTTCTTAACGTTTAAATCTGATTTTTTTCCTCGTTGTCTCTGGGTCTTATGTTTACAAGAAAGAAACCAATGAGGCATTGGGTAATGATATCAAAGCCATTGCACATGAAAATGAGCAGCAGATTATGGAGATGGTGATGATGAACACCCCGTCATTGAAGGAACACGCTGCGCACCCCCAAAACCTGCCCCTCGTTCGAGTGGTGGAGATTTTAACCATCCATGACTGCCCTCTCTGCATCCGTTTTCCACCACTGGATGAACCGGGTGCCAAAACGGTGAATGAGTACTCGTTCTAAATCTCCAAGGTCGCATCGGCTGCCCCTGCCCCTGAAGGGTGACAAATACAGTTATAAACTTGAACTCCTAAATACAAAATAAAAAACAAAGCATATGTACTTAGAGTTATTACCCTGTATTAAGCTAATATGTAAGAGTGCCTTGAATGCCAGCGAAACTCCATACTTTCACAGGCAAAAGCAGAATTATGAGGTGGTAGCACTGATGGAAGTTCCAACAATGGCGCTGCTCAAATTCAAATACAAATGAATGAAATGGGCGGTTGTTGATCCCTCTTGCTCAAATTCAAATTTAAATAAAAAGGCGCTGCGAGTTCTAGCCATGAGATTCGCTCTTGGATTGAAATTCAAATTTTTGCCATCATGTTTTCCTGTGTTGTTGTCCCCTCAAACTTTAGTATGATGTCGTCCCTTCAGAATCCAGTACGATGTCGTCCACTAACATGGCTGTTTGGCGGTCTGCACATTAAAACCAAAATGACGGCGAATGGAAGTTGGTTTCGGTGGCCGGAGTGCCATGGCTGATGGATGGACCATACTCGCGAGAGTTGAAGCCATCAGGGATCAAATTTGAAGGGCATGGTCCCATTTCACTCTGAAGGGTTGTAAGAAATTGAACCCTTCAATGTTGACATGTAAAAATAAATCATTATTTTCATTTGAAACCGAAAGTGTATAACAAAATTTCATTATTTATTAAAACCAATGTATAAAAAAAAAATCATAATAAGAAGAAATCCCAAGTGGTGCAAGTTTTACATAGAATTAGTGAGGTAAAACATGTATATGATGATTTATCACGGCCAAATTCTTTTTATGGGGGATTTATCACGTCCAAGAGTTAGATTAGAGGAGAAGAGACTAAAATAAAGGTTGAGAGTGACGAAAATGTACCCTTAATCAAAGATGAGATTGGAAAAATGACCATTTAGAAAGAGATTGCTGCACTTGTTTTGTTAATTAATGTGAACATAGCGAGAACCATTAGGAGTATTGGTTTTTTGTATTGCATTTTTTTGGCCTCTATTTATTTTGTGAGTGGAAATGTTTTTTTCCTATCATGCCAAAGTGATTCGAGTAGTGGATAACTACTAACAACCTTATGTGAATGCATAATACGAAATTGGGGATGAAAGTAGCCTCATGAGGTACCAAAGCTTGTTTGTGTCTAGAATTGTTTTGAGAAGATCTCCACTACTATAAGTGCTATATTATAAGGCCAAAAGAGATCAATCATCAGATCCCTAACATTAATAATAAAAACTAAAAAGATGATTTTTGTCGAGTGCCAAGGTATATTCCTAAAACTATTATACTTCTAACATTGTACATCCCTATGAGATTTAAAATTGTTGATGCTTGTTGTGACCACTTGATCATTACCATAACCAATGGTTTAAAGAAACAACATAAAAGTAAAAAAAATAGAAGAATAACTTTTCCATGACATTTTACATTACATGAATTTTTTTCCAATCCAGGCAAAAAAAGTTACAAATACCATCACAAAGCTAATTTATATGTTTGTCCATATGGACCCAATTAGTGAGTAACTAGCCATTCAATTTCAAACTCCACCTAATCCCTAAGCATTGTCTTCACCATAATAAACCTAAGTATTAGAACACTTGAAAATTTATCCTTCAAACTTTAGTCTTGAGTCTACTAACATCTAGATGTCAAATGAGAGGGATTGATACAAATTCCCATTTCTCTTTTCAAAACTCAATGCATATACTTATTATTCAAACACAGTGAAAATGTATCCTTCAAACTTCAATGTAGATCTTACTAGTATCTGGATCTCACACGAGAAGGAGTTTGAGAGGGCTTCAAGAATTATCTTTTCAAAATTCCATCTTAAATTTATGTAAAAAGGTTAGACAAAAAACAAGGCCCTATTATATGCTGTAATCTCTTTGTGAACCTTACATGACTCAAAAATGTCATTTTGACCAAAAAAACATATTTACAATCTCTTCTCTTAAATTCTGGTTTGATAGGTTTGAGGAGTGGTATGCAAGATAATGGTCGGCAATGAGTCAAGTTGAGTAACAAATAAAGATTTATTAATATATCTTTAACACATTTCAAGAGAAAACTAGGAAATAGATAATGTCCATTATATAACTAAGACCAAACCCAAACCCTACAAATGTTAAGCTAGATAATAAGGAAGTCTAAGTTGTGATTAAAACAAACACCCTAAATTGCTAAAATGATTCTAAACTTAAAATAGAATATAAATCTAAATTAAATTTATTAATATCAAATATTTTTCTTAATGAATAAATTGTGAATTACTTAACCTATTTTTTTTTAAATATAGAACTAAATGTAATATCTAATTCTAACCTCGAAATACTACAAATTTTAATATAAAAGAATAATTTAAGATAATTTTTTAATAATTAGTGAGTTATTGGCCATAACCTAGGAAATATTTAATGTAAAAAAGTAACCTAAATGATCATATCTCATTTACTCCAATATAACCTAAAAGACATAATTCTAATATAAATAAATAAAGCGTTAAGATTAATCAACAACAACCTAATCTTGTATTGCTATCTAATCTTTTTTTAATAAAATTCAACCTAGATTTAATTAAAGAACAATGCAATAATTGAAGAGAGGAATCACTTTGAACAATGTAAATCATTTAGGTTATGGTAAAAAAACATTTTTTTGTTTTAAAGCAATTCATCTCTTTTATTATTTTCATATTCAAAGGTAATTTCTTTTGTTACCCCAAAGGAATAGTAGTCACAATAGTAAGAGGGAGATATACCCCTCTAGGTGAAATGCACCATGAAAGACAAGTTATCTTACTTATGTAATAACAAACTCTCCTCTCCCTATATATTGCTTTCAGAGCATTTAGTTCCTATAATGTAATGAAATTGAGTTGGAATGCCCATAATGCCTATAATGGTTGAGGCTATCTATTCAAGAACAAATCTATCTATCCATGACATATGGAAGAGTAGGTGAGTAGGTAGATTGTAGTAAGGGAGGGAGCACAAAGAAAGAACCAAAGTCAATACAAATTGAAATGGTTTACATCCAATGCATACATTGCATGTTCTTATCCATGTGGACTCCCTAATGTAGGGGATATCCTCATAAAGTACATGCCTTCTATACCCTTAATTATATAAATCCTAGAAATTGGAAATAAATAAAAAAACAAGTCTCTCCAATATTGACATCTTATCCTAGTAATTTTACAGAAACACTTATTCTCCAACAAATATCAAGTATTTTAAACTTTTGATCTTTTTTTGTTCTATTATGGTTTATGGCTTTCAGATGCACACAAACTAATTGTAAATCGGAAATAAAAAGAAAATCATTGTCAACACCGAAATGTTTTAGGAGCAACAACTATTTATTTAACCTCACAGAGCCCACAAGAGATGACTATATTGCACACTCGATTATTGTGTGGAAACCTATAATTCACATCTCTATGGACCTCACATGATTCCCATTAGAAACCGTTGATACATATTCCACCATTCATGTCATGGAGAAAGATCCCATACAAATATGGAGACACATGCACGGATACAAAATCATTATTATTTTAGCTAATGAGAGTCCATACATATCTAAAGCAGTCTCTACTCTCCTGGTCCTTGGAGAATATTTTTTTTTGAACTTAGATAAGGGACAACTCTGTCGGGCCAATGAAATACTCAATTGTTAGGCCGTTGAAAAAATAAGGCATTGGAATTTGGAAGGACCTTTGAATGGAGGATTGATTCTGCTTGATGGTGGCTCTATTGGTCAAGTGTGATTGGGCCTACCTAAAAGAAAAAACCCATAATGTAATACCCTCAATTCAACGGTTATTTTTAGAATTGAATCATGTCCTCCCTAGATGCTCAATTCAAAGTGATCAAACAAAATCCCCAATTTTAGGTGGATTATGAATAGTCCCTCCAATGTATATCAAGTTTATACCCCAATTCAAAGTGATCAAACAAAAGCCCCAATTTTAGGTAGATTATGTATAGTCCCTCCAATCTATATCAAGTTTATCAGTCCTATCGAAAAGGTTAAGTATTTATTAGTCCACTATAAGGAAGAACCTAAAATTCTCCAACAAATATCACTACAAGTTGGGTGTCTAGTGTCTGCCATAGTCAATAAGGAAGACGAATCATAAACACACATTTGAGAGGCTTGCGACAACGAAGATGTTGAAATCATGTTCTTTTCTAGCTCACTGCACTCCTAGTCCCTCATTCATGAACGTTCGTCAAGGGCTTCCCTTGTTTAGATATATTGGTAGACAATTTGTACTTCTTATTTCCATTATTAGAAGGATGACAGGAAAACGAAGGGGTCGGAGTCTACAACATTTACAGCATCGGTTGTTAAATATTTTATCCTTTCAACCTTTGGATTTCATTAAGGAAATTGGAATAATTCAAAAATATTGTTCTTTCTTTCAACCTAATGTTTACAATTCATGACAGATAAATAACATTGACAGATTTGGAACTCAAATACAAGGCTCTTTCTTCTTGCTCCTCTGTCCAAACAAAGTTGTGGTCCTAGGTATACACTATTTTGGTTTTGATTTCATTTAAATATTGGGTTTTTTAAAGTTACATCTATTGAGTATTTGAGACTTAGTCTGGAGGACACGCGGTCACATAATACATTACAAATTTCAAACAACATTTTGGATGGAGAAAATTTAAACCCTTATATATATAGAACCAAAAGGAAATCCAACAAGCAACACATTTAACTTTTATCCACATATAAAATGTTACACAAGTGCAAAATGCTATACATACATGTAAATTCACAACAACCAAGTCGACAGCTTAGCTCTGCATAATCTTCTAGAGGAAATAGAAGTTAGGGAGACACTGAAGCATGGAATTGGAGAGTTGAGAGTCTTAGTCCTGACCTTCGACTGTCCTATACTCGTAAAGAAAAAATAATGGTTTTTTTACTCCACAAACTTCGCCAGTCTCTTTAAGTTCGGGTAAGCTCAATCCATCCTACCCAACGTTATACCTTTGGTTCTCTTGCTTCTACCTGTGACAAAGGTGGAACCTTCAAGTTGTCCACCGCAGAAGACAACGAGGAAATAGAGTGTGAAATGGTTTCCTTCTACAGAAAGATGATTGGAAGCAATGCCATCTAAATTCCACAATATCTCGGTGCTCCAGAGTTGGTTTACCTTGCCCGAGGTAGGAGAATGCATGTTTTTGTATTTCACATGATTACAAAAAAAAAACATTTTATAATTGCATCTACATAACATAGATATATCTGTGCAAGTGAGGGAAAATTGGGTATTGTTTTTTTGAGGTCTCCAGTGACTTTTAGAGATCATTCTTCATTATGAGGGCGCTCATGGCATAGATCAGAGATCCCATGGGAGGAAGAGGAAGAAGAAGAAGAGGACTCAAGTCAAAAGATGAGGTGAGTGAGGAGGGGAGACGTAATTTAGCGATATTTGTAGGACCAATTCATTGGTGGTATAATGATGGAAACGAGCCTCTCCAAATCGTAGACATTGTTGACATAGGAAACCCTCATAAACAGCTTAGGCGCAAGAGTTACCGCGTAAGAATCTCGACAGATTAAGTAATGATAATATTCAGTTAGGTATATGACAAATTCTTTCGTTTCGTTTAGATCTGCCTATATGCATATTGTACAACCCTTCTCTTTGGATGGCCCTCCCTTCCAATCGCCTTTATCTCTATTGCCTAACCCCCTTCCTCCGATGATACAGGTAGACTAAGCGGCCTAGGTGGACAGTGAAAGACTAGGAGTGCTAATTCGAATGATTCTGACCTGATTAAATGAATGGAAATTGGAATAAATCCTAGAATCATGGACTAACTAGTATAGGATATGATTCATGAGCAAAAACAAAGGGCAGTGTGCTGCTATCCTTCTACCAAAGATTCGTCATCCTAGTCTTGTGGTGGTCATAATAGAAATGTCTAGCACTCGGTGAAACCCTGGTCTGGAAACTTACATACCCATTGGACTAGGATAGGTTCAACTATAGAAAATATTGCTCAATACATTGTAAATTACAACTTGTAAGTTGTAACCCAAAAAAAAACACCATTAGTTTTTCCTTGCAGAGCCTTGACAATGGAGGGTTATCAAACCAATTCACTATCCATAGATATGACTCATATGAGAATTGAATTTCACATCATATACTCAAATACTCAAGTGACTTATAAGTTGCGAGATCATGTGACTCGATGAACAATAAGATGACAGATGGAAAACCGAGTTGGCAGGTGGCATCATCTCATACCAAGATTTAATGAAGTTGGTGGATCAGTAATGCATGCCAATGTCATTAAATTCTTTGAAAGGGAACATCGAATCCCGAGTCATAATCCTGAATCATCGAGTTGAACTTGACACTAGGCATCCTAGTTTCCCACCGTGGTCTGTGTCGATTGGGACCAAGATCCTCATCCATGATCCGACTATTCAAGGGAACTTGGGCAAACTCTAAGTAAAGACTCTCCCATATTCCACTTAATCAAAACCCCTGGAAAGGCAATTTTTTTTAGTTGCCCTTCTGTTGCAAATTTACCTAGGCTTACTCAATTTCATTATTGAAGTGCTGGAAATGAAAGTAAATTTTTTTTGCATGGAAAATTTTTTTGTGGCCTTCTATGATGTTTAAAATGGCCTTTGAAGGGCTCTGAAGGCTTCAAATTTGAAGCCTGGAAGCCATGGATGGATGGATGCTGTCTGACACCTGACAGGCTCGCCTTAAAGACGAGTCTGTCCGGTAAATAAGGCTTGCCACGTAGAGACATGGGGGCAGGGAGGTAGTAGCGCGGTGCATAGAGGGATGGAGGCAGGATGAGGTCGTGCGGTGGAGGAGGGCGGGAGTGGGGGCAGGCGCGGGGGTGATCAACGCAGAGAGCGCAGAGGCAGATGGAGAAAGGGAGTGGCAGGCAGAGGGAAGAGAAAGGCGTGGAGGTGGAATGCAGGGCGAGGAAGCATCAAGGAGGTAGCGAAAGTGCAGAATATATGCACGGGTAGGAGAGCAGGATACATGAAGAGGATGGCAGGGTAGAGAGGATGGTGAGTGACCCAGAGTGTGTGTGCAGCGGTGGCGCCCACACGGCTGGTGAACTGGTGTAGGGAGATGGGTTAGCGTGGAGGGAAGGCGAACGAGGGGAGGTCGCGGAGGTGGGAAGTGGAGGGAGCAAGCGTGCAGGGATGAGATGGAAGGAGTGCAGGAGCAGGGTCCTCTAGATGGAACTGAAGGATGACAAGGGAGTTGGGAGGAATGGTGAGCAGGCGGTGGTAGTGTAGAATTCACGGGACAACGTGTGGACGTTGGGATCTATGCAAAATGGTGGGAAGTAAGCAGATGCGGAGAGAGGGAGGAGGTTGTAAAAAACGTGGTTGGTGGAGTGGAGTAAGAGTGGGAGGTGTGCGGAGAGAGGGAATAGGTTGTAAAAAACGTGGTTGGTGGAGTGGAGAAGAAGTGTGAGGTGTGCGCACGAAGAAAGGTGAGGGTATCGAGTATGCAGTGAAAAGATGAAAGGTCAAAGACCTATAGCTCACAGAAACTCTAAATTTTTCAAACAAGGTCTGAAATGAAATTTATGACTAGTGGCCAGATCAAGCAACAAGCGCTTTGATACCAATGTAATATCTATAGTTGGATATTCTCAATTAATTTGGAATGAACCCATAAATTCTGAAAGAACCCACATATCCGTATATATAAAATGATAGATAAAATGTTATAATGATGGACAGCTTCAAATATGGTTTGGGCATTGTGTATGAAAGGTCATGCCTTTTGATTCTTATTTATAATTAATTATGTTTTATTATTAACTATGTGATTATTTATTATTTTATTTTTGTTACAGTAAAATAAAAATGGGCCAAAAATTGGCAGAATTTTTTATTGTTGTTCACACCCATGAAAAATTCAAAATTGTTAGCTAACCGCAAAAGAGCCTTCTTCAGCTAACCACACATGGCTATACGTGTAAAATCATTAATCACACCAGTGTACCTCACATTGTTTTCCATGCTATTAGAAAAGATTTCCCATGGAGTGTGGAGTTTGACTAGCTAAATGATTAACAATGCTAATAACATTTTAATTAACTTCTAATTCAATTTTTTTATGTAGGATACATTTAAGGGGTGGTTATTTATTATGTCTTGTATCCTATAATATTTGGGAACATATAAAGGAGTTCTACCCTCTCTAATATACTTGAGGGTATGTTATACTCGTCCCCCTCACCTTTCCCTTGGATTAGAATTGAGAAGGGATCTATGTCACATCTCGACACATATGAGAAGAGGATTGTGGATCAAGTCATGAGAAAGAAGTTTTCACCTATTTAGCTCATGTGTATCATAGAGACCTCAACTCAGCTTTACTGTACACTTGGAGCAAATCTCACGTTTGTCGACATTGCCTAAGTTCATAGTTCCTCTTGCATTATGATATAGAACTTTGGCATGATTTGAATGCATATAAATTTCATGGATAAATGGTTGTGATGTTGGATGCCAACCAAGATACGAAGTACATAATTCTTAATGCATCCAATTTTATTATTGCAAACAACTCCATAGGAGCATCGTGTCCTCAAAGGTGATAAATCTTTCCAATGTCAATGTTGATGTTGATGCAAAAGATGAGATTTTAGTGTTGGAATTCAATGAAACCTTGCCACTTGGGGAGACAATTTTGGACATTGAATTTCAAGGTACTCTAACGGATCAGATGAACAGATCTTATCGAAGTGAATATGCGATCAATGTTGAAAACTCAACTGAGTGAGGACAAATTTTAATATTTTGACTTGCATTCAGCATAAACTGGATAGTAGAAATCGCTTGAAAAGAGACAAAAGCAAATTTCAAGTGTGTAAAATTTGCACTAGACCAGTTACTGTTTTCAGGTGGACACCAGGTTGAGATACAAGGATCTCAAGGCTAGAGCAAGAATAGATTATGATTCATCATATGGAAAGGTTCATGTAGGGGCAAGCAAAGTCGAGTCATCGTCATCACCAACTCCAAATATACTATTATCTAAGCTCGCACCCTCTTGAATAGATGTCAGTGGGACTGGAACCTCCATTGTTAAGTTAATGAGGGTGACAAGAGGTGGTGGCAGCTGAGGTGGGGATAAGGATTCAAACCCTCGTTCATAGTTGTTCCATGGCTCCCTCAAGTTTCTCTCTGATTCATGGGATTTGCAACTTGATCGCCTCTTATTGTTAGGTAATACAGATTTCATAGTTATAGGAATCTTGGATGGGTGTTGTGTTGAAACATTGGATAAAATGATAAACCTTCATGAATGGTTACATGATTGTGTACAACATGCCATTATGCATAAGAGATTGTTATTACATTGTAATGTCATTTTTCATGATTATGTAGTATTGTTGGCTATTGGACTAAATTTGACTAGTAGGAAATACCATTTATTATGGCCTACAAGAGCAGGATGATGAGACTTCTTCTAAATAACAAGTGATGGGTCTCCATATGTAGAGGAAGTTGGATGGCTTCTATAAAAGAAGGAGAAACTAATATGGATGTGATTCTTGAAGAACAAGTGATGATTGTTCAATGGTAACAATAGATCTAGTACATTTAGTCATATGTGGACTTATGACCCACAAGTTCAGAGGATTCCTTACGGAGATTAACCATTCGGATTGAGAGGCTCCAACAAATGTTCTCTGGAGTTGGATATAGTACCAGCAAATGAGTTCTCTGGAGTTTGTCAGTTACTTCATCATCATACCTAATATGTAGGGACCACATGTGCACCATTTATCTTCTAGTTAAAGTCAAGACAGACTCTAGAGTGTTACATGTGTCGAAGTTGAGATTTAGTGTGCTCTCCAGTTTAGTGGACTTTTGAGGAGGTACGATATGCACTAGGATTGACCAATGTAGAGGCTAGGACAGTTAGTGTTTAGGATGCAGTTCAGATTAGCATCTGAATGACATATCGTATAGGGTAATGGACTAGCAAATGAGAAGCTATAAAGGGGGAGAATGATGTAAATTTGCAAAGCTAGTTTATAGAACAAGTTCCAGAGAGAGTCTAGAATGACAAATAGTGACACGGAGAGAGCAAGAAGCTCATCTTAGTAGAATCGGTTGATAATAGATTATACTGATGGAGGAGCAACACTATGTATCGTACAAATTGCAGTGGTATGCTATGGTACAGAGGGGAACAATCCAACTCCTATATGTTCCTCAAATGATCAAAATGTCAACATTCTCACCCAACCTCTTCTCAAGGAGAAGTTTGTGTATTTTGAAGATAGGCGTGGAGTGTTGGGAATGTCTCCCTCAGTAAGAGGGAATTTGCAACATCGGTTATATTTTCTCCCTAGAATGAGAATGGTGGAACTCTCCATTGGAAGGAGAGATCTTTGCTGTGGACATATCGAATAATAATTTGTGCAATGGCGCACTCCTCTTCACTTGAGTTACCATGAGATGCATGGACGTACTCCAAGCTAAGTTAAGTTACCATGAGATTCATGATATACATGGGCACACTCCTCGATGGACTAAGTTGAGTTACTATGTAATACTATGCTCCTTGACGGATTGAGTTGAGCATGACACTTCTTGATGAATTGAGTTGTGTAGTTCCATGATCCTCTTGGATCATCTGATTTGAGTTGATCTATTGTGCTTCTTGACAGAATGAATTATAGCATGGCACTTCTTGACGAAATGCAAAGTGCAGTTCATTTATGCTCATCAACAGACTCAGTTGTAGCATGATTTTCCCCTATGGACTCGGTTGTAGCATGGCACTTCTTGACATATTGTGAAGTGCAATTCAGTTATTCTCCTCAATGAATTGAGTTGTAGCATCGTGATCCTCGATGAACTAGGTTGTAGCATGCCACTTCTTGATAGAGTGAGAAGTGAATCTCTCTCATGCTTGTCAATGGATAGAGTTGATGTATGACACACCTCGATGGCCTAAGTTGTGTTGAAGATGTTCCTTATGATGACGAGACATTCATGAAAAGACATAATAATCAGATGATATACATATGTGTCCCTCCATGATAATACCTACCTAGCTAAGAGGTAGTATTGGTGATTATAGCTCCATGGCGTATCCTCACAACTATCTCGTCCCCCAAAGAATAATAAACAATTATTATTATGTAAGTTGGTTCCTTGAAATGTGCAAAGTTGACCCCAAAAACATTGTATAAATAGAGTGACCTCTCACTCATTTGATTGATCCTCTTTTGCTAAAATCAGTTGATCTACTGTGGAAGCGCACGACAAAGAAGAAGAGGAGAGTAGAATATTTTTCTGGGCTTTATCTTTTATCTTGTCCATTTGATGTATTTTGTATCTTGATCTATTTCTCTAAGGAAGGTTATTGGGTTTTCTTCCCTTTAAGGGTTTCCTAGCATAAATATTTGTATCTTCGTGTTCTTGTGCATGGTTATTCTTTTAGCTGTGATCTATTTTGTTTCAAGTGTAATTAAAAATTGATATACTCTTATACTAAAAATCCAACAAATAGTCTTACCCTAGGTTTTAGTATTTTTCTCTTTATATTCTTGTGTTTATTCTGATGTGAATGTATTTGTGTTTATTTATTAAGTTAAAGAGTTCTATATCTGTATTGTGATTCAATTTCTCCCTTAAGAATCATTTCAAATCCCTCTTTTGTTTCTACATCCTATGAAATAATAGAGAATAAAAAATTAAATTTAGAAAAAAATTATAATTAAAAAATACTCATGAAATGAAACATTTAGTTCTTTAACATTGTAAATTCAATTTATTGAAAATCAATCACAAAATAGTGGACAAGGTTACGTGCTAAAACTAGCTTTAAACAAAGGAGTGAGCTAGCTATGGAGAAATCCTCCCTCCATCGGACGGAGGAGGAGCAAAGTCAACGTTAACTTTGCTCCTCCTCCGTCCGATGAAGGAGGATTGCTCCATAGCTAGCTTACTCCTTAAACAAAGAGGAAAACTACTAGAAAAATGAAAATTAATGGGTATCGTGCAAGCTGTACAACACACAATTGCTGGATGGCCTAATTGAGGCATTGACAATTTATGTGATTTAGATTTGTGCAAGTTTGAAAGAAAACACATGCTACTGTGCAGAAACATTGAAATTAGCTCCTCATTTTATCAAGAAGGGAAGAAATTTGAGTTTTGAAAACATTTATCTCACGCTTGTGTGCTGAAGTGAAGTGGGAAGCCTATGATAATCTATAAACTAACTGACAGAATGCTAGAAATATCCCATTCAAAGAATGGGGACAAGATTAATTGATTATAGTCCAACCATGGTTGCCAATGTAGTGTGGACAGAGCAAAATGGTTTTTCATTAAGGTAATGGAAAGACAATAAAACTTCCTAATATCACCTAGAAAACGTAGGTTGCAAGTAGCGTTTTCAACGTAACTCTTTCTCTTGAAACGGCGATTGAAAACGCTTACCCTATGCAATGAAATCCTCAAAGAAAAATAAATGTGTATATAAAGTTAGGGAACTCCACTGAAGGCGATTCCAAGAAATGGATTTTTCACTCTTTATAATATAGCTTTGAAGATAAAATTGATTGCAATGAACACGTTAGTATATTTGGATTATCATCTATGATTTTTCATTTACGGACGAGAATGAGACAAGTGTACTATCCAGATTGATTATATGGGCATCATCTAAGATTAAACGAAAATGAGACAAGTGTACTATCCACATTGATTCCATAGACGTCGTCCAAAATTAATAATTAATAATTTGAAAAAAATAAAAAATAACTTAATTAACATGTGATAAGTAGAGTTAGTGATAGTTGTAAAAATTAAAATTAATCTTCAACTAATGGATTATTAGATACAACTACGAGCTTAATTCCATTGGTTATTAGATACAATAATAAGCTTAACTCCAATGATTCTAGAACTATTAGCTTAACTTTTAGTCACACTTATATTGGATAACTATTAGCTTACAATTATTAGCTTAACTTCAAGTCTAATCACTTAAGGCTTAGTCCAACTTCATTTGGCATCTAGGATTCTAGCTAATGTATAGTCATGTAAGAGTCAAACTCCTAATAAAATAGTTAGAACTCCTAATAAACTCCTCCAAACTCAAACTGCTGCATGTCACCATGTATTACATGTTTAGGTTTTCCATATTAGTTAACAACTGATAAGTACAATTTGTGATAGTTGGAAAAATTAAACTTCAACTTCAACTATTAGATTAACTATTAGCTTAAATACATTGATGAAACAACTATTACCTTAACTTCAACTCGAATCATGAATTTTACTTGAATTGCAATTGCCAATATATTAACTTTTAAATTAACTATTAGATACAACTATTAGCTCGCTGCTTAACTTTAATGATTTTACAATTATTAATTTAACTTCAACCCTAATCATGATTATATTGCATAAATATTAGATTAACTATTATATACAACTATTAGCTAACTTCAATGATTTTATGACTATTCTACCTTAACTTCAACTCTAATCGTTGTTATATTTGATAAGTATTAGATTATTCCAATAGTGATACAACTATTAAATTAAATTTAGATGAAGTCAAGTAATGTGACATTTGAACTCTATCTTGAAGTTGGGAGTCGAGTTAATGTGCACAAAGCTTAGTCCAAGTTTTATATTAACTTTTAAAGTAACTATTAGCTTAACTACAACTCTGAGCCTAACTTCAAATATGAGGTTAACAAGCATAAATTAAGAAATACAGCATATTCTTTTAGTAAAAAAACCATTATCAATATGTCAAATATATATCTCTAAATGTATTTCAAAGATATTAATGTAAGTAACATGATTGTTGCTATTGTAGTTGAAAGTATACATAAATGATGGAGCATTGGTATACCACTATTCAACCACCAAACTTCTAGAGTGAGATTCGGCATTCATTAGCATATAGTCCATACCTTAGATCACCGACCAATGATGAACTAAGTCTTTGGTGCCTAATGTATCGTTGTTCGATAAACCAAAAAAGGTGAACTATGTCTTTGGTGCCTAATGTATCATGTTCGATAAACCAAAAAAGGTTCGATTCGAGCCCAAAGCATGTGTTCTTATCCACAGTTGCAGCATTATACAATGCGTTGATATGCATATCCCAAATATACAATGCTACGTTGTTATTTTCAGGGCCAAACAAAACTGTGGTTCAAATGGTAAAGAAACTGTGCGATCCTTTTACGTAAAGCACTCCACTCTTATGAATGATCGGCGATCACTGCGGTATCTTGAATGGATTGTTTCAACCGGGCGGGCTAAAAGACATTACGTCAATTCGTGATGCGCTTTATTCTGTATGTTTTCAGCGCATCTTTCTAGAATTACTATTGTATTATGAACCTGCAAAGGAATCACAGTAGATATATAGAGCATGCAAAGGAATCACAGTATACATACAACTGACAACTGATGGTGAAAAATATATGCAGCATTTTTGTGGGCTATTGATTTCAAGTGGTTTGAGATGCAATGGTCCATAAAACTGCGAGTGCAGCATTTAATACTCTGCTGCATGCCCACCACCACCGATAAGTTGTTAGTCTTATTCATACACCAGTATAATTTGAGTGAAATATTCTTCTAAAACCCAGCTACAGATTCTTAAAGATTCTGTCAGATGTATATGTAGCAGATATGTCCACAGATATACCCACAGTTAGATACAATTATTTAAGTGTTTTAACCATTAATCATACCTGCTGCATTAATATGTACTTAGCAACTTTTACATTTGACAATATCTTTTGTAAAGTGGCAGCGCCATTAATCGCGGGATATAATGATTGTATAGTGGCAGCCTTATCTTAAACATAGGTCCACAAGGAGTCCTTCTGTGTCATGCTGACGTTTCTTTAATTTAACTTGCGTTTGAAAAATGGTGCTTTAAAGTTTAGCATATGATGAGGGTTATACCGTATGATTGTTCCAAATTTCTTTTGACTGGTATTCTCTGGTCAGTGTAAGCCAATCCTGTATTTTGTTCCATTGTCTTCTCCTTTCGCTTTCACTTTCCTTGTTGCCGTAGGTCCTCCTGAGTCCTTTCGTGCCCAACATTTGGCATGGTTTTGGGTCCCTTGCCGCAATCAACATCCTTTTCATCATGTGATTATATACGGTTAGTTGTTCAATCCCCATAAACGAAAATGTGTTCTTTTGTTATTTTTACCTGCTAACTCTTTTAAGTTGAATTTGGTTTCCTTAAAAAAAAATGTTTATATTACTTATTAAAAAAAAAGTCTTTATATAACTTATGTGGAATAGAGAAAGTTTTGGTTGTTTTTTTTATTTCTGTATTATAAGTTATTGAGGCCTAGTTGGCAAGCAGTGGAGTAAGGAAAGACTCGAAAATAAAATTAAATTAAAAGTTATAGTTTACTAAAAGAAAATAAAAATAAAAGTTATAACTATTATATATAAATATACATGTTTTGAAAAAAAAAAAGTTAATGATATAAATATTAATGAAAATGTTAAATTAAAAAATATAAAATTAAATAAAATGAAAAAAATATATATATATTATATCGCTCAATATAGTATATCTTTATTCGAATGCTAAATCTTTTCCTTCTGAGCCAATCGACCACTGAAGAACAATTTAAGTATTTGGAATGGAGAACTTGAAACCACAGGCCATTTGAGTGAAGAACCCTCCACATATTTTTGAGACATAATGAAATGTTGAACCAGTGAAGGTTTTTGATACCCCATCCCCCGAATGACTTGGGCCAAGAGAGGTCTCTCCAGCATGCCAAATGATACCTTCTTTTGTTGTCAATGGAACCCCATAAGAAATTAAACATGATTCTTCTTAGCTTCTGTAAGATGGTGGCTGGGATTGGAGCCAGTCCCATCCAATAAACAGGGATACTTGACAAAACAGACTGAACTAGGACTAATCTTCCCTCGAGGGAGAGGTACTGATATGTCCAGTGACTGATCCTTTTTTCCAATTTTTGAAGAATCCAAAGCCAATCATTTACTCTATAACCAAGTGGTTTCGGGAAAAAACCAAGGTAATTGAAACCAGATTGTAGGGGCAGCATTCTGTAAGGCAAAGCTTCAGTAAAGACATTTTGGCTTTCAGTATCAAAACTGGAAAAGAGAAAACATGATTTTTCAAAGTTGATCTTCATACCCGACGCTTTGCAGAAGGTCTCAAGGATGACATCAAAAGCCGACCAATCTGAAAGAGTACCCGATCCCATCAGAATCACATCATCCACAAAGAGGAGGTGAGAAAGAGTGAGAGAGGGCGAGATTTTTATGCCCCGGATGAGACCATTGGATCTAGCATCCCGAATGAGAAGACTAAGGCCTTCTATGACAAGGATGAAAAGGAGGGGGGATAAAGGACATCCTTGACGGATTCCACGAGAGGCTATGAAGAAATTCGAAGGAGTCCCATTGATCAGGACTGTGAAATTGACAGTAGAGAGACAACCCATAATCCAATTAATAGTGAGAAGGGGGACACCGATTTGAATCAATATCAGTCTGACATATGTCCAATCCACACAATCAAAAGCCTTAGAAAGATCTAGTTTAAGAACAAAGGCACAAAGATTCTTAGTCTTGACTGAGTGGAGAACCTCTTGCACAATACCAATGGGCTCAGAAATTTGACGATCTTTAAGAAAACCAAATTGTTCCTGAGAGATACCCGAATCCAAGAAGGGCTTTAGCCTCCTAGCTATAATTTTAGCAGTGAGTTTGTAGAGGAGGTTGGATAATGAGATGGTCCTGAAATCGGCAAAAGTCCGAGGCTTGTCCTTCTTAGGGATAAGAGCAAGGAAAGTAGAGTTCGAAGAAGGAGGAATAATGCCCGAGATCCTAGTCTAGTCAATAGTCTTTAAGAGGATAGGACTCAGAAGATCGGAAAAGTACAGGTAAAATTCTATAGGCCAACCGTCCGGGCCAGTGCTACAATCTTTTTTGAAATCCTTGAGAGAGAGTTCAGTCTACGAAAGATAAACAGGCTGAGAGAGGAGAGAAGATTGCTCACTGGGAATCAGTCTAGGGAAGAGGGAGACCACTTTCAGTTGGTGTTCTAGACTAGTAGATCCATCATCCTTATAAATGTCAGAGAAGTGAGCGTTGCCCAACTCCTTGAGATCGACCTCATTCTCAATCTGATTTCCCTCATGGTATTCAAGAGACCAGATCGTGTTATGAATTCTTCTTCCCGAAGCAACAGTATGGAAGAATTTAGTATTGGCATCTCCCTGAAGAGCCCATTTGATTTTGCTTTTCAACTGCCAGGTAAGATGGAAGTGTTCCAAGATTCTATGCCTTTTGGCATTGAGGTGGGACAGATGAGCAATTTGCTCCTTAGTGAGAATGCCTTTAGAAGGACCAGAGAGAATAGATTCAATGGCAATCTCCAAATTAGTGGATTCGGTGTCCAAACTAACCAGTTTGTCCTTAGTCCACCTTTTAGTGGCAAATTTTAGCTTGCGTAGGGTGAGGCATAGGTCCTTGATATCAAACAGAGAATCAGCTTTGGAGGATGAGGACCACCAACACATAAAACAATCAATAAAATATGAGTCATCAAGCCAAGATCGATTGAATTTGAATGGATAATCAAAGGGCCCTTTTATATTACTCCATTCAAAACAAATAGGAAAGTGGTCCGAGAGATCGAGGCATTTGGTCCAAGACTTGAAAACTCTAAAAGAGGGGATCAGGGAGTTAGAGATAAGAAAACGATCGAGGCGTTTGCTAATTCCCTCAATCCCCAATCTACCATTGCGCCACGTAGGCCCTGATACCGAAGGAGCCACATCCACAAGTCTCGCTGACTCAAAGAGCAATAGAAAGTGATTTGCAAGTGGGTCCAAGGAGGCCTTGACTCCCCAAATTTCAGACGAGAGGAGGGTGAGGTTAATATCCCCATCGATGACTAGATGTGGCAGATTGAGAAGACCACCTCTAAGAGCTTTGTCCCAGAAAAGTTCATGATCCCGATATGGACCGTAGACATTAAGAATGCTGAGAGGATTTGGCATCCCTCGTATAGAATCCTGGAGTAAGATTCCCACACAAGTATGAAATGCCTTACAATTAGCCTTTAACGGGTTCCAAGCAGAAAGGAGATCCCCAGACAGCCCACAGGCACTAACTGCACAAAATTCCCAGGAGGGGAGCAACTTCGAGAAGGAAAAAAGAGCAGGGGCATCACTACACATAGTTTCCTGCAGGAGGATAAAATCCGGACTGAGAGATTTGAAGAGAGCGCGAAGGCTGAGGGATTTGGTCTTACCTCCCAGACCACGTGTGTTAAGGGATAGAATAAGCCTCCGGAAACATCCTTTGGGGGTGACAATGCTCTAAAACCCCTCGAAGAGATGCCTCTTGCCGCATCTTTAATTCTGACAGAGAGTGGTATGTAGGGAGGAGAAGTAGAGGAGAGATCTGCCTTGAAATATTTTTTCCCTTTAGGAGGTTTTCTGACAGTCACGTTCACAAATCTTATGGAGTTAAGGTGTAGGGTGGAAGGAGAGGAAGGGGTGGAGGCTGTGAAGATAGAGAGAGATTTTTTAAGAGATGGATCAGAGAATGAAGGGGAGGAGGTGGGACTGTGAGGGGAAAGGACATGTCCGGAAGGTGGAGCATTAGGTATAAGAGGGGGAAGTCCTCTATCGAGTCTAATGCAGGAAGGCCCGATTCCGGTGGGTGAGACTGCAAGTGGGGAGAAAGGGTGTTGACAGCTCTGTGAGTAGAAGGGAGTACCTCTGAGTCCTTTAAGGAGTGGACAAGTTTGGGAGTCAAAGCAGAGCAGGAGGGGGGAGTCGAAAGCAAAAGAGGTGCCTCCTCTGTGGGATGAGTAGAGTGGGGGGGTGCAGATTAACGATGTCACTGTATCAGATCATCCACGGCCTCTAGAAAGGAGTCTGGAATAAAATTAGAGGGCGGAGATGAGTCAAGTGACAAACCTAGAGGAGTATGAAGACCTTCTGCAGGAAGGGCCGGGGACTTGAACGAACCAGGTTCATCAGCTTCCGAAGAAAAGCCTTCATCAAGTCTATCTGGGTAGGTGTTCCTTAAATGACCCACAGAGCGACATCAGTTGCATCTAAAGGGCACGTGCAGATAATCGAGCCTCTGAACCAGCAATCATTCATTGCATAATATTTCTATTTCTGCCGGGAGCCCTCGTGAAATATCTAGTTCAACAAGAATTTTTGCCACCCTTTTGTCGTATACCAGGTGAAAATTGTCTTCTACAGAAACAAACCTCCCAATGGTGTTCCTGATTCCTTCAAGTACCTGTCTACTCCACAAGGGGAAAGGGAGATGGGGTAAAAGGACCCACAGATGGTGTTTGGAGATCCTCTCCCTCAGGGGATCAAACTTGGAGTGCCAGCGTCCAAGAACCAATGAGCCTTTTCCAATACGCCAAATTCCTTCAAGAACCCGAGTGCAGTGTTCAGCATCAAGGAAAACAAACACTATCCAGCCATTCGACAACAAACTGATGGTCGAAACATAGTCGAAAAGAGGCTTCCAATTTTCCAAGGCCCAATTGACCCAAGAAACCTTGTTAATTCGACAATACTCCAATCTACCAACCAATGCATGGGAGCATAGGGACGTAAGGTGATCCATGAAAATATCATGTCCCAGAACGTCACGATAGCGTTCCTCCTGTGCCTTAATGCACTTTGTCCTACGCTTTCTGCGGTAACATTTTTTTCGGGTCGTTTTTGCCATAGGGAAAGACCCTTGAAGCCCACTCCCCCAGTAAGTTGTGCTGAAACCAAGATCACATGCCCCTGAGACCAATAAGGACCGCAGTCTCAAGATAGTGGAGGATAAAATTTTCGCAGGACAAAGACCATTACCAAAGAAAATTTTTGCAGAAGAAACAGGGGGTTAAGTCGCAGCTACGAGGGACGGCTCCAAACCCCCAGCCGACAGAAAGAAGGTGGTGGAAGAAAAAAATAGTATACCAAACCCACCACAACCCCATTCCAATGAATCAAGAGCTGAGTCACAACCCGGATAGGGTTAAAGGACAAAATACAGTAACTGATTCATGGCCTGAGGAGGGTTTAAAGGTCAGAGAATAAACAGTAAACCCACCCCGCCACTACCCCGTTCCAAAGAAAGAAGCTAAGTCACAGTCAAGGAGGGTTTAAGGTCAACGGAGAAAGCCACTAGCATTAGAGGAAACTTCAACTCAAAATGGCCCTCCTAAAATGAATTAATAAAATAATAGTTAAAATAATAAAATAATATTTATTAATTTTAGAGGAAGAAAAGAAAAAAACTACTTTTTTGTTTGTATTTTTGACATATATCCCTGTGTTTTTACTCAAATTTTGATCGGAAGAGCTCGTTAGATGCGGAATTAAATTCTGCATCCAATGAGTACCTACTCGGCATACTTTTGACAGACCCCTCTATCCAAAAAACAAGAAATACCTAAAAAAATGAAATGATGATGTCATCATTTCGTTTTTTTCAGGTATTTCTTGTTTTTGGGGTAGAGGGGTCCGTCAAAAGTATGCTGAGTGGGTACTCGTTGGATGTGGAATTTAATTCCGCATCCAACAAGCTCTCCCGACTGAAATTTGACTAAAAACACAGGGAGATATGTCAAAAATACAAACAAAAAAAGTAGTTTTTTTTATGATACCTATCCCCAAATTTATATTAAAAAAGTGTTTAAGACTATACGATATTTCAAATTTAAATCAATTTCATTGGCTAACACATGATAACATGGAATTTGAATAAAAGTTAAAAGGCCCATTTTGAGTTGAAATTTCCTCTAATGACCGACAGGACCGGAGAAGCCACTAGAAGGGTTTGAAGACTAAACTTTCAGGACAACAAATCCTCCAAATTAGGAAACAAAGGTCAACCCTGTACCTTAAAAAACCCACAACAGAAAAGGAGTGGAAAACCCATGCAAGGGTGGTGAGAAACGACGACAACCAGCGCAGCCGAAAACAACGATTCCTTCCCACTTTTTAATAAACTTGGTTGGTACTAGTCCCCCAGTGAAGGGGAGGGACTCCAAGTATGGCTACAAGGTCGTTCCCACTGCCAAAGACAGAGAAACCCTAAGACAAAGTAAACCCTAAGGACAAGAGAAACTAAGGGAAAGACAGGTAGCAAGAAAACCTCTTTCCGGAAACCCAAAAAACAGTGCTTCAGATAGAAAAAAGCAAGAAAAGGAGCAGGCGAAAAAACAACTCATAGATTCATTACTATTCACAGTCCATAACAAATGTAGTTGGACACGCAAAAGTAACGCCTTAGAGAAACGAAGAGCCCGAAGACCAAGTCGTTCCACGGTGAGCCCATCTATCAGCACAGAGAAGTGGGTATACATCGCCATGGAGTTGCAGGAGAGGCCTAAGAGCGACGCTCAAGAAATCCTCCATCACTCCTCATTTCCAAAGAACTCTCAGTCTATCAGAGAGATTTCACACATCCATACTTAGCAATGAAATTAATGGGATTACATGTAAGGAAAATTTTAAGGATCTATGGTTATTTAAAAGCGTATAAACTAATCTTATGACGATATTTTTCTAAAAATGTTTGAAATTCTAATGATTTTATATAGTTTATATAATAATTTGGCAATTTCTAGAGACCAAAGAAAATCCAAATTGACCAATATGTTTTTAAAACAAATGGAAAATTAGGCCATGGGCTAAATTTCCCTCCAAAAATTTTCCTTGGTTACATGCACCCCCACTTTGATAGGGCATGAGAAAAGTACTATTAACTAATTAAAAAGGGAATGTCATGCCTAAATTAGGTAGATAAGATTGTTAAGTTATACATATGAGTGAATTATTTGACTGTGGTGAATCATTTGCTTAGATTTTAGGGAGTTTTTTTAAGTGATGAGATATTTATTGCATGATAGTCATGATGGTTTTACGGTATGGGTTGGAGGGTGTAAGTGTAATTTATTGTCAACACTTAGGCATAGCTATAGTTATTAAATAATTTCAATTATATATAAGAAATTTTTGAGAAAAAATAAATGATAAATTATTTACTTTTATTAAAATTGTGAAGTTACCTTAAGAAAATTACTAAAGATATAATTCTTTTAAAATTTCCACTAGTAATGTTTAAATGGAAAATTGTTTTTCCTTCTATTAATGTTAGTTTTTAATTAGAAATTATTCATCCTTCATTCAACACAAAAGACAATAAAGAATATCTGGAAACCATGACACATATTTAAACCTTACTTTTGATCTCAACCGATAATGCTAATACCCTCCCTAGGGGTGTAATTGGGGGCACTAAGGACCCATTAAGCCATAATTGGAAGCCTTTTAATATAAAGTGGACTAAGTCTAGCATAATGTTATTATTAAAAAATTCCCACTATAAATAAGGATGGATTTCTTGTTACGTGGTGTGGAGAAGAATATTGTGTGTTGAGATTAGCTCATTAGGAGGTATCCCCCCTTGAAGACACAAGTTAATAAGGTTGATTCATCTCATCAAAATATCATTTCCATATGGGCGCTCGCACGAAGTTGGTTCCACTTTTTAGTGCCACTTAAGAAATCAAAAACACGCTTTCGAAGGGCAAATCAAGAACACATATACGTTATTGATGGTACTTTTGGAATAACACAAGCTCAAACACAAGGCTAAGGTTCATAAAAACATATCGTGTATGTGATATATCGCATATGCGTTTTCTAAATGTTAAATATCGCATATGCATTTTCTAAATGTTAAATATCGCATATGTGATATATCGCATATGCGATATTCAACATTTACAAAACCACCTCAATACCAAACCACACAAGAAGCCTATGTATTGCATTTGTTTCCAATTCCTCCTCGATGGGAAACCCATTTCTTGACAAACTATTGACATTTGTAACTTTCTACATGTATTTTCACATAGGTTTTTTGCCAAGGAGAAACAACCAAAGGAAAAGCCTAGTTCAAGTTTCATTTATTTATTTTTCTATCACACCATCTCTATTTGGCTATACGTGTAACTACACCATGAAAATTCCAAAATTGGAGTGAGGATTCCTTCATCCGTCATTTAAAAAGCAGTCGCATAGCCTCACAAAAGGTTTAAGTTCTGTAGCGTCACCTGAATATTCTTCATCTTCTATTATTACAAGAAGCATAACCTACAATAAATGGCCAACACGAAAGGCCCTAGTTCATGTTTCAAATATTAATTTTTCTATCACACCACTTGTATTTCTCTGCACATGTGACTACTTCAATGACATGCTAATGAAAGTGGATAGGGTATTCCTTCATCCATTACGTAAAAGGGACTCCCATAGCCTCACAAAACTTTCAAGTTGTGGAGTGTCACTCAGATATCCATCTTCTATTTGTTTTGTTAACACCACTCTTAATTGAAATCTCTGGTAATTTAAGTAAGTTGCTTAAGGAAATAATTATTATTTCATGCTAGCTTGGAATCAACAAAGATTGAAGCCTCCACAAAGCTTTGCTCTGAATATATTGCATCCTCTGCTTGTTATCGACAATATGACTACTTAGTTTTCTTATTTCCTCCTGTAAATTTTTGTCAAGTTCATTTGCCGTTACCCCTCTCTCATAAATTTTTACTGAAATTTTAGTAACCTCCTTCTCATCTTTATTCAAGTTCATGCTTGTTGGATAACATTATTTTAGGAATATCTTGTTTGTATTCCCACACTAAATTAATCCTTCAATTGGTTTGGATGGCCTTTACTATGGCTCCAAAACCATGTTTGTAAATGCTTAGAACAATAACAATATGTTTACACCATCATAATGAGAAAAATAACCTTTCTAGTTGCATGCTTCACATTACCAAAAATATTTTTATAGACTACATAAAGTGACTTACATGGCAATGTAATTATGTAAGCCTAGTTGGTAATTATGTTACCAAAAATATTTTGTCATTAATTCTTTTATTTAATTATTAAGGTAGGAAGTAGGATGGGGCATATGTGATATTTCACATTTACAATATCGCAAGTGCGATATATCGCATATGCGATATTGAAAAGTAAAAAAAGAAATTAAACAGAGGCCACAGGCTCCTCAAATATCATTTTCACAGGATCGGGACAGCGAAAAACCGCGTGGGTGAAATAACGTAGAGGCGATTTGCGTTTTAGGTTTTGGAGGTCGAGTTCGAGGTCGAGTTGGAGGTGGATTGGCTATAATGGCAGGGAAATGCTCTTATCCATTTCAGTTAGTCTTCAATTCTTTATTGTTTTCCATAATTTCATAGTTTTTATAATTATTTTAAACAAATTTAATAAAAAAAATTGAATGAAATCAAAGAATGATAAGTAAAATAACTTGTATTTTTTTGTTTAAATCTTAACAGACAACAGAAATGAACAAGAGAATGTGGAAAACCCACCCTCTAATAACCCACAACCTAACCCACAACCTAACCCACAACAACCTAACCCAAACCCAAACCTGGAGGGGGAACAAGATCGAAACTCATAGATTATTGCACGTTTGGCTTCATTGAGGCGCCTTAGCTCATCTATTAGAGGGGGGGATCATTTGAGAGAGTCTTTAGCCAATGCATTGGACACAATAACAAACACAATTGCCGAAGTCCAAGGAGCTCTGTACAACATTAGCTTGTACAGAGAATCCAGGAGGCAATACTACCCCGATGGATTGAGTTATAAAGACATCAAAGCCCTTAAAATTACAAAAGACCAATTATTTTCATTATTCCGAGACCCTAGCACCAGATTGGTTCCACCCACCAGTCGGCCACACATTTTCATAGACTGGAGCATTGAACCAAATATAAAGGCCAATTGGATGGATCGTTGGTATATGCTCTTCGATGAAGACCCTCATGGGAATAGGGACATCCCATTTTATTTCCTTAGGAAGTTGTATGCAGAATTCATCCTAGGGAAACATGTTTCCAGGGTGTTGGTCATGGTATTCCCCAAGATAGGGAAGGTGTCAGGACGGATCCTAACCATGTGCAATGCCCTCCACATGCACCAAAACCCCCTCGGCTATATCCTCCTGCAGGTCCTGTGATTGAGAATACACAGGAGGCATATTATGACTTGGCAGATGCATTGCTTCAGCATGGGACTGATGTCCAAGGCAATGTAGACCAAGGGGTTGGCACTTCTAAGGCGGGCCCATCTACATATCACATAGAAGATGCAGAGCATTCAGAGCATCGTGTTACTCCACACCCTTGCACATTATGTAGAGGAATATGATATGGCCCTACTTCATACTTCCGAGATGATGGATTACTTCACTTTGTAAGCAAAACTCATTATTTTCATATTATATTTTGTTTCATATCAAAATTTTCAATTATTTCACAATTTATTTCTATTTAATTATCTAACAAATTATGTGAACAAATATACAGCTGGTGTCCCATGGCATACCACAGTCGCATAGTCTACCGATCAATGTTGAGAACATTGATGCGGCTGTCAATATTGCATATGGGTTTGGTTCTTCACCAATAGGGGTAAGTAAGAACTATACTTGTTAATTTGTCAACTTTATTTACATATTTATAGTATAGATTGTAACATTCAATACATCCTAATTTTGATACTACATGTTTTATGCAGGGTGATCAGGATGAGTATATTGTATCTTAGCCTATTCCCTCTCATGCAGAGGTAGATTCCCAGACACAGGTATTATTTGAAATATGCTTTTAATTATGTTTCGCTTTCTTTGGAAAAATCATTTTACTTGTTTTCAGGTGGACACCAGGTCGAGATACAAGGATCTCAAGGCTAGAGAAAGAATAGATTATGATTCATCATATGGAAAGGTTCATGGAGGGGCAAGCAAAGTCAAGTCATTGTCATCACCAACTCCAAATATACTATTATCTAAGCTCGCACCCTCTTGAATAGACGTCAATGGGACTGGAACCTCCGCTGTGAAGTTAATGAGGGTGACAGGAGGTGGTGGCGACTGAGGTGGGGATAAGGATTCAAACCCTCGTTCATAGTTTTTCCATGGCTCTCTCAAGTTTCTCTCTGATTCATGGGATTTGCAACTTGATCGCCTCTTATTGTTAGGTAATACAGATTTCATAGTTATAGGAATCTTGGGTCCTCCTGTAGTAGGAAAGTCAACAATTCTAAACCAGCATAGATGCATGTAAAAGGAGATCTACCAAGCATTGAGAGGGATCAAATCTCTCAATGTGCAAACCCTTTTTTAATGTTGAAATGTGTAATCTAATTTTTATGGTTTTAGTTTATCTAATTTATGTTGTTGTACCTAAATAATTTAAATTTAATTTAATTCAACAAGTTATTTTTAATAATATTTTATTATTTTTTTAATAAAAGACACTTGTCAACTCTAGGATGAGCACAGAAGGAGTTACACATCTCTCCCCTACTGAGCTATAGAATGCACCTCTTCGATGTAATGATACTTTACGGTTTTGATGAAAGTTCACCATTTATGGATATACTTCATATCATAGTTATGTATCCCAATGAAGTGAGGAGGAGATTCATCCAAAGGATCTCACAAGGACCCCATTTATAGAAGTTGCATAGAAGGCAGGAAGCTTGAAAATGAATCGCCTTCTGAAAAGAGAGTTAGATGAAACTCATGTGGGGGTAACGAATATCTTGATGTTTCCAGCTTTTGTGAGCCTGAAGAATTATACTATGATTTCCTATATTTCAATGTAATACTACTGCTATAAAAAGAGTGTCAATAAAAAATTTCAAGCGAGTTGGCAGGTTACGAATAGTCAAAAGAAGGTCATGTTTCTAAAAGAACTCGGAAATTATACTAGCAAGAGAGCAATGATTGTCAAATTCCAAGCTCAAACCTGTGATCAAGAGGGAAAATTCTCTATCCTTTCCTCTTCCTACGATTAGTTATATCTTCTTATAATAATGAAGTTTGCTATTCTTATTATATTGTAGCATGTTATGAAAGTTTTTTTATGCAGTTGTATGACTAGGATTGACATGCACTATGTTTTGAGTAAATATCGTATAGTTTTGCACAATATTCCATGAGCCATTGTTGGAGTTAGTCTAGGATGAAATCGCTTTGCTAACATGATGGGAGTAGTGCATGCTCTTTATAGTATGTTTTGGTGGAGAGGCCTAGGCATCCAGATAGTCACCAAGTGTGTTTGGGATATGGATGGGTGTTGTGTTGAAACATTGGCTAAAATGATAAACCTTCATGAATGTTTACATGATTGTGTACAACATGCCATTATGCATAAGAGATTGTTATTACATTGAAATGTCATTTTTCATGATTATGTAGTATTGTTGACTATTGGACTAAATTTGACTAGTAGGAAATACCATTTGCTATGGCCTACAAGAGAAGGATGATGAGACTTGTTCTAAATAACAAGTGATGGGTCTCCATATGTAGAGGAAGTTGGATGGCTTCTATAAAAGAAGAAGAAACTAATATGGATGTGATTCTTGAAGAACAAGTGATGATTGTTCAACAGTAACAACAGATCTAGTACATTTAGTCATATGTGGACTCATGACCCACAAGTTCAGAGGATTCCTTGCGGAGATTAACCATTTGGATTGAGAGGCTCCAACAAATGTTCTCTGTAGTTGGATATAGTAGCAGCAAATGAGTTCTCTGGAGTTTGTCAATTACTTCATCAACATACCTAATATGTAGGGACCACATGTGCACCATTTATCTTCTAGTTAAAGTCAGGACAGACTCTAGAGTGTTACATGTGTCGAAGTTGAGATTTAGTGTGCTCTCCAGTTTAGTGGACTTTTGAGGAGGTACAATATGCACTAGGATTGACCAATGTAAAGGCTAGGACTGTTAGTGTTTAGGATGCAGTTCAGATTAGCATCTGAATGACATATCGTACGGGGTAACGGACTAGCCAATGACAAGCTATAAAGAGGGAGAATCATGTAAATTTGCAAAGCTATTTTGTAGCGCAAGTTCCAGAGGGAGTTTGGAATGACAAATAGTGACACAAAGAGAGCAAGAAGCTCATCTTAGTAGAATCGGTTGATAAGAGATTATACTGATGGAGGAGCAACAATATCTATAGTACAAACTGCAGTGGTTTGCTATGGTACAGAGGGGAACAATCCAACTCCTATATGTTCCTCAAATGATCAAAATGTCAACATTCTCACCCAAACTCTTCTCAAGGAGAAGTTTGTGTATTTTGAAGATAGGCATGGAGTGTTGGGAATGTCTCCCTTGGTAAGAGGGAATTTGCAACATCGGTTATATTTTCTCCCTAGACTGAGAATGGTTGAACTCTCCATCGGAAGGAGAGATCTTTGTTGTGGACATATCGAATAATATGTTGTGCAATGGCGCACTCCTCCTCACTTGAGTTACCATGAGATGCATGGACGTAATCCTAGATAAGTTGAGTTTCCACGAGATTCATGATATACATGGGAACACTCCTCAATGGACTAAGTTGAGTTACTATGTAATACTATGCTCCTCAACGGATTGAGTTGAGCATCACACTTCTTAATGAACTGAGTTGTGTAGTTCCATGATCCTCTTGGATCATCTAATTTGAGTTGATCTATTGTGCTCCTTGACATAATGAATTATAGCATGGCACTTCTAGATGAAATGAAAAGTGCAGTTCATTTATGCTCATCAACATACTCAGTTGTAGCATGGTTTTCCCTTATGGAATCGGTTGTAGCATGGCACTTCTCGACAGATTGTGAAGTGCAATTCACTTATTCTCCTTGATGAATTGAGTTGTAGCATCATGATCCTCGATGAACTAGGTTGTAGCATGCCACTTCTCGATAGAGTGAGAAGTGAATCTCTCTCATGCTTGTCAATGGACAGAGTTGATGTATGACACACCTCGATGGCCTAAGTTGTGTTGAAGACGTTCCTTATGATGACGAGACATTCATGAAAAGACATAATAATCAAATGATATACATATGTGTCCCTCCATGATAATACCTCCCTAGTTAAGAGGTAGTATTTGTGATTATAGCTCCATGGCGTATCCTCACAGCTATCTCGCCCCCAAAAGAAGAATAAACAACTATTATTATGTAAGCTGGTTCCTTGAAATGTGCAAAGTTGACCCCAAAAACATTGTATAAATAGAGTGACCTCTCACTCATTTGATTGATCCTCTTTTGCTAAAATCAGTTGATCTAGTGTGGAAGCGCACAACAAAGAAGAAGAGAGTAGAATATTTTTCTGGGCTCTATCTTTTATCTTTTCCATTTGATGTATTTTGTATCTTGATCTATTTCTCTAAGGAAAGTTATTGGGTTTTCTTCCCTTTATGAGTTTCCTAGCATAAATCTTTGTATCTTCTTGTTCTTGTGCATGGTTATTCTTTTAGCTGTGATCCTATTTTTGTTTCAAGTGTAATTAAAAATTGATATACTCTTATACTAAAAATCCAACAAATAGTCTTACCCTAGGTTTTAGTATTTTTCTCTTTATATTCTCGTGTTTATTGTGATGTGAATGTATTTGTGTTTATTTATTAAGTTAAAGAGTTCTATATCCGTATTGTGATTCAATTTCTCCCTTAAGAATCACTTCAAAGCCCTCTTTTGTTTCTACATCCTATGAAATAATAGAGAATACAAATTTAAATTTAGAAAAAAGTTATAATTAAAAAATACTCATGAAATGAAACATTTAGTTCTTTAACATTGTAAATTCAATTTATTGAAAATCAATCACAAAATAGTGGTCAAGGTTACGTGCTAAAACTAGCTTTAAACAAAGGGGAAAACTACTAGAAAAATGAAAATTAATGGGTATCGTGCAAGCTGTACAACACACAATTGCTGGATGGCCTAATTGAGGCATTGACAATTTATTTGATTCAGATTTGTGCAAGTTTGAAAGAAAACACATGCTACTGTGCAGAAACATTGAAATTAGCTTCTCATTTTATCAAGAAGGGAAGAAATTTGAGTTTTGAAAACATTTATCTCACGCTTGTGTTTTGAAGTGAAGTGGGAAGCCTATGATAACCTATAAACTAACTGACAGAATGCTAGAAATATCCCATTCAAAGAATGGGGACAAGATTAATTGATTATAGTCCAACCATGGTTGCCAAGGTAGTGCGGACAGAGCAAAATGGTTTTTCATTAAGGTAATGGAAAGACAATAAAACTAACTAATATCACCTAGAAAACGTAGGTTGCAAGTAGCGTTTTCAACGTAACTGTTTCTCTTGAAACGGCGATTGAAAACGCTTACCCTATGCAATGAAATCCTCAAAGAAAAAAAATGTGTATATAAAGTTAGGGAACTCCACGGAAGGCGATTCCAAGAAATGGATTTTTCACTCTTTATAATATAGCTTTGAAGATAAAATTGATTGCAATGAACACGTTAGTATATTTGGATTATCATCTATGATTTTTCATTTACGGATGAGAATGAGACAAGTGTACTGTCCAGATTGATTATATGGGCATCATCCAAGATTCAACGAAAATGAGACAAGTGTACTATCCACATTGATTCCATAGACTTGTCCAAAATTAATAATTAATAATTTGAAAAAAATAAAAAATAACTTAATTAACATGTGATAAGTAGAGTTAATGATAATTGTAAAAATTAAAATTAATCTTCGACTAATGGATTATTAGATAGCTTAATTCATTGGTTATTAGATACAATTATAAGCTTAGCTCCAATGATTCTAGAACTATTAGCTTAACTTTTAGTCACTTATATTGGATAACTATTAGCTTAACTATTATATAGAACTATTATGTTAAAACTCAATGATTTTACAACTATTAGGTTAACTCCAATGATTTTACAATTATTAGCTTAACTTCAAGTCTAATCACTTAAGGCTTAGTCCAACTTCATTTGGCATCTAGGAGTCTAACTAATGTGTAGTCATGTAAGAGTCAAACTCCTAATAAAATAGTTCGAACTCCTAATAAACTCCTCCAAACTCAAACTCCTGCATGTCAGCATGTATTACATGTTTAGGTTTTCCATATTAGTTAACAACTGATAAGTACAATTCGTGATAGTTGGAAAAATTAAACTTCAGCTTCAACTATTAGATTAACTATTAGCTTCAATACACTGATGAAACAACTATTAGCTTAACTTCAACTCGAATCATGACTTTTACTTGAATTGCAATTGCTAATATATTAACTTTTAAATTAACTATTAGATACAACTATTAGCTTGTTGCTTAACTTTAATGATTCTACAATTATTATTTTAACTTCAACCCTAATCACGATTTATTGCATAAATATTAGATTAACTATTATATACAACTATTAGCTAACTTCAATGATTTTATGACTATTCTACCTTAACTTCAACTCTAATTGCTGTTATATTTGATAACTATCAGATTATTCCAATAGTGATACAACTATTAAATTAAATTTAGATGAAGTCACTAATGTGACATTTGAATTGAACTTGAATTGAACTCTATCCGGAAGTTGGGAGTCGAGTTAATATGCATAAGGCTTAGTCTAAGTTTTATATTAACTTTTAAAGTAACTATTAGCTTAACTACAACTCTGAGCCTAACTTCAACTATGAGCTTAACTAACATAAATTAAGAGATACAGCATATTCTTTAGTAAAAAAACTATTATCAATATGTACCTCTAAATGTATTTCAAAGATATTAATCTAAATAACATGATTGTTGCTATTGTAGTTGAAAGTATACGTAAATGATGGAGCATTGGTATACCAGTATTCAACTACCAAACTTCTAGAGTGAGATTCGGCATTCATTAGCATATAGTCCATACCTTAGATCACCGACCAATGATGAACTAAGTCTTTGGTGCCTAATGTATCATGTTCGATAAACTACAAAAGGTTAGATTCGAGCCCATTGACAGCATTATACAATGCGTTGATATGCAAATCCGAAATATACAATGTTGCGTTGTTATTTTCAGGTCCAAACAAAACTGTGTTTCAAATGGTAAAGAAACTGTGCGATCCTTTTACGCAAAGCACTCCACTCTTCTGAATAATCGGCGATCACTGCGGTATCTTCAATGGATTGTTTCACCCGGGCGGGCATCAAAGACATTACGTCAATTCGTGATGCGCTTTATTCTGTATGTTTTCAGCGCATCTTTCCAGAATTACTATTGTATTATGAACCTGCAAAGGAATCACAGTAGATATATAGAGCATGCAAAGGAATCACAGTATACATACAATTGATGGTGAAAAATATATAGCATGCGGTAGAGTATTTAATGTTGCAGCATTTTCGTGGGCTATTGATCTCAAGTGATTTGAGATGTAATGGTCCATAAAACTGCTAGTGCAACATTTAATACTCTGCTGCATATCCACCATCACTGATAAGTTGTTAGTCTTATTCATACACCAGTATAATTTGAGTGAAATATTCTTCTCAAACCCAGCTGCAAGATACAATTATTTAAGTGTTTTAACCATTAATCATACCTGCTGCAAAATAAAACAGCATTAAAAATAACTAATATGTACTTAGCAACTTGACATTTGACAATATCTTTTGTAAAGTGGCAGCGCCTTTAATCGCGGGATATAATGATTGTATAGTGGCAGCCTTATCTTAAACATAGGTCCACAGGGAGTCCTTCTGTGTCATGCTGACGTTTCTTTATTTAACTTGCGTTTGAAAAATGGTGCTTTAAAGTTTAGCATATGAAGAGGGGTATACCGTATGATTGGTCCAAATTTCTTTTGACTGGTATTCTCTGGTCAGTGTAAGGCTAGCCAATCCTGTATTTTGTTCCATTTGTCTTCTCCTTTCGCTTTCACTTTTCCTTGTTGCAGTAGGTCCTCCTTTCGTGCCCAACATTTGGCATGGTTTTGGGTCGCTTGCCGCAATCAACATCCTTTTCATCATGTCATTATATACGGTTAGTTGTTCCTGGACATTCATGTTCTGATCATACAAGTTCAATCCCCATAAACGAAAATGTGCTCTTTTGTTATTTTTACTTACTAACTCTTTTAAGTTGAATTTGGTTTACTTAAAAAAAAATGTTTATATAACTTATTAAAAAAAGAAAGTGTTTATATAACTTATGTGGAATAGAGAAAGTTTTTGTTGTTTTTTTATTTCTGTATTATAAGTTATTGAGACCTAGTTGGCAAGCGGTGGAGTAAGGAAAGACGCGAAAATAAAATAAAATTAAAAGTCATAGTTTACTAAAATAAAATAAAAATAAAAGTTATAACTATATAAATATATATGTTTTGAAAAAAAAAGTTAATGATATAAATATTAATGAAAATGTTAAATTAAAAAATATAAAATTAAATAAAATGAAAAAAAATTAAATATATTATATCGCTCAATTATAATAATCCAATAACATATATATATTGAATCATATTGACCAGTTGCACTTAAAAACCTATTATGAATCTTAAAATTTTGGGACAAAGTTTCTTAAGGAATGCGAATATATAATGGTTTAACTTAACTTAATCAATTAGTAAAAAATGGTTTTATTATAACTAAATTTAAATAATAAACTTAAAAAAAAGTGTGTTCTTAACATTAGGTTGAATTGTTCAATACTATGGACCCTCATCACAAAAGATTTCATATGCATTTTTCCATATGGGTCGAGCATAGAAGTATGCCATGACCTTCAACTCTTCACTAGTCATCCTGCATATTTTCTAAGCCTTGTTTGCTAGTGTCATGCTTGATTTGTTTGTAAGATGGAGTCATACGGTGCGTGGTTAATTGGACTTTTGTTTCTTAGTATTGTAGATACTAATAGGAGCACCCTCAGCAACAACAATAGGATGAATGGCTTTTTCCATGATGCCGGGTAGGAAGGGAAATGGAGGACTAAAAACTATCAATATTATAGGTAATATTATGTGGATTTAAGTTATGGTTAAATAATATTAAAGAAAAAGGGTGAGCACATAATATTATGAAATTGTGGTTTTTTTTAATTATAAATTTCAATGAAATTAATGAAAATGAAAGATATTAGAGAGATTTCATACATTCATATTTTGCAATGAAATTAATGGGGTTACATGTAAGGAAAATTTTAAGGATCCATGGTTATTTAAAAGCGTATAAACTAATCTTGTGATGATATTTTTCTAAAAATGTTTGAAATTCTAATAATTTAATATAGTTTATATAATAATTTAGCAATTTCTAGAGACCAATGAAAATGCAAATTGACCAATATCTTTTTAAAATACATGGAAAATTAGGCCATGGGCTAAATTTTCCTTGGTTTCATGCACCCCACTTTGATAAGGCATGAGAAAAGTATTATTAACTAATTAAAAAGGGAATGCCATGCCTAAATTGGGTAGATAAGATTGTTAAGTTATACATATGAGTGAATTATTTTAATGTGGTGAATCATTTGCTTAGATTTTAGGGAGATTTTTAAGTGATGAGATATTTATTGCATGATAGTCATGATGGTTTTAGAGTATGGGTTGGAGGGTGTAAGTGTAATTTATTATCAACCCTTAGATATAGTTATAGTTATTAAATAATTTCAATTATATATAAGAATTTTTTGAGAAAAAATAAATGATAAATTATTTACTTTTATTAAAATTGTGTTCTTTACTTTAAGAAAATTACTAAAGATATAATTCTTTTAAAATTTCCACTAGTAATGTTTAAATGGATTTTTTTTTTCCTTCTATTAATTTTAGTTTTTAATTAGAAATTATTCATCCTTCATTCAACACAAAAGACAATAAAGAAAATCTAGAAACCATGATACATATTTAAACCTTACTTTTGATCTCAAAGGATAATGCTAAGACCCTCTCTAGGGGTGTAATTCGGGGCACAAAGGAACCATTAAACCATAATTGGAAGCCATTTAATGTAAAGTGGACTAAGTCTAGCATAATGTTATTATTAAAAAATTCCCACTATAAATAAGGATGGATTTCTTGTTAAGTGGTGTGGAGAAGAATATTGTATGTTTAGATCAGATCATTAGGAGGTCTCCCCCTCGAAGACACAAGTGAATAAGGTTGATTTATCTCATCAAAATATCATTTCCATATATTAATAAAACCAAAGGTTTTTTGGATATCTCTTCTATATACTAATAAAAGATCATTTACCATAGGGGGTTCACTCAATAAACTTTTTACACAGCACGATCATTCATAGGATATTAAATAATATCCCTAATTTTACAAAATATTGGAAAATGTTTGTTAAAATTGTAGCATTGAACCCCCCTCCGAATATACCTTTCCAATTTAGAAAACCCTTAGTTTCACCAAATATTGTAGGTATCCATTTTTTATCAACTCATTTTTAATACCCACTTTATATCATATTATGAAGTTGTAAAAAAAAGATCCGTAATGCGTCTTAGTATAAGAAAACATGATGATAAATAAAATAGTACTATAATCCTAATATTGATCCCAATCATATTGCAGATAAATTTTTAGAGTTGGATAATGGAAGACCCAATGAATTAGTAATGGGGAAGGAAAAATATGTAAAAGACAACCCAATCAAGAGATCAATGTAACAAAGAATGTAAAAAAATTATAGTCCAATAGCCTTTGCAATGCTTAGAAAATATGAGAATTGCAAATATTTCACACCATATCCTGCAAATTTACCAATTTTATATCATATAAATACAAGTATAGCCATAGATATCTCATGTTTTATATAATCAAGTAATAAATTAAACTTCATAAAAAGGAAAAATTGAAACCCTTTCATGGATGAAATTCCCTAACTTCCGAGTCAAAATAAACATCACTGATGTTTGAATCCAAATGAACATAGAAAATTTTCACTTACTTTCCAATAGCACTATATGATCATGTGCATAGCTTGGATTTGGGTCATTCACAAGATGCAATGAATTGCCTCCACTTCCTCTACACTTATTCTTGCAATCAAGGGAATTTGCAATATTTAGTTACCTTTACTTGGGTTATATCTAATTTTTTTACCTTTACAAGTGAGGGAAAATATCCATTCTTATGTTTTAAGCATGTAATAGTTATAAAGATACACATATAATGAAGCTCATATGGTACCATTTCATGGTAATGATAACACATAAGTCATGTAAATAAGGATTTATATTTTCACCTATGTTCATGTCAGTTCCAATACAATATTAAGATGGATTCCTTGCATATAAGAATTGAAATTACAATTATGAATGTTCCAAATATAACTCAATAGAAGAATACAAATGGCACGGGGGCTTCACTTGTTGACCAATATCCTATCACGTTAGTTCATATTGTGGGTTTTTAAATTATTAAAAATTGAACCAATATATTGCAGGTATTGGGGGGATGAGGGGTTTAAGGTGGGGGTGGGTAGGGTGGTTTATAAGGATTGAGGTATAAAAAGGGGTGGGGAGGAGGTTTTAAGTATTGGGAGGGGGTTTCAACAAAAAGAGTTTGGGTCAATATCTCTAGAAATTAAGGATATTATTTATGTTTCTAGGATAGTTTAGAAGTTCATAAAGAAAGGCATGATGGTAGAAAGCTAGGTATAATTTCCCTTCTACTTGTAATATTTTAAATGATTTATTTACAAAGATTAAAATAGCATTTGCAGTGCAAGTTACTAAAGAAAAGGAAGAAGTATTTACCATGTGGAGACAATGTGTTTACTTAAAGTGATATCCTCAATAATAAGTGAGGACTTGGCAAGGATAGGATAAACCCTCGCAGTATTACTAGAAACCCCTTATCAGTTTTCATTTAACTTAGAATTCTTGCTTACATCTGGATCCTTAATATAGATTTCCTAACTCTGTTTCTCTACTCTGATTTGTAAAGAGTTATTAAGATACTTTTGTATAATTTACAACTGTAATAAAATAGAGATGATGACAGATCAATAGGAACATAAATTACTTTTGCTAGAAAGAAACCAGTTTAAATATACCTTAACATAAGTTGAAATGATTCGTTTCTTACTTTCTTTCGAGCTGTTTCCTTTACAACGAACTTATAGTAAATACTCTAGAATTACAAAATGCAGTGCCACAACCTCTTACCTGTACATCTGTAAGAAAAGTGGAAATCGTTGCGTTAGCTTGAAAGCTAAGTAAGCCCAGTATTGCATAACAGTTCACCTTATGGTCACAAGAGGAACAAAAGTCAGTAAAATGAAAGATCTGTTCTATAACTAAACATACCAACTGATGAGTTCAATAGCAAGTTGTTAACACATAACTAATTAATGATTATTTAAACTGCATTTTACGTTAATGTTTGTAAATTTAAAAATTTTAAATTTTTCAGAATTTTTGGGGTTTTGACATGTGGTATCAGAGCATGGTTCAAATACTAGGCCTTGATGTGGCCCAACTAGTTTCCGTAGAATGGTAAAAATAACATACTAACCTGTATTTTGTTTTATGTGAAAGGCATAAAATTTCTTTTTTCTGAATCTAACAGGCGGGTATGGAGAAGCTAGGAGAATATGCTGAGTCTCCAAACACTGAGACAAGACAAATGTCTAGAGAACCTGTGATAGAGGAGGTAACTGCTCACTCCTCAGAGATGATGCAGACTATAAAGGAATTAAAGACTGAAATGGAATCAGTCAAGAAGGATAATGAAAGGATTTTGAAAACTCGAGAGGAGTTAAATCAAATTTTGATGGAAAAATTTCAAACTGAAGGGAGAAGCAAAAGATCTGAATCTGAGGAAGCTAGCCATTAGAAAGGATCTAAAAAGATGAAACTGGCTAAAGCTGAAAGCAGTTCCTCATCTGAAGGATTCAGGGAACAACAAAGCTACTACACTACTAATGACAGTAGTGAGGCTAAATTGTATAACAGAAAGAAAAATTACAGGCCATATGAAGAGACTTCCGGGGAGTTCAAGAAAATAAAGCCCCCAACTTTCAACGGAGAGACTGAAAAAGGGGAAGAGGCAGAGTCCTGGTTATCCGAGATGAGAAAATATTTTCAGATATACAACTATTCAAATCAGCTGAAGGCAAGAATGGCCATCTATAATATTTCTGGAAAGGTAGATATATGGTGGCAAGATCTAAAAAGAGTCAAGGGGATCAAAGAAAAAGAGGAAAATTGGAGTACTTTTAAAAGGTACTTCAAGAAGAAGTTTATGTCCAAACAATACTATGAAGAAAGGGAGAAATAATTTTATGAGTTAAAGTTAGGATCCATGACTATGAAGGACTTAAACAGTAAGTTCTTAAGTCTGTTAAGGTATGTGCCGTATTTAGTTGATGAGAAACCTAAAGTACAGTGGTTTCTCAGCTGCCTACCATATCATATAAAGGACAGAATCGAATATGATAACCCCAAAACTCTGGAAGAAGCCATGCGGAAGGATAATTTCTGTTTTGAACAGAACAAAAAGAAATAAGGAATAGCCAACTAGAAGGCTAAAAAGAATAGTAATCAGCCTGAGTTCAAGAAAAAAGAGTTTGTACCCCAGAAAAACTTCAGGAATAATAAGAACAGAAATCATTCTAATGGTAAGAACTTCCAAGTAAACAGAAATGGTGCTCCTAATAATTCCAATAATTCCAATAGCTTCAAGGGCAAGGAAGCTTCAAACAATCATGGAAATTTTACTAAAAACTTTGAGCGGAAGGAGCCTGTTAAGTGCTGGGAGTGCAATGGCCCGCACTATGCTTCAGTTTGCCCAAATCGGAAGAAGCCAAACAACAATATTCATACTATACAAGATGAAATGACTGTTGGAGATTTTGCAAGGACTATGCCCCGAATCAATGCAGCGTTGGAGAACCGCCAAGCTGATTTTCAAACTTCCATGGTGGAAGTAGAAGGTATGGTTAACAAAACCCCTGTAACTATTTTAATAGACCCAGGTGCTAGCCTTACTTATATTTCACCTCAGATAGTAGAAAAGTGTAATCTGACTGTTGAAAAGTTTGATAACTCCTGGTTAGTTCAACTAGCCACTGGGGAAAAAAGGAAGGTAATCTGTTGTGTTAAGGAATGTGCTTTAGATATGAATGATTTTAAAACTACTGTTAAGTTAAATGTTCTGCCACTTGGCTCGTATGACATACTTATTGGTATGGATTGGTTAGAACAGCACAGGGTAGTTTTAAACTGTTTTGATAAAACATTTACGTGTGTAAATAATAACGAACCACCAGTAATAGTTAAGGGTGTTCCTAGGAAAACTGTAATTAGGCAGATTTCTTCCTTACAACTCAAAAGAGCAGTCAGGAAAGGGTGTAAAGACTATGCTCTAACCATTACAGATGAGGCGAGTAAGTCTGAAAAAGATAAAATAAAAATAGAGGATATTCCTGTGTTAAATGAATTTATTGATGTTTTTCCGAAGGAAATTCCAGGATTACCTCCCAGGAGGGAATTGGATTTCACTATTGAGCTAGTACCAGGTGATGTACCTAGCTTGAAAGCTCCGTATCGTATGAATATTCTAGAACTTAATGAATTAAAATCACAGTTAAAGGAGTTAATAGATAAGAAGTATATTCGACCCAGTGTGTCCCCGTGGGGAGCACCAGTAATCTTTGTCAAAAAGAAAGACGGAACTATGCGACTCTGCATAGATTACTGTCAACTTAATAAAATGACAATTAAAAACAGATATCCGTTGCCCCGCATAGATGATCTGTTTGATCAGCTGCGTGGAGCTATGATGTTCTCTAAGATAGACCTGAGATCAGGATATCATCAGGTAAGAATTAAAGAAGAGGAAATTTTCAAGACAGCCTTCAGAACAAGGTATGGACATGACGAATTTGTCGTAATGCCATTTGGGCTTACTAATGCCCCAGCCGTCTTTATGTGTCTGATGAATAATATAATGCATAAATACTTAGATAAATTTGTTGTCGTATTTATCGATGACATCTTAATTTATTCTAAAAATGAAGCAGAACATAAGGAACACTTATGGATAGTATTACGAGGGCTGCGAGAGCAACAACTCTTTGCGAAGTTCAGTAAGTATGATTTCTTTAAGGATGAAATCCAGTACGTAGGTCACATAGTTACTAAAGAAGGGATTTCAGTGGATCCTGAAAAGATCCTGGCAATCGAAGATTGGCCAGTACCAAAAGACGTAACAGATGTGAGGTCCTTCATGGGAATTACTGGTTATTACAGGAGATTCATCGAAGGCTTTTCAAAAATAGCTAATCCAATCACTTCCTTGCAAAAGAAAGGCAAGAAATTTGATTGGAGCTTAAAATGTGAAGAAAGTTTTAAGAAATTAAAAACTTTATTAACAATTGCGCCGATTCTAAGAATAGCGGATCCCAATAAGGATTTCGTGGTTTGCACCGATGCTTGTAATGATGGATTAGGCAGTGTGCTGACTCAAGATGGGCATGTCATTTCCTATGATTCAAGGAAATTAAAAATCCATGAAAAGAATTATGCTACTTATGATTTAGAGCCTGCTGCTGTTATTCATGCCTTAAAGATGTGGCGGCACCACTTAATAGGCAGAAGGTTTATTTTAATGACTGATAATAAAGGTTTGAAATACGTTTTAGATCATCCTAACCTAAATGCAAGGCAAGCAAGATGGTTAGCCTTCTTAAGTGAATACGATTTCGAAATTTAGCACATAAAAGGAAAAGAAAATAAGGTGGCTGATGCTTTGAGCAGAAATGCAAAGCTGAATTTTATAGCAGCGATCAGTACTTATGCTTCTGATTTAAATGAACAGCTGACTGAAGGGATAAAATTGGATGAAAATTATCAAAAATTACAAGTTACAGCTAAAGAATAACCTACAGAAAGTTTAATAAGGGGTTATAGTCTAAATAACGATGGATTTTTATTGTTTAAGGACAGATTGTATGTGCCTAATGTGCCTAAAGTTAAATTGCTAATTCTGGATGAAGTTCATAAAACCCCTTACTTAGGGCATCCAGGCTACCAGAAGACTGTCACCATGTTAAGAAAAGAATATTTCTGGCCTAATATGAAGTCTGAAGTAGCTGAATATATAGCTAGATGTTTGGACTGTCAACAAGTGAAAACAGAACACCAACATCTAGCTGGTTTATTGTAACCCTTGCCTATTCCTAGTTGGAAGTGGGAGATAATCAACTTAGATTTCATTATTGGATTACCCAAAAATCAGAATCAGAATGATTCCATTATGGTGGTGGTGGACAAGTTAAGTAAAGAAGCACACTTCATTCCTGTCAAGACTACCTACAAGGCTGCCAATATAGCAGATATATTTCTAAAGAAAATTTTTAGGTTACATGGAGTACCTAAGGTTATTATTTAAGACAGGGATCCTAAATTCACAGGGAATTTCTGGAAATCCTTGTTTAAAGGCTTAAACACAACACTGAATTTCATCACCTCTTTCCATCCTCAGACAGACGAACAGACAGAAAGAGTAAATCAGGTGTTGGAAGATCTGTTAAGAATGTTTGTTAAGGATCAGTGAGGTAAGTGGGAGGATTATTTGCATTTAGCATAATTCGCTTACAATAATAACTATCAATCCTCAGCCAAGTTCAGCCCATTTGAAATTCTGTATGGGCGTAAATGTAACACTCCTATCTCCTAGAATAATCTAGTAGATAGATTGGTGTTAGGGCCTGAATTATTGAAGGAAATGGAACAGATTGTGAAACAAGTGCAGGAAAACTTAAAGGTGGCACAGGATCGACAAAAGAGCCAAGCAGATTTAAAAATAACTCCTAAAGAGTTCCAAGTGGGTGAACACGTGTTCATAAAGGTAAGACCAAAGAAAAGCTCCCTAAGACTAGGGAGTTGTGCAAAACTAGCACCACGTTACTGTGGTCCATTTGAAATTCTATCCAGAATCGGTCAAGTTGCATATCAGTTAGCATTACCACCTAATTTGAAAGTGCATAATGTTTTCCATATTTCTGTTCTGAAAAAGTATGTTCATGATGCTAATCATGTAATTGATTGGAATGTTGTACAGGTAGAACCAGAAGGAGAAGTTCTAGTGGAACCAGACTGTATCCTCGAGATAAGGGAAATTACTCTGCAGAACCATGCCATTGGACAGGTGAAGGTGCAATGGAAGCTCCTTAGTCCTGAAGAAGCTACCTGGGAACTGGAAAGTAGGATGCGGGAAGCATACCCGAATCTGTTCCAGGAGGTTCCAGAGGATGAAGAATAAGTAACATCGAGGACGATGTTACATTTTAAGGGGGTGTGTATGTCACATACCCCAATTTTGTAAAATTATGTAAATGGTTTTAATTATATTCCTGAGACATTATATTAAATTTAATGCTAAGTAAGAAATTGATGACTCAACAGAGTCAACAGAATTGGAATGTAATTCAAAATATTTTTATTATTAATAAATCAATTATGGAGACAACAACATGGGAGAGCTGTTAAAAAGAGGTTACTGGTCAAACTGGTGGATGGAACTAGGTGGAAGGAAAAAGACAAGTGGCAGCATCCTCAAACACTTCCTAAGTTGCAGGTGGAAACTTCCCTACATTTGGGGTCATGATCCCCCAAGAAAGTGGGATCAGAGAAGGTGGCTCATTAAATGACAGTTAGCCCAAAAAAGACCTAGGCAATCTTTTAAAAGTACTCAATGAAGAGAGCTGAGGCTGCTCAGATATTTTCCAGAGAGAATTCATTCAGGTGAATTTTATTCAGGAAATTCATTGAGGAAGAGGGAAATACAGTAAGGAAGTTGTTCTAAGAGGATTGCTGCAGTAACTTGATTTCATTACAGCTATTTAGCTGAGAGAACTGACTGATAGTTCTGAGTTAATACTAAGTTTGAAGACTGGATCTGACTTTACTGCACCTAGTTCTAGCCATGGAGACCAGAGAAAGCTGGGGGTCTTGAGAAGTCGCTGTCTGAGTGCTCTCCAGGAGTTGGTAGGGAGGAACGACCTCCCATTGCTGTTGTTGTCCCAGTTTAAACAAGTTCTGTCACTTATCTCTTTATGTTTAATGAGTATGAATGGTTGCATGTTATGTTTTGTTATATGACTGAAGATTTAGCTAGTTTAGTAATGTGAGTATCTTAGGTTATTAGTAGTTAAATCTGTTGCTGAGTTAAAGAATTACTGTTTTTTTCCACATCTGGGTTCACCAGACCATACTCCAGCACAGTATCTCGGTATTGAGAAGTAGTATCCTTCTGAACTGATTTTTCTATTTAATTATTTTCCATGACTACAAGTGTTTCACAAATTCATAAGTTATTTTCTTATAAGTCTTAAAAAATATTTCCTAAGTATTGTATCTTTGTTTCCAATAAATGCTAGCTGTAATAAAGAAAAGATAGACTAAGTATTTCTCCTGTTTAAATCTTATAATTGTTTATCTTCCAGTTTGAAAGAATCTAACCTCTAAATACTGAAAAGACAATACTGACAGTAGGATGTAATTACCTATGGGTTAGATTTTACAGTTAAATCCTAGAGGTGTTAGTCTGTATCTTGGTTAAGAATGCAATTATTTAATTACTAAATCTTCTTTTATTTCAACTAAGCTTCAACAGATTACAAAACTATTATTCTATTTTCACTTATGGTAAATGAATGTTATTATATACACAGGAATATATATATATATATGAGTTAAAACTTAAAATATTGTATGAGTATTATGTAAATATACTCAGGCTTTATAACTAAATAGATAGTCCAAACCAAACATTGGATAACAACATTAAATAATAATCATAGAAACATTGGTAAGGAGTAATATCGTTATTGTATCAATAATAATGTATCTATATTACATACAATATAAAAACCTTACTAATGTAACACTTAAAGTAGTATTTTATTTTTACAATTGCAAACTTAGACTATTTATACTCAATGTATAAATAAATAAGGTTTATGTATAAATAAACTATTTATACTCTGTGTATTCCAAAATAAATAAATAATACTTGAAGATAATAATAAAATATAATAAGAGTATAACAGATTTACATAATTTGAAAGGTATGCACTTGGCATTAAAAAGATTACAGTTTCTAATAAATAGAATTCAGGGTATAAAGCCAGTGCAGAAACCTTAATAACAAATCTATTTAACAATAAGTTGGAGAGCACTCTGACCACAAAATTCTTTATATAACAAGATAAATTACAGTATATTAACATGACCAAGAATAATGCAAGAAAGTAGTAACAACAGCTATGATATTGGTATAAGGGTATGAACCCTATATATCATTTAAGAAGTTAATACATAATAAGTAAATCAAGGTACATAACCCTAACAGTAATATTATAAAAGAGTTATCAATAGTAAAATAACTTAGTTGTTTATTTTAAAAGCAAAGGTAAATAACAGAACAAGTAAACTACTCGAATATCGAGCTTAACCAACATGGTGATATCCATATATTTTACTCACAGTTACCAACAGAGTTTATATTTTATTTATTCCTGTATAGAGCATAGATTCAAAATGTATGCGTTAAACAAACCAAAAGATACAGGAAAGCAATATATTAAGTTATATTACACAACTCTGGGTAAAAACCCTGAACATTCAAGAGCACAGTAATAGAAACAGGATGTCGAGGTCATAACCTCATCCACAGGCAGGATTACATCCCAGTGCCTTTTATACAGTATTTCTTTTACAGTATTTTTAAACATAGAAGAAAAACTAATATTTACAACCTCGGCCTAAGCCGTAACGCCTCACATCGCATGAAGAGTTTCACCTAATAATTATTTAACCAGTAGTCTTAACACCGAAATGAAGTAGCAAGGGTTTCAGGCTTCTGAAGCCAACCCTCGAAGGTTCCAACTGAAAACCATAAGGAGGACCGGCCATGGTGTAACCAAGATTACCAGGTTTGCAGCCTGCCTATCGCAGTCCTCTTACCAATGGCCACACACTTGGAGTTGTAAATCCTGCATTCACAAGGATTAAAACCTACATGAGAATGCCATAACCTGTTAAAGAGATTTAAAAATTTAAATTCAAACAATAAACAAAGATTTAAGCCCTTACCTATTTCGTGGAGGAGGCACGACCGCTGGCATTTATGTTACAGCCAACAGCGCAAGGAGGTAATACCTGTAAGGAGATATAAGGAAGATTAACTCTCAACCTTGCACAAAGTTCAAAGACTGTAGGTCCAACAATCGAAACCCCATAGGGAGGCGATAGCACTGGAAAGGGTTCGGTTCAATATGGAAAAGAATAATTTAATGGAGGAACGAAGGACTGAACCCCAACATGCAACGTATGGAGCAAGCCATGACCAGGAATGACATGGAGGATAATTTACAGAGAAGAGGCCACGCAGGGATGCACAACACCGTCACATAGCGACCAGTGCCGAGGAAGGTGGAGAAAATGAAAGGTAGGGTTAACAAACAATTCTTTTAACCACGCAGTGCATGGATGGAGTATTTCCACGACAACTATTAAATATATCAATGAAGAGTGGGTTTTGTTACATAGTCAACCAACACTTTCGATGGAGGAATGATTTTCCAAATCATTCTTAGGATCAAAAGTTTATCCAAAGTCGTTGAACGAAGTTCTTCAACCTATGCTGCATGCAAATGATTGTATTCGTTATTATCCACTATAATATGTTAATCCTTTGAAATCATAAGTAAATTGCATAACGATATCATAAATATTATAAGCTTGATGGTTGGGGTGATTCGATTTAGAATCTTAACCTTGTTAACATAGCTTATATACTTTGGAGGGTAGTATAGTATGTTAAAGTTTTTATAAAAGAAACCTTGGTGCAAAATCTATATAAAAACTTTCCACTTATATTATAAGTGCCTTAAGTTCTTTAATAAGTAAAAATAATGATAGCATAAAGACCTGAGATTGTTAAATAGTGCAAGCTGTAATCCTTGGGTCATATTAATGGGTTTCTATTAGCTTTGGAGATCATCCTTTGTTTAAAAGAAATAACTTATCACTAATGTAAAAATAACCTTGGAACATTTAGTCTTATGTTTAAGCTCAAGTGAAAAGAGGCTATGATAAGTATTATAGAACTGTTTAATGATTTCTAGCTTTTATAAGCTAAATTATTTATGTTGCTAGCATAGTTTAGAAGTTCATAAAGAAAGGCATGATGGTAGAAAGCTAGGTATAATTTCCCTTCTACTTGTAATCTTTTAAATGATTTATTTACAAATATTAAAATAGCATTTGCAGTGCAAGTTACTAAAGAAAAGGAAGAAGTATTTACCATGTGGAGACAATGTGTTTACTTAAAGTGATATCCTCAATAATAAGTGAGGACTTGGCAAGGATAGGCTAAACCCTCGCAGTATTACTGGAAACCCCTTATCAGTTTTCATTTAACTTAGAATGCTTGCTTACATCTGGATCCTTAATATAGATTTCATAACTCTGTTTCTCTACTCTGATTTGTAAAGAGTTATTAAGATACTTTTGTATAATTTACAACTGTAATAAAATAGAGATGATGACAGATCAATAGGAACATAAATTACTTTTGCTAGAAAGAAACCAGTTTAAATATACCTTAACATAAGTTGAAATGATTCGTTTCTTACTTTCTTTCGAGCTGTTTCCTTTATGACGAACTTATAGTAAATAATATAGAATTACAAAATGTAGCGTCACAACCTCTTACCTATACATCTGTAAGAAAAGTGGAAACCGTTGCGTTAGCTCGAAAGCTAAGTAAGCCCAGTATTGCATAACAGTTCACCTTATGGTCACAAGAGGAACAAAAGTCAGTAAACTGAAAGATCTGTTCTATAACTAAACATACCAACTGATGAATTCAATAGCAAGCTATTAACACATAACTAATTAATGATTAGTTAAACTGCATTTTATGTTAATGTTTGTAAATTTAAAAATTTTAAATTTTTCAGAATTTTTGGGGTTTTGACATAAGGTTACCAATAATACATACTAAAATATACATAAATATAGAATAGAGACAAGAGACAAGAACAGATAGGATTAAACAGATTATATTATTACAATTAGTTCATACAAAGCAGAGAACTGAACTGAGTTCTCATTTGGCTCAACAGCCTAATATATACAATTTACAGACGGTTACAAAATAACTACCTGTCGGTTCGGTGAACCGACGCGACTTTTAGATAGCTGACCTAATATTTTGGTTTAGTCAGCTGATCGACTAAGTCGGCCATCGATTTAGTCGACTGATCGACTAAGTCGGTCCTCGTTGAAGACGACTTATCGACTTGCTCCTTCTACATCTCCCCCACGAACAAAACGTTTCTTCGTCCCGAAGAAATAGGGAGGTACACGAAATTTGTTTGGTCTTCAAAATTTTTATTGTGGCGGACTATGGAGATGAATGGTTGGTCTTTTTTGTACACAGACCTCAACAATGGCTGGAGCCGTTATGGAGAGGTGATGTTGGAAATATGTCCAACTTTGCAAATCTTTCTGTATGTCAATGGTTAATGTGGTTAAGCTGGATAGGACCGACATCTTCTCCGCGATGGGGACTTCTGCTATTTTTTCCATATTGGGGCCCATGAACTGGTTTTGCTCTTCTACAGTGTCGATGAGTCATTTCATCTACGGGAAAATGATGTCGAATTTCTCTAAGTTGGGGAGAGCTTGTTGCACCCATTGATGTGCTTCCCTTTCCAGTTTCTGCAATTTGGTGGTTTCCAGCACTATCTGTTCTTCTATCGTCGGCCTAAGTGCTGCCTCCGTGGTCTTTTTGCTCTCCAAAGCCTGAATCCCTTGCCGATTCTGTCGTGTCTATTGATAAACTTGGTAATAGTGAGTAGGCCAGTCTCTTAGGACTTCTTCAGTTACGACAGACTCCTCCATATGGTCCTGGAGTACTTGTGTGCTTCCGAGAATGCAGTGTGTTGTGCCAATAGAATTCTGGAATTTTACTCTTTCTGTTCCTCCTTGGTTTCCTGTAGGCGCGCCTGGATGGTCAACACTATGCTCTCAAATAGCTGATACGCTCTTTCAAGCGGTTTATCTGTGTCGGTTTCTATGGGGCCTGGTATGACGGACTGAGCTAAAGTCCTACATTTGTCGAGAAACTTGACTTGTTCTGTATTTTTGTCTATGAGTTCTCTATTGTTTTGCTCAGTCCTTGTCTTGGCTTCTTTGGATACAGTTTTGAGGAGTTGGCCCACCTCTATGTCGGTCAGGGAGCTTGCATCTTTCAAGCTAATCCAAAGTCTGGTAGTCTTTCCATGATGCTCCTTCCTCTTTTTGTGTTTTTCTGCTTCTGTCTCCTGTGTACCTGCAACAGTGGAGGTGGGGCCTTTGGTTTGCGGGATAGAAGTTGATGGTTTTTCTGGCTGGGGAGGTGGTATGACCACCTCCAGCTGTGTGGATGTAGTTGGTTGAGGTAGGTCTGTTTGTGAATCAGGGGGTGGTGGGGGTGGTGTGGATTCTTGTGGCGGTGGTGAGGGAGTGGGGGAATGGTCGGGGGTGCTGGGTTTGGGGAAAGTATGGTGTGGAATTACGTTGGAAGGTATGTCTGCTTCTGGAGGTGTAGTGGTTGGTAGGTTGGCCTGGGGTTCGGGGTCGGTTGGTTCAATAGTAGACTGCACTTGGTCAATCACGTCGTCTTCTTTGTCGGATTGTCGTGTGAAGGTCGACGTGATGTGTGCAAATTCCATGGGTTGTGTTCTGCTAGCTGTGTACATGGTGGCCTGGGTGGTAATTTTCTGGGACGACTGTTATGGAGGTCTTCTTATCGTGCAATGTTTTGAAAAACATGTGTGGCTTCTTTATATGTTTGTTTCTCATGCCGTGGGTTAGGATAGACATTTGTTTCTTTAATATTACTAATTTGAGGGTTATCAAGTCCTGTTTTTGTGCCTTGTCGATTTACAATATGTAAATTTTTGGCGGTCATTACATCATTTTTTTGCACACAAGACAAGACATTAACATTTTTCTTGGTATTAATTTTCTCTAACATAATAGGGTAATCCCCTAACGAGTGATCACCTACTCCACAGTGGGTACAAAATTTGAGATCAGTCATGTCCTTGTATGGACAGTCTGCATACCGGTGACCTTCTTTGTAACATGTGAAGCACTGGGTTGGTCGGCGCAGGCGTATGTCGTGATTCCCAGGGAATCGACCTCTTCCTCTATAGCCTTGGCATCGATTATCGTACCAGCGCTCATATCGTCATCCCTTGTATATTTGTCCATTCTGATCATTTGCTGGATTTTTTTGCTCGTTATGTTGCGCTACTGCATTTGTTTGGTATACCGTGTGATAGTTATGTCGGTTCTTTAGGTTTAACTGACAGTTAGTAGTGTTATGATTTTTGGTTTCACAGATGGTGCACCAGGAAGCCTTTCCATTCTTCATGCTAAACGAACAGTATTTTGTGGAGTGATCTCCGTGTTCCTAGAAAATGTCGCAAAAGGATTTGGTCTGTACAAATTGAATTTCTTTTCGGCTATATTCTTGTCGACATTTATCTTTCGAATGACCGACCGTCGAGCCTTTGGTACACCAGATCTCCTGATTCTTGAGGCTTAGTTCCTTCAAATACTTCTGTATGTTCTCAAGTTGTTCTTCCAATCTGTGGTCTGTGGGGTAAGCAGGTATGTCTTTGTCCATCTCTACCTGAAGAGCTTTTGCTAGCGCATCCTCATACGTTTTGAACGTCTCCAGACTGATGTGTCGGTGTACTTTCTGTGATAGTCTTGCAAGAAACCATTGGATTAGTAACTGTTCATCAATAACGTAATCCAGCTGGCTTAGTAGGTCTTTCCAGTGTTTATCGTAGTCGCGGACGGTCTCCCATGGATTTTGTGATGTGGTTTTAAGCTTCTTTGGGGCCAGGTGCTTAGCGTCTGGAGTTTTAAAAAATGACAAAAAATGCGCCTTAATCTTGGCTTTTGTCACTTTGGGTTGTCTTTCCGAAAAGGTCATGTACCATGTCAATTCCCTTTTCCTTAAGGCCCCTGCGAACTATGCCATTTGTCGATCTTCATCTGTAACCTGGTTGGCTTCCCAGGTCGACTCGCAGATGAACCAATGTCTTCTAGGCTCTTCATCTCCCTCATAAAGAGGAATGTGAGCCGATCCATGACCCATGTCTGAATCACTATCACTGCTCTCAGAAGGTGGCGACGGTGGTGGGGGTGGTGATGAGGGTGGTGGGGTTATTGGTGTATTCGTTCCTGCAGAATTTTGATCGATGGAACTTCCATTTTCGTCGGTTGTCGAGTCTTCGTTTACTTGCAGTCAGTTGATGTCGACTTCTGCTGTCGATGGTCTACTGCAACTATTTGTTCGCAGGTCTAATTGTTTGATTTCTTCTAAAGCTGTATTTGGTGGGGGGGGGCACTCCTTCATGTGTCGGTAAGGGAAAGTGGATACTTCAGAGGGAGGATTCTGCTTGAAACATCACCCAATTCCCTTCCACTGGTCGACGTATAATAAGGTGTCATCCAGGGTCCGTTTCATTGCCTATTCGGCTCCATATAGTGAAGTCACTAGCTCATAATCGAAGGTCTTCTTCGACAATAGTCTGTATTCTAGTATGCAGATTCAATGGGGAAAGGGTTGTTCCTTCATCGGGAGCTCTTAGTTGGAGAGCTTCTAGCTGCTCTATCCACAATTCTTCCTCCTTAGGGCACACTTCTTTCTCGACGCCCTCTTCATGTCGGTCATGACCTGACTCTAGCGGATTTTATTCCTTGTCGTTCTCCCTAGGGTTTTGTCCTCTATGCAGTTCTAAGGCCCTTTCTCGTCGTGTTTCCCTTCTCTGGTGTCTCTCATCCCTTTCTACTTTTTGAATGTTCGACATACTTTCATACGATATATTCTCTCGAGGTCCCTGTTGGTCAACTTCTCATTACTGGTGACCATTATCTGGTTTGTGTCGACTAGGATCCACTATACTCTATCTTCGACACATGACCAGCTACCCCCCCATATCCTACCCAACTCTTTTAGAAAGCCTGGATAGTTCGATTTATTTGCTTATGAAGTATTCCCACTCCCTTTCTGCAATGAATTTCTCCCACTTCCTCTACTTCTCCTCCCAGTTAGTGTTTGATGGCTATTCGTGCAGTGGTGGTCGAGGTTCAACAATGTGACCTACTCCTTTCTCGATCAAGAATTGAACAGCAAAGTCGGTAGGGAGCACAAGAATTGTTCGGTGAACTCTGTGTAAAATTTCTCTTTGACGGTTTCCACCGAAGTTTTGTCTTCGACTGCTTGCTCCTCATAGAAGTCATCGAAAATTTTTTCAAACCACTCTGACAAATTTGTCCTGCCTCCTTGGATCAATTTCTCCAGCAACCGTTGTTCTTTAGTTGCGTCCAGCTTTCTCATCCAGGAGTTGCTTCAAGAGTTGGGGCACTGATTCGACAAACTTTTCATGCGTCTCTGTAAAAAAATCTTTCTTTTGCTTCGACAACTGTTAATATGTTCCTTCGTGTGTAATTCTGCAAATAGTTTGTAATTTTACATTCCCACCAGTCCTTAATCTCTTTCTCTGGTATCATATGTGAGCATATATTTCAGTCATGTACTACCGGCAATGGAACCAATGTTGTAATCTCACAGATCACATAAGGTTACCAATAATACATACTAAAACATACATAAATATAGAACAGAGACAAGAGACAAGAAGAAAATAGGATTAAACAGAATATATTATTGCAATGAGTTCATACAAAGCAGAGAACTGAACTGAGTTCTCGTTTGGCTCAACAGCCTAATATATACAATTTACAGATGGTTACAAAATAACTACCTGTTGGTTTGGTGAACTGACGCAACTTTTAGAAAGATGACCTAATATTTTGGTTTAGTCAACCGACCGACTTGGTCGGTTGATCGACTAAGTCATCCCATCGACTTAGTCGATTGATCGACTAAGTGGGTCCTCGTTCAAGTCAACTTATCAACTTTCTCCTTCTGCACATACCATAACATAACACACTAACAATATACCATAACACTAAGTCATGCATGCATGTGTAATATATACCATATCATACCCTACAATACCCTATGATACTAACATCATAGCATACTAACATACATCATACCCTACAAACCCTACATTGGTTAAACTAAACCCTAGTTCCATCTCATTATTTTCCAACCCTAGTGATCGCATGCAAAGTGGTGTTCATCAAATCCTAGTTGGTTTCCGATTTGTACATGGCCATGTGTTTCTAGTTCCCTCTCCTAACTTGCAAATTTCTCACTAAACACTAGTTTCATCTCATACCTTGTCAACCCTAGTTGGTGCATGCAAGTATTGGTGATCATGTGTTTCTAGTTCTCTCTCCTAACTTGCATGGTTGCTCAATAAACCCTAGTTCCATCTCATACCTTGGCAACCTTAGTTGGAGCATACAAATTGTTGTTCATGAAATCCAAGTTGGTGCATGCAAGTATCGGTGATCATGTGTTTCTAGTTCCCTCTCTTAACTTGCAAACTTCTCCCAAAACCCTAGTTCCATCTCATACCTTGGCAACCCTAGTTGTTGCATGCAAATTGGTGTTCATGAAAGCCAGGTTGGTGCATGCAAGTATTGGTGATCATGTGTTTCTAGTTCCCTTTCTTAACTTGCAAATTTCTCACTAAACCCTAGTTCCATCTCATACCTCGTCAACCCTAGTTCGAGCATGCAAATTGGTGTTCACGAAATCCTAGTTGGTGCATGCAAGTATTGGTGATCATCTGTTTCTAGTTCCCTCTCCTAACTTGCATGATTGCTCACTAAACCCTAGTTTCATCTCATACCTTGGCAACCCTAGTTGGTGCAAGCAAATTGTTGTTCATGAAATCCTAGTTGGTGCATGCAAGTAGTGGTGATCATGTGTTTCTAATTCTGTCTCTTAACTTGCAAATTGCTCACTAAACTCTAGTTCCATCTCACACCTTGTCAACCCTAGTTGGTGCATGCAAATTGGTGTTCATGAAAGCCTAGTTGGTGCATGCAAGTATTGGTGATCATGTGTTTCTAGTTCCCTCTCTTAAATTTCAAATTGCTCACTAAGCCCTAGTTCCATCTCATACCTTGTCAACCCAAGTTGGAGCATGCAAATTGGTGTTCATGAAAGCCTAGTTGGTGCATGCAAGTATTGGTGATCATGTGTTTCTAGTTCCCTCTCTTAACCTGGAAATTGCTCACTAAACCCTAGTTCCATATCATACCTTGTCAACCCTAGTTGGTGCATGCAAATTGGTGTTCATGAAAGCCTAGATGGTGCATGGAAGTATTGTTGATCATGTGTTTCTAGTTCCCTTTCCTAACTTGCATGATTTCTTACTAAACCCTAGTTCCATCTCATACCTTGGCAACCCTAGTTGGATCATGCAAATTGGTGTTCATGAAAGCCTAGTTAGCGCATGCAAGTATTGGTCATCATGTGTTTCTAGTTCCCTCTCTTAACTTGCAAATTGCTCTCTAAACCCTAGTTCAATCTCATACCTTGTCAACCCTAGTTGGTGCATGCAAATTGGTGTTCATGAAACCCTAGTTGGTGCATGCAAATTGGTGTTCATGAAACCCTTATTCATGCATGCAAGTATTGGTGATCATGTGTTTCTAGTTACCACTCTTAACATGCAAATTGGTCACTAAACCTTGGTTCCATATCATACCTTGTCAACCCTATTTGGAGCATGCAAATTGATGTGCATGAAAGCCTAGTTGGTGCATGCAAGTACTGGTGATCATGTGTTTCTAGTTCCCTCTCTTAACTTGCAAATTGCTCACTAAACCCTAGTTCCATCTCATACCTTGGCAACTCTAGTTGGACCATGCAAATTGGTGTTCATGAAAGCCTAGTTGGTGCATGCAAGTATTGGTGATCATGCGTTTCTAGTTCCCTCTCTTAACTTTCAATTTTTTTACTAAACCCTAGTTCCATCTCATACCTTGTAAACCCTAGTTGGTGCATGCAAGTATTGGTGATCATGTGTTTCTAGTTCCCTCTCTTAACTTGGAAATTGCTCACTAAACCCTAGTTCCATCTCATACCTTGTCAACCCCAGTTGGACAATGCAAATTGGTGTTCATGAAATCCTAGTTGGTGCATGCAACTATTGGTTATCATGTGTTTCTAGTTCCCTCTCTTAACTTGCAAATTGCTCACTAAACCCTAGTTCCTTCTCATACCTTGTCAACCCTAGTTGGTGCATGCAAATTGGTGTTCATGAAATCCTAGCTGGTGCATTCAAGTATTGGTGATCATGTGTTTCTAGTTCCCTCTCCTAACTTGCATGATTGCTCACTAAACCCTAGTTTCATCTTATACCTTGGCAACCCTAGTTGGAGCATGCAAATTGGTGTTCATGAAAGCCTAGTTGGTGCATTGAAGTATTGGTGATCATGCGTTTCTAGTTCCCTCTCTTAACTTGAAAATTGCTCACTAAACCCTAGTTCCATCTCATACCTTGTCAACCCTAGTTGGTGCATGCAAATTGGTTTTCATGAAAGCCTAGTTGGTGCATGCAAATATTTGTGATCATGTGTTTCTAGTTCCCTCTCTTAACTTGCAAATTGCTCACTAAACCCTAGTCCCATCTTATACCTTGGAAACCCAAGTTCGAGCATGCAAATTGGTGTTAATGAAAGCCTAGTTGGTGCATGCAAGTATTGGTGATCATGTGTTTCTAGTTCACTCTCTTACTATTGAAAATTCCTCACTAAACCCTAGTTCCATCTCATACCTTGGCAACCCTAGTTGGAGCATGCAAATTGGTGTTCATGAAATCCTAGTTGCCGCATCCAAGTATTGGTGATCATGTGTTTCTAGTTCCCTCTCTTAACTTGCAAATTGCTCACTAAACCCTAGTTCCATCTCATACCTTGTCAACCTTAGTTGGAGAATCCAAATTGGTGTTCATGAAAGCCTAGTTGGTGCATGGAACTATTGGTGATCATGTGTTTCTAGTTCCCTCTCTTAACTTGCAAATTGCTCACTAAACCCTAGTTCCATCTCATACCTTGTCAACCCTAGTTGGTGCATGGAAATTGGTGTTCATGAAATCCTAGTTGGTCCATGAAAGTATTGGTGATCATGTGTTTCTAGTTCCCTCTCCTAACTTGCATGATTGCTCACTAAACCCTAGTTCCATCTTATACCTTGGCAACCCCAGTTGGAGCATGAAAATTGGTGTTCATGAAAGCATAGTTGGTGCATGGAAGTATTGGTGATCATGTGTTTCTAGTTCCCTCTCTTAACTTGAAAATTGCTCACTAAACCCTAGTTCCATCTCATACCTTGTCAGCCCTAGTTGGTGCACGCAAATTGGTGTTCATGAAAGCCTAGTTGGTGCATGCAAGTATTGGTGATCATGTGTTTCTAGTTCCCTCTCTTAACTTGAAAATTGCTCACTAAACCATAGTCCCATCTCATACCTTGGAAACCCTAGTTGGAGCATGCAAATTGGTGTTCATGAAAGCCTAGTTGGTGCATGCAAGTATTGGTGATCATGTGTTTCTAGTTCCCTCTCTTAACTTGAAAATTGCTCACTAAACCATAGTCCCATCTCATACCTTGGAAACCCTAGTTGGAGCATGCAAATTGGTGTTCATGAAAGCCTAGTTGGTGCATGCAAGTATTGGTGATCATGTGTTTCTAGTTCCCTCTCTTAATATTGAAAATTCCTCACTAAACCCTAGTTCCATCTCATACCTTGGAAACCCTATTTGGAGCATGCAAATTGGTGTTCATGAAAGCCTAGTTGGTGCATCCAAGTATTGGTGATCATGTGTTTCTAGTTCCCTCTCTTAACTTGCAAATTTCTCACTAAACCCTAGTTCCATCTCATACCTTTTCAACCCTAGTTGGGGCATGGAAATTGGTGTTCATGAAATCCTAGTTGGTTCATGCAAATATTGGTGATCATGTGTTTCAAGTTCCCTCTCTTAACTTGCAAATTGCTCACTAAACCCTAGTTCCATCTCATAGCTTGTCAACCCTAGTTGGAGCATGCAAATTGGTGTTCATGAAAGCCTAGTTGGTGCATGCAAGTATTGGTGATCATGTGTTTCTAGTTTCCTCTCTTAACTTCCAAATTGCTCACTAAACCCTATTTCCATCTCACACCTTGTCAACCCTAGTTGGTGCATGCAAATTGGTGTTCATGATAGCCTAGTTGGTGCATGCAAGTATTGGTGATCATGTGTTTCTAGTTCGCTCTCCTAACTTACATTATTGCTCACTAAACCGTAGTTCCATCTCATACCTTGGAAACCCTAGTTGGAGCATGCAAATTGGTGTTCATGAAATCCAAGTTGGTGCATGCAAGTATTCATGATCATGTGTTTCTAGTTCCCTCTCTTAACTTGCAAGTTGCTCACTAAACACTAGTTTCATCTCATACATTGTCAACCCTAGTTGGTGCATGCAAATTGGTGCTCACGAAAGCCTAGTTGGTGCATGCAAGTATTGGTGATCATGTGTTTGTAGTTCCCTCTCTTAACTTGCAAATTGCTCACTAAACCCTAGTTCCATCTTATACCTTTTCAACCCTAGTTGGAGCATGTAAATTGGTTTTAATGAAAGCCTAGTTGGTGCATGCAAGTATGGGTGATCCTATGTTTCTAGTTCCCTCTATTAACTTGCAAATTTCTCACCAAACCCTTGTCCCATCTCATACCATGGAAACCCTAGTTGGAGGAAGCAAATTGGTGTTCATGAAATCCTAGTTGGTGCATGAAATTATTGGTGATCATGTGTTTCTAGTTCCGTCTCTTAACTTGCAAATTGCTCACTAACCCCTAGTTCCATCGCATACATTGTTAACCCTAGTTGGAGCATGCAAATTGTTGTTCATGAAAGCCTAGGTTGTGCATGCAAGTATTGGTGATCATGTGTTTCGAATTCCCTATCTGTACTTGCAGATTGCTCACTAAACCCTAGTTCGATCTCATACCTTGTCAACCCTAGTTGGTGCTTGCAAATTGGTGGTCATGAAATCCTAGTTTGTGCATCCAAGGATTGGTAATCATGTGTTTCTAGTTCCCTCTCCTAACTTGCATGATCGCTCACTAAACCCTAGTTCTGTCTCATACCTTGGAAACCCTAGTTGGAGCATGGAAATTGGTGTTCATGAAATCCTAGTTGGTGCATGCACGTATTGGTGGTCATGTGTTTCTAGTTCCCTCTCTTAGCTTTTGAATTGCTCACTAAACCATAGTTCCATATCATACCTTGTCAACCCTTGTTGGTGCAAGCAAATTGGTGTACATGAAATCCTAGTTGGTGCATGCAAGTATTGGTAATCATGTCTTTCTAGTTCCCTCTCTTAACTTTCAAATTGCTCACTAAACCCTAGTTCCATGTCATACCTTGTCAACCCTAGTTGGAGCATGCAAATTGGTCTTCGTAAAAGCCTTGTTGGTGCATGCAAGTATTGGTGATCATGTGTTTGTAGTTCCCTCTCTTAACTTGAAAATTGCTCACAAAACCTTAGTTCCATCTCATACCTTGGCAACCCTAGTTGGAGCATCCAAATTGGTGTTCATTAAATCCTAATTGGTTCATGCAAGTATTGGTGATCATGTGTTTCTAGTTCCCTCTGTCAACTTTCAAATTGCTCACTAAACCCTAGTTCCATCTCATATCTTGTCAACCCTAGTTAGTGGGCGCAAATTAGTGTTCATGAAAGACTAGTTGGTGCATGCAAGTATTGGTGATCATGTGTTTCTAGTTCCCTCTCTTAACTTGGGAATTGCTCACTAAACCCTAGTTCCATCTCATATCTAGTCAACCCTAGTTGGAGCATGCAAATTGGTGTTCATGAAAGCCTAGTTGGTGCATGCCAGTATTAGTGATCATGTGTTTCTAGTTCCCTCTCTTAACTTGCAAATTGCTCACTAAACCCTAGTTCCATCTCATACCTTGTCAACCCTAGTTGGCGAATGCAAATTGGTGTTCATGAAAGGCTAGTTGGTGCATGCATGTATTGGTGATCATGTGTTTCTAGTTCCCTCTCCTAACTTACATGATTTCTCACTAAACCCTAGTTCCATCTCACACCTTGGAAACCCTAGTTGGAGCATGCAAATTGGTGTTCATGAAAGCCTAGTTGGTGCATGCAAGTATTGGTGATCATGTGTTTCTAGTTCCCTCTCTTAACTTGCAAATTGCTCACTAAACCATAGTTCCATCTCATACCTTGGCAACCCTAGTTGGAGCATGCAAATTGGTGTTCATGAAATCCTAGTTGGTGCACGCAAGTATTGGTGATCATGTGTTTCTAGTTCCCTCTCTTAACTTCCAAATTACTCATCAAACCCTAGTTCCATCTCATACCTTTCCAACCCTACTTGGAGCTTGCAAATTGGTTATCAGGAAAGCCTAGTTGGTGCATGCAAGTATTGGTGATCATGTGTTTCTAGTTCCCTCTCTTAACTTGCAAATTACTCACTAAACCCTAGTTCCATCTTATACCTTGTCAACCCTAGTTAGTGCATGCAAATTGGTGTTCATGAAAGCCTAGTTGGTGCATGCAAGTATTGGTGATCATGTGTTTCTAGTTCCCTCTCTTAACTTGCAAATTGCTCACTAAACCATAGTTCCATCTCATACCTTGGCAACCCTAGTTGGAGCATGCAAATTGGTGTTCATGAAATCCTAGTTGGTGCACGCAAGTATTGGTGATCATGTGTTTCTAGTTCCCTCTCTTAACTTCCAAATTACTCATCAAACCCTAGTTCCATCTCATACCTTTCCAACCCTACTTGGAGCTTGCAAATTGGTTATCAGGAAAGCCTAGTTGGTGCATGCAAGTATTGGTGATCATGTGTTTCTAGTTCCCTCTCTTAACTTGCAAATTACTCACTAAACCCTAGTTCCATCTTATACCTTGTCAACCCTAGTTAGTGCATGCAAATTGGTGTTCATGAAAGCCTAGTTGGTGCATGCAAGTATTGGTGATCATGTGTTTCTAGTTCCCTCTCTTAACTTGCAAATTGCTCACTAAACCCTAGTTCGATGTCATACCTTGTCAACCCTTGTTGGAGAATGCAAATTTGTGTTGATGAAAGCCTAGTCAGTGCATGCAAGTATTGGTGATCATGTGTTTCTAGTTCCCTCTCTTAACTTGCAAATATCTCACTAAACCCTAGTTCCATCTCATACCTTGTCAACCCTAGTTGGTGCCGGCGAATTGGTTTTCATGAAAGCCTAGTTGGTGCATCCAAGTATTGGTGATCATGTGTTTCTAGTTCCCTTTCCTAACTTGCATGATTGCTCACTAAACCCTAGTTCCATCTCATACCTTGGAAACCCTAGTTGGAGCATGAAAATTGGTGTTGATGAAAGCCTAGTTGGTGCATGCAAGTATTGGTGATCATGTGTTTCTAGTTCCCTCTCATAAATTGCAAATTGCTCACTGAATCCTAGTTCCATCTCATACCTTGTCAACCCTTGCTGGTTTATGGAAATTGGTGTTCATGAAAGCCTAGTTGGTGCATGCAAATATTGGTGATAATGTGTTTCTTGTTCCCTCTCTTAACTTGCAAATTTCTTACTAAACCCTAGTTCCATCTCATTCCTTGTCAACCCTAGTTGGTGCATGCAAATTGGTGTTCATGAAAGCATAGTTGGTGCATGCAAGTATTGGTGATCATGTGTTTCTAGTTCCCTCTCTTAACTTGCAAATTACTCACTAAACCCTGGTTCTATCTCATACCTTGGAAACCCTAATTCAAGCATGCAAATTGGTGTTCATGAAAGCCTAGTTGGTGCATGCAAGTATTGGTGATCATGTGTTTCTAGTTTCCTCTCTTAACTTGCAAATTGCTCACTAAACCCAAGTTCCATCTCATACCTTGTCAACCCTAGTTAGTGCATGCAAATTGGTGTTCATGAAAGCCTAGTTGGTGCATGCAAGTATTGGTTATCATGTGTTTCTAGTTCCCTCTCTTAACTTGCAAATTTCTCACTAAACCGTAGTTCCATCTCATACCTTGTCAACCCTAGTTGGTGCATGCAAATTGGTGTTCATCAAAGACTAGTCGGTGCATGCAAGTATTGGTGATCATGTGTTTCTAGTTCCCTCTCTTAACTTGCAAATTGCTCACTAAACCCTAGTTCCATCTCATACCTTGTCAACCCTAGTCAGTGCATGCAAGTATTGGTGATCATGTGTTTCTAGTTCCCTTTCCTAACTTGCATGATTGCTCACTAAACCCTAGTTCCATCTCATACCTTGGCAACCCTAGTTGGAGCATGCAAATTGGTGTTGATGAAAGCTTAATTGGTGCATGCAAGTATTGGTGATCATGTGTTTCTAGTTCCCTCTCTTAACTTGCAAAATTCTCACTAAACCCTAGTTCCATCTCATACCTTGTCAACCCTAGTTGGTGCATGGAAATTGGTGTTCATGAAATCCTAGTTGGTGCATGCAAGTTTTGGTGATCATGTGTTTCTTGTTCCCTCTCTTAACTTGCAAATTGCTCACTAAACCCTAGTTCCATCTCATACCTTGTCAACCCTAGTTGGTGCATGCAAATTGGTGCTCATGAAAGCCTAGTTGGTGCATGCAAGTATTGGTGATCATGTAAGCCTAGTTGGTTTTTGATTTGTACATGGCAATGCAATTAAATGTATATTGAACTAAAAACATCAAGAAATGTAAATTTCAACAACTCGAGAGCTTGTTATTTTCTGAACTCTATTTGGTGGTGTCTAAAGACCCCATTCTTGGCTCCTCTAATGTGCCATAGATGGTGTTTGTATCCCAGGCACACGAAAGGCTAGAAAGTAGTAACATCATAGGAAAGAAAAGAGAACCCAATGAAAATGGGCAAACATGATTTATAGATAACTCACCCGAGTTTATACGATCGTGTTTATAGTGTCCAGTATCCTCTGAATAATATTATGTCTGTGAATGGTATCGATCAATCACAGGTTTATTACATTGGGAATAAAGTAAGGCTAAATAATTGAAATTGTGCTTCAGAATTCACTTTAAAGGTTAAATAACGTACCTGACAATGCACTCATACAAGTAGGCCACCCGAATAATCTCTGGTGCCGATGGTGTCCATCAATATTTCGTGCTCTATATGAGGTAGCAAGTATCGTACATGTGACCTATTTTTGTGACCAAGTGTACGCATCTTGATGTTTATACCAACTACTAGGTTGGTGAAGTGGTATACAATAGCTCCTAGTCTATAATCCTGATATACATACCCACCCTTCCTTTTCTGTTGTGCTGCAAGTGTCAAGTACTCCCCTTTTATAACCATCAAACCGGTTGGGAATTCAATATTTTCATCATCTGTAACAGGTTCTAGAATGGTTTGTTTCCCCTCTAAGAAATGTGCCAACCAATAGTGAGAATCCCATTCATTATTTTTTGGGGAAACCACTGCATATATCTGACCTGTGAAAGGAAATAGGTCAAGTTAACAATACATTTTGTAAATAAGGTCTTGCATTTCTAATTTCTACATAAATTAAATTCTACATAGGTCGAGTAAACAATACATAAATGCATTTTTTTATTTAGGTACTACTCATGTACCTGCTTGTATGAGATCCGATATATGATCATAGTCTATAGAAATATGTGTCTGATCATCTTCCAAATGGTCTATTTCATTAACCCCGTTGAAATTGGTGCCAAGTGTCACTCAATCCCATGTATCAATGGTATCCATATCGTCACAATCATCCCATTCATTGATGCTACAGGAACTGCAAAAGAAAGCCTTCAATCTTGTCCAAATTTGTAGGGCCAAGTTGTCTGAGCTTCTAATTGAATGAAATTGTCGAGTTCCATGCACTGTTTTCACCCGATGTGTTTGTGATCGGTCCACATTTATCACCTCCCAGAATATTCTTTGCACTAAGTGTTTCCTTGTTGCTTTTTCTCCCATGACAAATGCACACCATTGGACTATAGATGCAGCGTCTCGAAGGCGAGCACCTGTTCATCTCTTCCCTTTGAAGGGCAATTTTAATGCATGAACCAGCACCATCGTGCTCTCCTTTTCCATGACCACTTTCAAAGTAGTTCCATACATTTGGCATCTTGTATTTTATGTGCAACAAACACAACCATTCAAATACACATGCATTCTTGAACTGTCTAGCACAACCATCTGACCAAATGAAATGACGATAAAATGGTACATCCATAGCTATCATGTGATCATAGAATAATTTAATGTAATGTTGGACATAATGGATGTCACGGGTCTGGTCGTCACTTATGTAGAAGTGACTTTCTTTCAGTATCACGCGTTTCTCTTCATTGCTATCTTGCCCATGTCGATACGTGATATGCACCATTATGCTCACCTGTTCTGAGTGATAGTATTGACTTTGAATTTCATTTTGTGGTTGTAGGGTGTAATTTTCTGCAAAGTCAACCGCTGATAGTATTGTTCTGAGAGGGAAGGTGTCCCGGCATATTCTGAATTGCTCATCTTTCCACCGTGCCATATCGACATGTTGAATGTACTATTGGATCTTTCCACGAAACTCTGGAATAAAATCACATACTCGCACCTCGTACATGAATATTAATATGTCAATAAACCACATAAAAAAATGTGTACATGAATATTAATTTGTCAATATTCAACAATTTACCTGTGAAGTCACCAATTTAATCTTCCTGCTTTCTTTCCCATCATTTAGCTGATATGTCTCATAATGATAGTTCTGCTTCTCGACAATTGCATTCCCGAATGCTTGATCTTCACTTTCATGGATGCAATCAGACCATAATGATAGCCCACCACAATTGTTTTAAGAACCGTCTACACATTGTTTTAAGTAATGTGTCTGTCCATCCTGCCTTGGACACATTATGCTATGGATGAAATCTCTGGATGACATTGGCGGTACTGTACTTGAGCATTCCTGCACATGGTTAGGATGCAAAAAATGACGTATATATGCAAATGTATGGTAATATAGGTCAAACTCTATGTGGTATCTACAACAACAAGTGTTCTGGATGGTATTGATTCTAACATACCAAGACTTGGATTTTTCAAAATATCTTTGCCCGAGCCTTAGCTCTACGTGGGAAGCTTTAAACATCTCGAATAGTTGAGTTTGTGTCATGTCAAGATAATGTTTAACATGAGGTTCAGTGTTTCTAGAACCCCTACAATTTTTTAACACATCCTTCGTGTTAGAAGAAGGCCTAGTGTTATCATGCCAAAATGTTTGCACTAGGCCCTTCACTGCTTCAACTAACTTCATGTCTTTGCAGGGCAACCTACTGCTAAATGCCCATAATGTTTCCATTTGTCCCTCTACATCAAGGTTGTCTCTTCTTATTGAATATTTTTTAAGTGTCTTTGGATGTAAAGGCACAATTTGTGATGTGCATTTAAGTAAATGACGTTGACTTGTGGATCTACATACAATTGATCCAACCAATACACGACGAGCCACATTACAGTCTTGTGAACTAGTTTTTTTGCCAATCGTTGTGAATGTAGCAGCAAGAGATTTAACAATGTGATTACTTGATTCGATATTCTTCATTGTTGTTATGCCTAAATTTCTTCTAACAGTTTCCATATTTCTAGATTTAAGCAAAGCTAAAAACAATTGGCATTTACCGGCTTGGGATTTGTTATCAAAATATTGTTTCATTATTTGAGAAGAATGACGAAGGATAGTGCATTTAGCCACCTTACCTTCCATGGAAGTCAATCCGCTCTCATCCACTTGTATTTGTTTAGGAGTTCTCTTTCATTTTGATGCAAAATTTCTTGTCGTTTGAATTGCTGGAGTGACGTTTACATCCACTATAGGCTCACAGCTTTGATTAGCAGATTGAACCACCGACCATGGTTGTTGTTGAGTCACATTTGCATCAGGAGTAACATAATTATTGAACTCTTCACAAGATTGTCTGTTTACTAATGGATCAATAATATCAACTTCCATATAACCAGCTTCCTTTAATGTTGCATTATCTTCCTCGGCCTCTACGTTAGGTATTCGTTGAGGGGGAATGGGAACTATTTGCTCATGTAATGAATGGCGACTATTTCTTGAATCTTCCCTCTTTTTTTCTATTTTATTTTCTGCTTCTTCCAATGTAAGCACCTTCCTTGCTGACTTTTGTCCTCTATTACATACATTTCCCATTGAAATCCACCCAAACCTGTACAAATCTATGGAATTATGTAAGTAATGATAAAAAATTGCATGTTGAACAATTCTCTGTGCACGAGTTCAGACAAATTATGTCTTTCGATACAGTAAACCTGGCCCACAGGACGCCACCCAACATTTTGTATAAAACACATATCGCATATGCGATATAACGCACCTCCGATATATTGCATATGCGATATTGATTTCCATCTTTTTAATGAACGGGCAGGTTTTTTACATGTTCTCCAAAATGCATATGCGATATATTGCATGTGCAATTTAGTGCATATGAGATATATCACATATGCGATTTAGTGCTCACTGAATATATGCAATTAACATTTATCTATGCTTATGAAGATGATGATGAACAATGATGGTGATGATGAGGAGGATGATGACTATGATGATGATGATGAGGATGAGGGTGATGATGATGATGATGATGAGGATGAGGATTATGATGATGATGATGAGGATGGTGATGATGATGAGGATGAGGGTGTCGATGAGGGTTAGGATGAGGGTGATGAACAATGATGAGGATGAGAATGATGATGATGATGATGATGAGGATGAGGGTGATGATGATGATGATGATGATGATGATGATGACCATGATGATGAGGAGGAGGATGAGGGTGATGATGATGATGATGAGGATGAGGGTGGCGATGAAGATGATGATGGACAATGATGGTGATGATGAGGAGGATGATGACTATGATGATGATGAGGATGAGGATGGTAATAATGATGAGGATGAGGGTGATAAACAATGATGATGAGGATGATGATGATGATGATGATGATGATGTGGATGAGGGTGATGATGAGGATGAGGATGAGGGTGAGGATGAGGGTGACGATGAAGATGATGATGAACAATGATGGTGATGATGAGGAGGATGATGACTATGATGATGATGATGTGGATGAGGGTGATGATGATGATGATGAAGATGATAGTGATGATGATGAACAATGATGGTAATGATGAGGAGGATGATGACTTTGATGATGTGGATGAGGATGAGGGTGATGATGATGATGTTGGTGGTGATGATGACCATGATGAAGCTAATGAGGATGAGGGTCATGATGATGATGATGTTGATGAGGATGAGGATGATGATGATGATGATGGTGATGAAGATGATGGTTATGATGATGATTATGATGACCATGATGACCACGATGATGATGATGAGGATGAGGGTGATGATGATGATGATGAGGATGAGGGTGACGATGAAGATGATGATGAACAATGATGGTGATGATGATGATGATTATGATGAGGATATGGATGATGATGATGATGAGCATGATGATGATTATAAGGATGAGGGTGATGATGAGGAGGAGGAGGAGGAGGGTGATGATGATGATGATGATGAGGATGAGGATGAGGGTGATAAACAATGATGATGATGAGGAGGAGGAGGAGGAGGAGAGGGTGATGATGGTGATGATGATGATGATGATGATGATGATGACCATGATGATGATGGTGAGGATGAGGGTGGTGATGAAGATGATGAGGATGAGGGTGATGATGATGATGAGGACGAGGGTGACGATGAAGATGATGATGGACAATGATGGTGATGATGAGGAGGATGATGACTATGATGATGATGATGAGGATGAGGGTGATGAGGAGGAGGAGGAGGAGGAGGAGGAGGATGATGATGATTATGATGAGGATGATGATGACCATGATGATGATGATGAGGATGAGGGTGATGAGGAGGAGGAGGAGGATGAGGGTGATGGTGATGAGGAGGAGGAGGAGGATGATGATGAGGATGGTGATGATGATGAGGATGAGGGTGATGATGAAGATGATGAACAATGATGGTGATGATGAGGAGGATGATGACTATGATGATGATGATGATGATGACCATGATAATGATGATGAGGATGAGGGTGATGGTGATGAGGAGGAGGAGGATGAGGATGAGGATGATGATGACGATGATGACGATGATGATGAGGAGGAGGAGGAGGATGACTATGATGATGATGATTAGGATGAGGGTGATTATGATGGTGATGTTGATGAGGATGAGGGTGATTATGATGGTGATGTTGATGAGGATGAGGGTGATGAACAATGATGTGTTAGGACAAAACCAAATTAGTTAATACAAAATGCATATGCGTTATAGCTTTATCATATCATATATGTGATATGAATAAGCTATAACGCATATGCATTATAATGCATATGCGTTATTTTAAAATTAAAATAATTGGCAGGAATAAGGTTTGGCATTAGGTTCAGAAATAGCTTCGAACTACCGAACCTATTGGCTAGGACAAATAAACCAGGGCTATTGCTTTTATTTTATTACTCTATCAATATGATTAGTTTAGATGGCGTGTTTTGCTATTACATAAACAATATTTTTTTATGAAAATCTAGGATATTGTAGAGTACAATCTTACGATTCTGAATATGTAATTTTTTCTTTCAAAACTATGTTTTATTTATTTAAAATTATTTTTCTAAATGACCCATGTCAGTTTTCAAAAATACATACATCGATTGTTTGCTATATAACTTTTGATTTCCATCACCATTTCCCACTAAAACTATATGGTGCACTAGACGAGATCAAGCTCTACGATCTTATATTTATAAATCAAGGATTTCATTAATTTTTTCCCCTAAAGTGTTGCACCCACACATAAGGTTTTAATTTCAATATTTTGTGACTTCAATAATTAATAATAATAAAAAATAATTCATGAAAAATTCTAAATAAATAGTGTTGCACTAGGCCCATATGTACTTTATATGTTTGCAAGATTTTATCCCAAATTGACCTCATTTACCTTATATATTGTTGCACCTACACAAACATATATGTTAATATGTGCTGAAAATTTGAAGACCCANATAATCATTTACACACATTTTCTCTGCATAAATGCTATATATTATGAAAGCTGATTCAATTTCCTATCTTTTCTCTTTTTACTTCATCTTCAAATAAGTGAGGGAAGTACCTCTAATTGTCACCTAAAGTCAAAGTTTTCTGTTTATTCCAGTATTATGTGGCATCTAAAGTGTCTTTAAAGGAGTCCATGATTGTGCATTAGCCCATATATTAATAAAAGGGAAGGTTTTTTTGATATCTCTTCTATATATTGATAAAAGATCATTTCCCACAGGGGGTTCACTCAATGAACTTGTTAGACAATACCATCATTCATAGGATATTAAATAATATCCCTAATTTTATGAAATATTGGAAAATGTCTCTTAAAATTGTACCATTGAACCCCCCTCTGAATATACATTTCCAATTTAGAAAACCCTTAGTTTCACCAAATATTGTAGGTATCCATTTTTATCAACTCATTTTTAATACCCACTTTATATCATATTAATACCCTCCTTGGATGTGAAATTAAATTCTGCATCCAACAAGTACCCACTCGGCATATTATTTGGAAGTATAAATCTAGCCTACGATTCGTACTACCAATCTTCATTTATGTTCCTCAACAGACTCGGTTGTAGAATGAATTTTCCCAACGGACTCGGTTGTAGCATACCACTTCTCGACGGAGTGTGAAGTGCAATTCACTTATTCTCCTCGAGCAATTGAGTTGTAGCATGGTGCTCCTCAATGAACTAGGTTGTAGCATGCCACTTCTCTATAGCATGAGAAATGCAGCTCTCTGATGCTTGTCGATGGACTGAGTTGAAGCATGACACATCTCAATGGCCTAAGTTTTGTTGAAGGCATTCCTTATGATGACAATACATAATACTCAAATGACATACAGAGGTGTTCCTCCATGATAATACCTCCCTAGCTAAGAGGTAGTATTGGTGATTATAGCTTTGTGGGGTATCCTCACAACTATGTTGGCCCCCAAAGAAGAATAAACAATTATTATTATGTAAGTCGGTTACTTAAAATGTGCAAAGTTGACCCCAAAAAGATTGTATAAATATAGTGAGCTCTCACTCATTTAATTGATCTACTTTGCTAAAGAAGAAGAAAAGAGTAGAAGATTTTTCAGGGCTTTATCTTTTATCTAGTCCATTTGATGTATTTTGTATCTTTTGTATCTATGTGTCCTCTTGTTCTTGTGCATGGTTATTCTTTTAGGTGTGATCTTATTTTTGTTTCCACTGTAATTAAAAATTGCAATGCTCCTACACAAAAAAATCTAACAAATGGTATTACCCTAGGTTTTAGTATTTTTCTCTTTATATTCTTGTGTTTATTTTTATGTGGATGTATTTTTGTTCATTTATTAAGTTAAAGAGTTATATATGCTTATTGTGAATCAATTTCTCCCACAAGAATAATTTCAAAGCCCTCTTTTGTGTCCACATCCTATGAAATAATAGAGAATAAAAATTTAAATTTAGAAAAAAGTTATAATTTAAAAATATAAGTTTTAGTTATGTAACATTGCAAATTTAATTTATTGAAAATCAATCACAAAATAGTGGACAAGATTACGTGCTAAAACTAGATCTAAACAAAGGGGAAAACTAATAGAAAAATGAAAATTAATGGGTATCGTGCAGGGGGAAAACTACTAGAAAAATGAAAATTAATGGGTATCGTGCAAGCTGTGCAACACACAATTGCTCGATGGCATAATTGAGGCATTTACTACCTATGTGATTCAGATTTGTGCAAGTTTGAAAGAAAAAACACGCTACTGTGCAGAAACATTGAAAATAGCTTCTCATTTTATCAAGAATGGAAGAAATTTGAGTTTTTGAAAACATTTATCTCACACTTGTGTGCTGAAGTCAAGTGGGAAGCCTATGATAACCAGTAAACTAACGGACAGAAAGCTAGAAATATCCCAATGAAAGAATGGTGACAAGATTAATCGACTGTAGTCCAAGCATGGTTGTCAATGTAGTGCGGAGAGAGCAAAATGGTTTTTCATTAAGGTAATGAAATCACAATAAAACTAACTAAATATATCACCTAGAAAAGTAGGTTGCAACTCGCGTTTTCAACGTAACTCTTTCTCTTGAAACTGCGATTGAAAACACTTTCCCCTATGCAATGAAATCCTCAAAGAAAAAAAATTGTATATAAAGTTAGGGAAATCCATGGAGGGCGAATCCAAAAAAGGGATTTTTCAGTCCTTAGCATAATCTTCATAATATAGCTTTGAAAATAAAATCGATTGCAATGAACACGCTACTATATTGTAGTTGAAGGTGTAGTTGTTGCTAAGTAAATGCAAGAGATTCGCGTATGGGCACCCAAGATGGAGCATTGGTATATACCAGTATTGAACCACCAAGCTTCTAAAGTGAGATTTCATTAGCATATAGTCCATCCCTTAGATTACCGACCCAATGATGAGCAACGTGTTAGCAAAAACCCAGCGGGTAAACTTGAGTTACTAAGTCGACCTCTTTTTCTTTTTATTTGTATTTTTTTTTGATAAGTTCTTACTTGTCCGTTCTACCGATAAGTTTTACTTCAACCACTTGTCGGTTTGTCACCTTATACAGAAGGTAACTCACAACTTGTCACCACTTCTACAACTTGGCTTGTCACTTTAAACAAAACTTAACACACAACTTGTCGGGTTACTCGACCGTTTTACTTGGACTCAGTGGCTCTGGTTTGGTTTTAGTCGGAATTTACAAATGATATTTCTTTGTCTAAAAGACTTAAGAAATTACAAATGTTTTTCACCTGCAAGTATGAAGTAAAATGGACACAATCAACAATTCAAGAGAACTATAAAAAGATATAACTAAACATTTAGGAAGACTTGTGTGGACCACTCTGCCGTAAAACATGGAACTTTCAATGGGTGAGAAATTTATGGATTATTTGATCTTTCACTCAAACGGTAATTGTAAACAATATTTATCCAAGTAACTATGTAAAGAATGTGTGGCTAAACTAACATGCATTCAACCATAAACTAACATGTAATACAAACTTGTCGATTTACAAACTTCTTCTTCTATTTATAGGAAACCTGAAATTGCTTCTTCGTGAATCTACAGACTTGCCATCAATGGCTGTAATAACTATCTACCTACAAATTTAGCTTCAGAAATTAATTCTACAAGTTTAGATTGCAGTGGTAATTAATATTTCCAACACTTTTAGTGCCTAAATCTATCATGTTCAATAAAACATAAAAAGTTGAATTCTAAGGCAACCCATGTGTTTTTAGAGGGTATCCATGAAATCAAAATAGCAAACATTATTGATTCATAAAACATAAAAAGTTGAATTCTAGGGCAACCCATGTGTTTTTCGAGGGTATCCATGAAATCAAAATAGCAAACATTATTGATTCATAGTTGCAGTATCTAGAGAAACCAGGTGTTCTCCAATTTAATACAGAGAAAATATTGTCATGTTAATTACATTATATCATGTTAACTAACATAAATAAAAAATATTAAACAATGATAAATTATGGTTCAAATCATAAAGAAACTTAGCCGACAATGCTAGCTGTTAATTTCAGGGCCAAACAAAACTGAGGTTCAAATGGTAAAGAAACTGTGCGATCCTTTTAAGTAAACCACTCTTAAGAATAATCGGCGATCACTTCGGTATCGTGAATGGATTGTTTCACCCGGGCGGGCATAAAAGACATTACGTCGCTTCTAATAGAAGGTGCTCTGTACTGATATGCAGCCCTCGAGGTATGCCTCAATTCGTGATGCGCTTTATTCTGTATGTTCCCATATGTTTTCAGCGCATCTTTCCAGAATTACTATTCTATTATGAGCCTGCAAAGGAATCACAGTAGATACACATATATATAGCATGCAAAGGAATCACAGTAGATACATACGACTGATGGTGAAAAATATATAGCATGGGGTTTAATGTTGCAGCAGGTTTGTGGGTTATTGGATCTCAGCAGGTTTGTGGGTTATTGGATCTCAACTGGTTTGAGATCCAATGTTCCATAACACTTTTAGTGCAAAATTTAATACTCTGTTGCATGTCCTCCACCACTGATAAGTTATTAGTCTTATTCATACATCAGTATAATTTGAGTGAAAACATTTTTCTGAAACCCAGAAGCAGACTCTTAAAGATTCTGTCAAATATCTGTAATAGATATGTCCACAGTTAAATACAGTTAATTAAGTATTTTAACCATTAATCATACCTGCTGCAAAATAAAACAGCATTAAAAATAACGAATATGTACTTAGCAACTTGACATTTGACAATATCTTTTGTAAAGTGGCAGCGCCGTTCATCGCGGGATATAATGATTGTATAGTGGCAGCCTTATCTTAAACACAGGTCCACAAGGAGTCCTTCTGTGTCGTGCTGACGTTTCTTTAATTTAACTTGCGTTTGAAAAATGGTGCTTTAAAGTTTAGCATATGAAGAGGGGTATACCGTATGATTGTTCCAAATTTCTTTTGACTGGTATTCTCTGGTCAGTGTAAGGCTACCCAATCCTGTATTTTGTTCCATTTGTCTTCTCCTTTCGCTCTCACTTTTTCCTTGTTGCCGTAGGACCTCCTTTCGTGCCCAACATTTGGCATGGTTTTGGGTCGCTTGCCGCAATCAACATCCTTTTCATCATGTCATTATATACGGTTAGTTGTTCCTGGACATTCAAGTTCTGATCATTCAAGTTCAATCCCCATAAACGAAAATGTGCTCTTTTGTTATTTTTACTTACTAACTCTTTTAAGTTGAATTTGGTTTACTTAAAAAAAAATGTTTATATAACTTATTAAAAAAAGAAAGTGTTTATATAACTTATGTGGAATAGAGAAAGTTTTTGTTGTCTTTTTTTGTATTATAAGTTATTGAGACCTAGTTGGCAAGCGGTGGAGTAAGGAAAGACTCGAAAATTAAATTAAGTCATAGTTTACTAAAATAAAAATAAAAGTTATAATAATGATATAAATATTAATAAAAATGTTAAATTAAAAAATATAAAATTAAATAAAATAAAAAAATTAAATATATTATATAGCTCAATTATAATAATCCAATAACATATATGTATTGAATCATTGACCAATTGCACTTAAAAACCTTATTATGAATCTTAAAACTTTGAGACAAAGTTTCCCAAAGAATGTGAATATATGATGACTTAACTTAACTATTCTTAATCAATTAGTAAAAAATGGTTTTATTATAACTAAATTGAAATAATAAACTTTGAAAAAAAAAGTTTGTTCTTAACATTATGTTGAATTGTTCAGACCCTCATGACAAAAGATTTCATATCCATTTTTCCATATGGGTCGAGCATAGAAGTATGCCATGACCTTCAACTCTTCACTAGTCATCCTGCATATTTTCTAAGCCTTGTTTGCTAGTGTCATGCTTGATTTGTTTGTATGATGGAGTCATAGGGTGCGTCGTTAATTGGACTTTTGTTTTGGTTTGATATAGGGTGTCTTAGTATTGTAGATAATAATAGGAGGATTTTTTTGGCTACATTGTATCCCAACTATCAATATTATAGGTAATATTATGTGGATTTAAGTTATGGTTAAATAATATTAAAGAAAAAGGGTGAGCACATAATATTATGAAATTGTGGCTTTTTTTAATTATAAATTTCAATTAAATTAATGAAAATGAAAGATATTAGAGAGATTTCATACATTCATATTTTGCAATGAAATTAATGGGGTTGCATGTAAGGAAATTTTTAAGGTTCCATGGTTATTTAAAAGCGTATAAACTAATCTTATGATGATATTTTTCTAAAAATGTTTGAAATTCTAATAATTTAATATAGTTTATATAATAATTTAGCAATTTCTAGAGACGAGAGAAAATGCAAATTGACCAATATTTTTTTAAAACACATGGAAAATTAGGCCATGGGCTAAATTTCCCTCCAAAAAGTTTCCTTGGTTACATGCACCCCACTTTGACAGGGCTTGAGAAAAGTATTATTAACTAATTAAAAAGGGAATGCCATGCCTAAATTGGGTAGATAAGATTGTTAAGTTATACATATGAGTGAATTATTTGAATGTGGTGAATCATATGCTTAGATTTTAGGGAGTTTTTTAAGTGATGAGATATTTATTGCATGATAGTCATGATGGTTTTAGAGTATGGGTTGGAGGGTGTAAGTGTAATTTATTATCAACCCTTAGATATAGTTATTAAATAATTTCAATTATATATAAGAAATTTTTCAGAAAGAATAAATGATAAATTATTTACTTTTATTAAAATTGTGTTCTTTACTTTAAGAAAATTACTAAAGATATAATTCTTTTAAAATTTCCACTAGTAATGTTTAAATGGAAATTTTTTTTCCTTCTATTAATTTTAGTTTTTAATTAGAAATTATTCATCCTTCATTCAACACAAAAGACAATAAAGAAAATCTGGAAACCATGACACATATTTAAACCTTACTTTTAATCTCAAAGGATAATGCTAAGACCCTCTCTAGGGTGTAATTCGGGGCACAAAGGATTCACCATTAAACCATAATTGGAAGCAATTTAATGTAAAGTGGACTAAGTCTAGCATAATGTTATTATTAAAAAATTCCTAGTATAAATAAGGATGGATTTCTTGTTAAGTGGTGTGGAGAAGAATATTGTATGTTGAGATTAGTTCATTAGGAGGTCTCCCCCTCGAAGACACAAGTGAATAAGGTTGATTCATCTCATCAAAATATCATTTCCATATATTAATAAAAGCAAAGGTTTTTTGGATATCTCTTCTATATACTGATAAAAGATCATTTCCCACAGGGGGTTCACTCAATAAACTTTTTACACAACACGATCATTCATAGGATATTAAATAATATCCCTAATTTTACGAAATATTGGAAAATGTCTCTTAAAATTGTAGCATTGAACCCCCCTCCAAATATACTTTTCCAATTTAGAAAACCCTTAGTTTCACCAAATATTGTAGGTATCCATTTTTGTCAACTCATTTTTAATACCCACTTTATATCACATTATGAAGTTGTAAAAAAAAGGATTCGTAATGCAGCTTAGTATAAGAAAACATGATGATAAATAAAATAGTACTATAATCCTAATAATGATCCCAATCATATTGCAGATAAATTTTTAGAGTTGGATAATGGAAGACCCAATGAATTAGTAACGGGGAAGGAAAAATGTGTAAAAGACAACCCAATCAAGATATCAATGTAACAAAGAATGTAAAAAAATTATAGTCCAGTAGCCATTGCAATGCTTAGAAAATATGAGAATTGCATATCTTTCACACCATATCCTGCAAATTTACCAATTTTATATCATATAAATACAAGTATAGCCATAGATATCTCATGTTTTATATAATCAAGTAATAAATTAAACTTCATAAAAAGGAAAAATTGAAACCCTTTCGTGGATCGAATTCCCTTTAACTTCCTATCAAAATAAACATCACTGATGTTTGAATCCAAATGAACATAGAAAATTTTCACTTACTTTCCAATAGCACCATATGATCATGTGCGTAGCTTGGATTTGGGTCATTCACAAGATGCAATGAATCGCCTCCACTTCCTCTACACTTATTCTTGCAATTGAGGGAATTTGCAATATTTAGTTACCTTTACTTGGGTTATATCTAATTTTTTTACCTTTACAAGTGAGGGAAAAATATCCATTGTTATGTTTTAAGCATGTAATAGTTATAAAGATACACATATAATGAAGCTTATATGGTACCATTTCATGGTAATGATAACACATAAGTCATGTAAATAAGGACTTATAATTTCACCTATGTTCATGCCAGTTCCAATACAATATTAAGATGGATTCCTTGCATATAAGAATTGAAATTACCGTAGTTTTTTTTTTCATATAAGAATAAGAATTGAATTAATAAATATTATTTTATTATTTTAACTATTATTTTACTAGTTCATTTTAGGAGGCCCATTTTGAGTTGAAATTTCCTCTAATGAATTATGAATGTTCCAAATATAACTCAATAGAAGAATACAAACGGTTGAAAGAAATAATTAGTCAAGAAATATTCAAATAATTTTTTTGGTTCCAGTGAGCCAAGAAAGATTGATCTCACTTTTCTTGGTTTTCACGGAGAAAGGTGATTGAATCTCAACCTAAAAAATTATTCTAAATTTTTTTTATAAGTTCAATGTTTTGGAAGTATAAATCTAGCCTACGATTTGGAGGTTATTTCTTAGCAACAGTTAGGACTGATATGAATCCATCCCATGATTTGGCGGTATGAATCTAGCCTAAAATTTGGAGGTTATTTCTTAGAAAAACCTAGGACTAATATGAATCCAACCCATGATTTGAAGGTATGAATTGAGCTCATTATTTGGAGGTATGAATCCATACCACAATTTGGAGGTTACTCCTCATCCCACCTAAGTAAAATAACACCCAATATTTATATTATCATGTCTAATTAAAAATCGCCCCTTAACCCCTTAAAATGAGGAAATATATTTTTGAGCATTAAAGGAAATTTCAACTCAAAATGGGCCTTTTAACAATAATTGAAATTCCATGTCATCATGTGTTAGCTAATGAAATTGCTTTAAATTTGAAATATCGTATAAGTCTTAAACAATTCTTTAATAAAAAGAATAGGTCTTATTTTAACTATTATTTTATTATTTTAACTATTATTTTATTATTTTTCTTAGGAGGCCCATTTTAAATTGAAATTTCCTCTAATGGTTTTCAGGGGTAATCAAATCCCCAATATGAATGTACGTGATATGATATTGCCTCGCTAGTGAATCCCCGTGTCATTTCCACATACTAATAAAAAGAATGTTTTTCGTTATCTCTTGTGGTATTCTTTGTGTGATCTTATGTTCATAATTGGTTTTAACAATTGATATTAGAGCCACATTCTTGAGCCAACATGGCACAACAATTGGAAGAATTTTTTCTTTTTTTGCATTTTTTTAAAGATAAATAAAAGAGTGTTGTGACACTCAAATGCATTTCTTATTCTTTTACAGCGTAATCACCAAAATATAATTTCAGATCTGAATTCCTCTTGGAAAAATAAGCAATTTCAAAAAACAAATCACTCAAATCCTAGTGAGGGAGAGGGAGCTATCACCATTTGAAATCTACACACTCTCTACAGTTCCAAGATATGATCATGGAACTTGTATAAATCATATCTTTTGATAGACTAATCAAATTGTATCAAGGTTAATACCTTTGAAAATATAATATTTAATTATTTATATGATATATTGTATTCCCTAGTTCCAACTATGCTCCCCTCACGTATCATCCCATAAACAGATTTTTCGTCCATTTAAACATTGCAAAGTGGGGTCCCATACAATGGTCTTAACTTTTAGAAGAGGTAAGCCGAGCCAATACAAAATCTATACATGCTTGGTTGCATGAAATGCACTATTTGGATCATACATTTAAGGAGTGTTCGGATAAATTGGAGGATATTCGTACTACCAATCTTCTTATCATTGAAGAGTATACAGAAGAAAGATCTACCTAGTATGATTTGGAGGATGATCATGAATATTACTATATGGATAGTAGTAATTTTTGGGATGGAAACTATTTCAATGTTCTTTTAGAGAAATGTTTTCCTTCGGGTTCAACATTACACTTCCTCTAAAATAGAATTATTCCTTATATCTTCATGATTTTCTTAGTCCTTGAGGATTCATTCACTTTGGTGAGTTATTTGAATTCATATGACCTCGATGGTTAAACTAAATTTTGTTGGATGGCATCAACATGGTGGCTCAAATAGATCCATAAGATCGCGGTTAAGGAAAATTTTAGGGGCAAAATTTAGCCCATGGTATAATTTTAGGGTTTGAAAAAAAATCACCAATTTTTATTTTTTTCTAAATTGATTTGGCCAAATTCTATGGGGTAAAATTATTTTAGTTTAAGGTTTCTACACTTTAAGAAAATTATGGCTCCTTAAAATTTTCCCTTATCATGGTTCTTACTTCTACATGAAAGTCAACATTCACCCATGAGACCTGTATTAAGGTTGTACATCTTCAAGCAAAGCATTGAGGAAAACTCTTTCTTAAGGGGTCGGACTGTTATGACCTTCCCTAGGGGTGTAATGGGGGGAAGAGGGCACATTAAAGTAGAAGTGGAGGACATTTAATCTAAAGTGGACTAGGTCGAGTATTGTTATTATTAAATAAATTTTATTATATTAGTAAATAAATATAATGAGGCTATGGAAAATTTTAAGGACCATAACTTTGTTGAAATATATAAACCTTAGGGAATCTAATTATTGAATTTCTAACCATAAAATATTTGGCCATATTGAAAGAAAAATAAAATTTCAAAGGAAATTATATACCTTTTGGACAATTTTGGCCATTTCTAGAGCAACAAATTTTAATCCTACTATTTAAAAAAAATGGAAAATGACATTCTTTCCATAACATAACCTCAAAGCTTATAGGCTAAATTTGGTCCCTAAATGAGACTTCATTAAAGAAGATCTAGTAGGTGGTTAAGAGGTTAATATTGTATGGTAATTCTATAAATAAATATGGAGTCCTCCTTATGTGGTGTGAAGAAATGGTGTATATTAAACTTAGCTCATTAGGAGGTATGCCCCTCCAAGGGGTAAAGTGAACATGTGTAATTCATGTCACTAAAAGAATTATTTCTAAATATTAATAAAAGTGAAATATGGGTTGTGTTATTTTTTTATTATCTATTTTTCATATTAAGTGAATAAAAATAACTTATTAATATCAAAGTTAAAAATATTATTTATAAATATAACTTTAATTCAACTCATTTAATATAACCCTATCCCCGTGGGTTAGTTCAAGCCTAGAATAACTTAGTATACTTTTACAAATTGGTTGGTTGTGGTTAGCCTCTATTGAATGTAGTTTGTGGCTTGTTATGAGATTGGGTCATACATTTTTGTCACCAAATTGGAGGATGAAGACATGGGTGAGATTTTATTGGATATGGGTTGGTTTCATAAAAGAAACACATTTACATTTATGAGAAGTTCAAAAAAATACAAAAGTAAATTTATAGCAAATGGGAAAACCTATCTAACCGACGATATGCATCGATCGGACGACCGGCCGCGTCGGATGTGACCGGTCACGCGCGGCCGGTCGTCCGATCAGTGCATATCGTCGGTTCGAAAGTCGCCTTCATAGCAAATTTGTATAACAAGGCTTCTTTCACTATTTATGGAAAAATCGTTAGATAGGGCTTCTTTATCTGTGATCACAAAAAGAATCTGTACTTCTGAAAAACTAAAAGCATCCATGGGAGTCTAGAAGCCATATATTTTTCTACGCGACATAACTCTCACCGACCAAAGGAGGAGCTATCATTGAAAAGTATCTTCCGATATGATGTAAAGCCCACCAGCGAAGTCAAAAGCATGCAAAATGTTCGGCGGATGTGGAAACCTGAGAAAACAAAGAAAAGCAAAAGCGAAAAGAAAAGACAAACGGCACAAATTAAGGGATTGGCTTACACTAATGGACCAGAGCATGTATGAAAAAAAAATATGTAAACGACCATACCGGTCTTCATATACGAAAGCACAGTATTGTTATTATTTGCAAAAGTACGTATAATTAAAGAAACGTTATAAAGAAACACAAAGAATCTTTGAGGGCGTAAGGCGCCCACTTCACAATCAGTATATCTCACGAGTAACAGAGGCTCCCACTTTACAAAAGGTATTTTCAAACAATAACACACTAACTACATATAGCGTTTTTTTAGTACAATTTTTATTTAGGTGATAAGCCCATTTTACATCAGTTGAACCCATGCAAAAACAACAACACACTAACTACCGATAACGTTTTTGAGTACCATTTTTATTTGGGGAGAAGCCCATTTTACAGCAGTTGAACCCATGAAAAAACAACACACTAACTACATATAACGTTTTTGAGTACCATTTTTATTTGGGGATAACCCCATTTTACATCAGTTGAACCCAGCTAGTTCATGGGCTTCCTAACAAATTCAGTATGCAACTAATATGATATATAAGCAAACAAATTACACTACAGAGTTCAGTGTATCCGTTGGCCAACGGTTAGAATTCTACAGGCTCAGAATAGAATGGTTATTCTAGTAAGATTTGCCACAAACTCCTAGCAAGCGTTCAGCATGAAAAACATGACTAACACGAGCATACCTAGAAGGCTGCATATCAGTACAAAGCTGTAGCCATTCAAAGTGGCAAATGATCTTTCGCTCCCCCGTTGAAACAAACCAGAATCACAGAGTTTCTCTGCCATTTGATCTACAGACTTGTCTCCATCACCATCCACCAGCACATTATTTGACACATTGTGTGCCCCACCTTTCAAGTCTCTGTGTCTTAGTCCACATGATGACACATTCAGTACTTCACCATGATCCTGAATGGAGAACGTATGCCCCACTGCCAAGGGCATAACACGAGCGCTCACAGTTGTAGTTCTTATGGCTCTGCAACTAGTGATTCCCGAGGCCAAAGTAGACTTGTATGAATTTAATGAAGCTAAGTAGCCTACTACCTTAGCTTTGCATGACGAGAAAAACTTACCCATTTTCGATTCTCCTCTAGAAGATTCTAATCCCTCCTCCTTGGCCAATGCATTATTGAATTTGGGGTTTTCAATTGAGCCATTTAGAGTGGTCAGGCCTTGCTTTACTGAAGCTTTACATAGCATTTTCCCGGATGGTATCTTTCTGATCTTCGGCTCCTGAGGATTTTTCTCATAATTCTTTTCAACACTGGATGTTTTGCTGGAGACATGTGAACTCTGTTCTATATATTCGGTATCTTGAAGGTTGTCGGATATCTCTAGTACCTCTGAAGGCAGCTCGTTCAGAAATAGCCCATATCTAGAAGACTTAGCGGGCGTTGAAGTTAAGCCATGACAGCCATGGTCAAATGTTTCATACAATTGGAACGAATCAGTTGGAAAATAATCTGCATAGTGCTCGTGTGTTAGTCCTCCACTTCCATCTGGAAGATTATATGGCTGGCGTTTATTCCCTGGCATAGCTATATTCATGTCTGAGAAACCAGTGTTCCAATAATCGTTCTGGACTAAGCCTGTGTTAAACTGAAACTTACGCCCTGCAACAAGAATAACAGACTAGATCAATGAAATGAATGTAGCGAATGAATAAAATATTATACAAAAAACTAATGGTTTAACCTAACTTCCTATTGTGAAAATCTAAAAACTAGCACAGCCAAAAAGTAAAGTGACTAGTGAATGCTCATAAGCTACAACTAACTATTTAATTTTGTGAAGATAGCTGGCTTTGAATGTTTATAACCACAACCAACTACTTAATTTTATGAATATAGCTGGCTTTCAAACAAAGACTAAAATATATAATTTTACAGCTATTATTAGTAACAGATTATTTGACTAAATATGATCACAACACAAATTTTATTTAATAAACAAAAAAACTGATATAAAAAAAAAAACAAACAAATTTTTGCACTTTTCTGTAATTGCCCTTTAACTTAAACCTATTTAAATCTTAATAAAAAAACAAAAACAAATTGTTACGGCTGTCTTTAGTTACCCTTTAACTTAAACTTATTTAAATCTTTATCAACATGCATTTAACCATAACAACATAAGACAACCATAAAATAAATCTCTATTGTAGACTTGTTGCACTTGAACTAATCTTATTTATCCATTACACAAATCCAAAATCTAAGATAATATCTAAATAACCAATACATAATTAAACATATAATAACCAATACATCAATAGAACAAAAATATAGTTTAAGAAGTTATGTCCAACATGATAAATTCATGTAGCATACCATGTACGGCAGAGCTCAATCCTCTTGATAAAGCCGCCGGTAGAGAGTCTTCAAGCTGTTTTATAGTCTGTAAATCAAAGAATTCATTCCTTCAGAGATTGGTACAAAGAATTTCAGAGAAAATAAACTTTATATGTCTATTAGATGATCTACTCATACACTTAAATGAATATTCCTAATGTCAATGAAATCACGAGTTTTAAACCTGTCTTTGCTCTTATAGTTTTAGCGCATTATGTTAGCATGCTCACCAAATTCTCACCTCTGGGTTTGAATTCTGCCTCACAAAACGGTTGAAGAAGAGCTCTTCTGGCCTGTCATAAAAATCCTCAGAGTTGTAGTCTTGTGCGAAAAAGCTATTCATTGGAAAGTGACCACCTTCTTCTTCTGATCCTTCAGAGCTGTTAGCTTTTCTATGTTCGTTTTCTTTGTTGCACTTATCAAGGTGACGCTCATCTTCATCATTCAGCATATCAGCAACATTACTGTTAATAAATTGATCTACATAATTATTCTGCTGGGATGTCTGAGCATCTCGGAAAAGTTGTTCTAACATCTGTGCTTCTTGGGCATATGAATCAGGTTGCTCGTCAAGCAAATACGCGCTGAGCCCTTTCGAGTCAGAAAAGTTTAGACAGTTTCTAAAATCTTCAACCCCCAAAGGTGGGCAAGAAGATTCATTAAGCTCAACCTGCAAAACCCCAGAGAAAATGTATGAATATCAATAAGAGAGAACAATTAGAGACAGACGAAACACTTCGAAAACAATAGGAAAACCAAATTTATCGACGTGAAGAATATGGGTCTCAAACCTTGGGATAGCTTAGGGACTGATTGAGTGATGGGGAATTGCATTTAGCAGTATCATAAGGCATTGATTGCAACCATCTCTTGGGAGCTTCAGCATCCAGAAACCTGTCATTTATAATTTCAGAAGATGTTTCCCTTGAATTGATTTGATCCTCCTCCTCCTTTTGTGATAACGGCGATGGCTTCTCTTCAGACTGTTCTTCCAGCAATAAAAGCTTGTTTTGATTGTGCGAGTTAACCATGTCACGTGAAAAATCATTCTCCACAGGTGCGCCGTATTGTTCACCAATCCTTGGTCCTGGCCCGCTCTTCTTGAACACTCGACATAAAGCATAAGCTTCCTGCGCATTTTGCATCAAATTAACCTATTCAGATTGTGACGATATATTACTTATACATCGAGCTGGTACTTGAAAATGTAATGAACCAAACAATCTTTAGAAATATTTGACGGTAGCAATAATATCAGAACCAATATGTTACATAGTCCACACTTAATATCTCTAAAAAAAATGTGTTTTCTTAAAGTTTGCCCCTTATCCATTGATATTTCAGATTGCAGCAATCCTTGTAAAATGGTCCAGAATTCATAAACATGAAACAAAACCTAAACTGTAATTTTAAAGCAAGGAGACAATTTCTCCAATTTCTCCTTTTAATTACTCAATTACGTTGTAATTCACTCGTTTCTTAATCAGAATTTTCGACATTATTCATTTGTTTCTTAATCAGTATTTTCCAGATAATTCATTTGTTTGGTTAAAACATTAAATACATCTTATGTCTTGTTATACCATGAACTAGACAAACTGTTAAAATTCATGGAGTACCACATTATCGTATGGCTCATTTGTTTCATTAACATTACCTTCAACAAAACAAATTTAAAAACACCAAATCATTTAATTGTTCACATTATCCTATGGCTCATTTGTTTCATTACCATTATCTTCAACAAAACAAATTTAAGAACAATAAATCATTTAATTGTTCAGTTATAGGACATATTTTTAAGGAGTAAACTAAACTCTAAATCATTTGTATTTAAAATTATCTAAAATTTTGGTGAGCTTTTTGGTCAAAATCTGGCTGAAATTGTTCAAAGGGTAGTTTTGAGTGATTGAAATTGCATAATCAGGATTCTCCTAGGGTAATAGAAGATACTGAATTCATTTATGCAATAAAAATTGTAATTTTAACACTGAAAATCTTATTTTCAACAACAAATCCTGGTGCCCCAAAGTAATAGAAGGTCCTGCATTCATTTATACAATAAAAATTGTAATTTTAACACTGAAAATCTCATTTTCAACAACAAATTGTGTTGCGAGATTAAGACCAAACTTACTAGAAAAAAAATGCAAATGATCTAAAATTGAGCCAACTCCAACTCCAACTTTTAACAGCATAATTAACTTTCTAATTAAATTTTATCCACCAACAGTGAAAATGTATATTTTCCACGGACAGTAAATGTAAGGTAAAAAAACATTGTAATTAACTTTTATCCTACACGTACCCCGGTTGATCTTTCTGCTATGTCAATGGATTGGCTTCCTTTTTCAAGTTAAGAATTTTAATTGAATATTTCTGGCACTTTTCAGTTCCATCTGTATGGAACTCATCTACATTTCTCATTCTTGCATTTCTTTACTCTTTTTTGCTGGCCATCTTTAACAAATATGTAGGCTCTTGAGCTATTCAAAATGTACATTCAAGCCATCTAAAGGACTAACAACAAAGGCAACCTTTAATTTGTTGTTCTTGCTGTTGGTCTCTTGGATAGCTTGAACGGTCAAGTAATTTTTGTTAGGATAATAATAAAATCTGATAAATTAGATTAATTAAGCTTCTCACAACTTAGCTTAATTGACCTGGTTGAGCAAATTATGTTTTCTTTACATAAATTGTTGGAGTGAGCTAGACTATTTGCATTTTTGTTGGTAAAATTGGCAAAAATTCTGGGTGAGAAAGAATCCAGTAGAAAAAGAATCAAGGGAGGGAATAGCCCGTTCAATAACGTAGAGGAACATCATTATGCAATTTGAAACTACAATTTTAACAATTTTTGCAGAAATTTGGCCAAAACAAATTGACTCAAATGGTCTAAAGTTTAGGAGGAGAAAATAATTTATACAGGTAATGAATGAAGGAAAAACATAGAGCATAATAACGAAAATTGAGGTACCTGCAACGTAGCAGAGGCTTCGCATTCCTTTTCGTCCAGACGATATTCATGCATAACCCAATCTGTTCGAGAACCGTGAGGGGCACGGCCTGTGTAAAATACAAGAGTTTTCTTCATACCAATTGGATGCATATGAGAGCTAACTTTACGGTCTTTTCCGGTAGCCTTCCAGTAACCTGCTTCCGTTGCTCGGTTTGTTCTTGACCCATTTGGATACTTCCGGTCTCTAGGGCTAAAAAAATACCACTCCAGATCTTTTCCAGGCAGAAATGACTTCTCTGAATACCACAACAGATGTCACAGACAAACACTTCAGCTTACAATGACAAAACTTGAGAAAATAAAGTTATTTGAAGCATTTAAGGAAAATATTAAAGATCTTAATTTCAAATCACTAAATTTTCAGACCACAATGATCAATTAACAAGAAAGATCTTGTAACATACCTGGCAAATCCCATGGCTCACACTTGTAGATATCAACGTCAGGGATAATCTCAAGCTCTATCTTCCAACCATTAACTTTCCTTTTCAAGTAATAAGCTACTAATTCTTCATCAGTAGGATGAAATCTAAACCCGGGAGGCAAAGCCATTGGGGCCATTGCAGCTAAATCTCTACGAAATTTTAAGGTTTTAACTTACAAAAGTCCAAGAAGAACTCTACAAGGTAGAAGGTATGGATTCTAGGCTAAATTTGGCTAAATCTGGTTAGGGCTTGGTTAGGGATTTTCAGAAACATCGACAGATTTCTAATGTTGTATTGATAATAAACAATAAAAGAAACCCTGTAAACGCTTCTGTTTCCTCCAATCTTATCACCTGCAGAGAAACATAATGTTAAAACGCAAAAGAGTGTTAAAAGCTCGTTCAACTGAACCAAATGCAAAACAACTTACCGAAATCAGCTGAAAGCCCCGAAAAAAAACAGCGAGGCTTTGAATGAGGAAGTCCTCTATTGAACACAGAGCTTGCAAATTTAAATCTATGCTTAAAAGAAAAACTCCTACAATCTGTGATGGGAACTCATTTACTAAATAGCTTGAGAATGTAAAAATAGAAGCAAGCTATGCCTTTATATATTCCTTGCTGCAAACCCTAAAATATTCCGTCGGAAAAGTTATTTGCGGCATATACACACTACACTCCACCAGGGTTGGAATTTCAAATGGCGGACACCCGTCAAAATTGCCAGTAACAATCAAAATCTGAAACGTTTTCTGTATTCTAAGCCAGATTTTGACGGTCTCCGTAAAATTTTACCTGTATTTGACGGGTAAATTGACCCATGACGAGCATTTACCCGTCAAATTCCATCCCTGCAGTCCACCACATGCGATAACTGGTTTCACTGACGCGTGTCTTGTGTTTATTGGTTGACAACTGATCAAACCGACATCAGGACGTACTTAATAAGACACCATTAAACTTTTTCTCGATAATTAAGCCCGTTAATACACGTGGCGCTCTAGATTTTGCTTTAGTGCATGAAAAGGATTTCTACGCCCCTCCTTAGTCGAAAGTGCTGCGCTTTCGCGGTAAACTCCTTCGGTGAAGCTGTGCTTCCAAACACTAATGTCGCGTATCATCCACAGTGAAAAGTTTGACGAAGTTGAGTCACCCACCACCAAGCCCCATATGGTAATGATTGCATTGGTAGTGACATAAAATAGTGCGCACAGTCCATCTTTATAAATCCTTTTTTTTAATAGAATTTTTTTGAATTCAGATTATTTGCTTGTAAAGTTTACATATGTTTAATAAACACATGATATTGGTATGAACAGAAGCAATGGAGAGGGAAATGATTGTGATTTTTTTTTGCCCTCTAACAAATTTATTAGTTTTTACAAAGATTGAGGTCAAAAAAGTGGATTCAAATCATTAATTGATTTTTTTGAATATAGATTATTTTTGTGTAAAGTTTTTATATATCTAGTAAATATGTGATTTAGTAAAATTAGTACAGCTACACAATTTTGTGGTTGATGAATGATTAATAGCAACAAGTTAAGTGTTATAAATAAGTTATTTATTTTTTATTTTTCATACTTTAATATCACATTAATTGTATATTGATAGTAAACTTTAGAGTTAGACAAAACCCTGTGTTGGTTGGACTCTTAGCTGCTAGATGGAGTTCCAATGTCACAAGTGCACATTACCATGCCATTAAGTGCAATTATCACAAAACCTATTTTCATTTTTTTTTATGATTGCTTATTATGAATTCTGAAAGACCACCAAAAAGACTACACTTGTCATTCTCCTACAATCTATGAAAAACAGATATATAGATGGTATTACACCCCAAAACTCTAAGATATAAGAGACTATCAACATAAAAATATACTAAAATTAATATAAAAAACCCTAATTTCCTAAATAGAGATGACCAAACTAAATAAGAACTAATTGAAAATAGCTTAACTAAATACTTAAATTAAGAAGAAAACTAAATAAAAATAAAAATAAAAACTAAACTAAGGTCAAAATTAAATTAAATTAATAACATTTAGTTACAAAATATGATTAAAATAAAAATTAACTTAAATTTATTAAATTATTGAACCATAAAAAAGAATTATAATTGATTAAATTAAATTAAATTATAAACTAAAATTCAATATATCTAATTAACTAATAAAACTAAACAACTAAACTAATGTTAATATTGAAGATCGGTGAATTTTGTTCTCCACGTTTCGATCCAGCGCTCATCATGAGAAGGAATTTTCTTGCGGTTAATTTATTTTTTGGAAATAAATTAACCCGGAGAAGCTTCCTTCTCACGATGAGCCCTACTATGTGGCTCGAATCGTAGAGAACAAAATTCCGCAGTCTTCCTCTTATCTTCAATATTTACTGCATAAAATCATAAACAGCTTAATGTTAATATTAATTAAATAAACTATAATTAGATTAAATTGTATTAATAAATTCAAATACAATTGAAATAAAAATTATATAATTATTAAAAGAATAAACCTAAGTTAAATATAAAAATTATTATTAACAAACTAACAAATATTAATAAATTAAAATTAATTATCAAATAAACTACTTAGATTGAACATGATCATAAAAAATAGTTTACTACAAGTCAGGAAACTTCAAATACAATTAAAAAATTAAAATAAAATAAAACCCTAAAAATTACATACAAACCAAACCAACAAACTAGACCTAGTAAGCACCTCCTAATTGATTTTTTCTTGTATTAATACACCTTTGAAAGATGAACAATCTCCCAGGCATTGCTATGTCTTGAAGATGAGCCAAAAGGACCCATCGCTATGTTCTGAAGAAAATGTTTGACCAAGCCAAGGACAAAGTGGATCCCAACAAAAGGATAGGGGTCTATGTCATTCCTTGCTCTTATGGAAAGGAATATATAGGTGAGACATGAAGAGCTATCGATATTAGGGTTAAAGAGCATTGTATAGACATTCAACAAAACCGCACAAAGAAGTCCACATGGTTCAGTGAGCTATGGTTCTTCCTCTTCGCGTGACTATTAATTGGTTCAGCTTTGCAACCGAGTGTTAAGCGAGCAATGGTTCTTCCAGTCGCTATTGGTTGAGCGAGCAACTACCCATGCTCAGCAGGAAACAGTGTTTGGGTCAAGCCCATGTTCCATAGGCCACATTATATATGCTCGCATCCATGTTTAGGAGTTCAAGGTGTTTGGCTAACCCATCTTTCTGCAATTATATATAGGAATTGATGTTGAACACTCAGCAGAAACGGGACACCAAATCTGCATTGAGAAATCAAAATTACTGGTACAAGAAGGGCATTACACGAAGAGAAAAATCAAAGAATCCCTAGAAATAAAAAAAAACATGATAATAATCTTAATAGAGACAAGGGGATTGAGCTAAGTGATAATTGGCACCCAATTATTAACTTTATAAAAAATCACCAAGCTGACCTCTCTCGTTAATCCTTGGGATGATCTATATTAATTCACCAAAGTTTCTTGAAATTGACCAGCACCCCCCTCCTCATGATGAGCCCAACTAGTGGCTCGAAACCTTGCTTCAAACAAAATTAAACCCATATTCCACATTATTAATATTTCCAAGCGTAAGCATGAACAACATTAGATCAATAATGTTTTCATATATTTAAAAAATATAAAAATTTTATTTCAAAATTTAAACATTATAAAAACAACTTTTTATTAAAATAATTAAATATAAGAAAATAAAATTAACTATTAAACATTATAAATACAATTCCTTATTAAAATAAAAAAATCAATTATTAAACTATTACAATATAACTTACTATCATCATCATATTAATAAACATTAACTATCATCATCATAATATTGACATTGATTTTAAATTATTTATATAAAAATACCATATTCATCTAATCCATCTAATTAAAATATAAATAAACCAATTATTATCATTAATCATATATCACAATCATTGCAATGCCAATTATCATCGTTCTTTACTATGTTTATTTTAATACAGATTATATTTATTTAGTCATCGTTCTTTACTATGTTTATTTTAATATTGATTACATTTATTGAGTAATTATGGGTGAAAATTATGTTACAGTTACATATATGATTCCATCCTTTAACTTTTTGACATTTTGATGCGGCATAATTCATTGGATATTAAAAATAATATAAATTAATTTTAAAATAGTGAAAACTATTATAGTATATTTGTAATAACTAGTCTATTGTTTTTTAACCAAATTTAAAATTATATCCGTTGAAGTAAAAAGTAACTTTAAATAAAAAACAAAAAATAGCGTTGCGGGCCGCGGCGTTCTTTTCTTTTCGAGAAGGGAGTGATATTTTCCGTTGAGCTAATTTAGATTAACTAAATTACTGGAACATCATTATTAGTCTCTGAATTTAAAACAATTCATATTGCACTGTGAATGTTTACCAAATTTTCAGTCAAAGTCAGCTCTGTGTTTTCAAATCATTCAATGAACGTGAAAGGTATTAATTCTCAACAATGATGCAAATTAGGTTTTATATACATACTGTACATCACCTTTCACGCGGAACAAATATATACAATAAAAATATATATATATATATATAAAACGTTGGATGCACATTATTTAATTCCACAGACAATAAAATGTTTTATTGACAAATACCTCATAAAAATATGTTTGGTTGAATGCGTAATTGCCAGAAAGATATGGCCTTCTAATTCTTTGGACCCTCAAACGTCACGAAGAGACAAAATAAAATAAAAAAATAAGGCGGTTTAAAGCAGCCATGCTAAAATAAAGAATGTCCTATTTTTGGGCCGGATGAGTGTGACTAGACCAACTAAATTATTAATATCCATGATGTCAATATCATGCGTTTTGTATCATTTAGGGTAAATATTTCTTAAAGACTAAGATGATAAAAGGTAGATAAGAGGATTCGGATAAGAAAACCGAAAGATATATATATATTTTTAAGGGGAATAAAAAGGTAAAGAGGGAGTCCATAGAGTGCAAAGGCTAAGGTTAGTATCTAGGTTTTAGATGTTATCCTGCAACGAGAAGGGATAGTGTAAAGGAGTAACTATAAATGTAAAATCAGAGCCTCAGCCCATAAGACAGCGCACCGAAAAGGAAAAGCCCAAAATATTTATATTAAAGGGGCTTTGATATGTATGCATCCATTCAAAGAAGAATGGTAGTTAAATATCATTTCTAATGTAAAATCTCAATATTTACAAAGAAAAATCTCAATCTTTACAAAGAAAAAGCCCAAAATATTTATATTAAAGGGGCTTAGACATGTATGCATCCATTCAAAGAAAAATGGTAGTTAAATATCATTTCTAATGTAAAATCTCAATATTTACATGTTTTAGAGGAGATGTCAAAAATAGTTGAAAGCACAATTTTTTTAATAAAGATAAATGAATGCCACTTTTTAAAAAGACGATGAACACTTTCCTATTTCCTATTTATTTTCGGTAAATCTTTCCTTTCTCCCTTCAATCAAGAATCCATTGAATTTATTTATTTTCCTTTCTGGGTAAATCTTTCCTATTTATTTATTTTATATAATAAAAGAAAATGATTAGTTTGTTAAGGTATTGCAAGTGAGTTTTATTTAGGCCGACTTTATTATTATTATCATATCAGTTTAACAAGTATATGTATTATGAGATATAAGAAAGTATATTTGTAAAGGAATAAGATTTGACAAAATGTTTGTTTATTATTAAAAATAAATTATTTTTTTAAAGAAAATTAGTTTATTATAATAAAAATAATTTGTCATAGATATTTTGAATAAGGTTAATAATAAAATACTATAGAAAAGTTATTAGCAAAATTGGTAAATCTAATTGTTTTTAATTTTATAATGTTGTTTCTAAAAGATTTTTATTCTTTGTATTGAAAATCAAAACACATACATCATATGTGTTACGCACTTAGCCTAGAGACCCAAATTTTATAATTTAGTTTTTTTTGCATGTGTTCAAAAAAACATTTTCCTTTTTACATATTGGAATTCTTTTCATCTATCTTTTGAACCTATCTTCATAGTCTATCTAATGAAATCAAGTATCATGGATTTTAATATGCCACCCCTTTCCTATTCTTTGGGTATATGACTAATGTCATCAAGATTTTTAGATTTTGAAAAACTAGTTTTCAATGTGAATCTTTTGAACATATCCAGATGTTTACCTTTGTCACCTCTTCTCTGTTCCTTTTGTACATATGATTGTCTCACGTGTTTGTAACCCACCTAGAACTGAAAAATAATTTGTTTTATTTAGAAAAACATTATGTTAAAAGTTATTGTAACGTTTTTATGACCAAGGATTGTCAAGGATGACTACATAATTAAATATTTTATTATTTAAATAATTAAAAGAAGAGAAAATCCCTTTATTTTTTTTTTGCTGCAAGAGTCATGTTCCCTAAAATTGTGGTCATGTTCCCTAAGAACAGGAACTGAGCACGTGGTTCATTTAATTGGAAAACTGACCCAAAGACCTAGGAAAGCATATATGTACCATCGAATTGAGTAGGAGGCTCACTACATTCTATTCCAAGTGATTAGATCCTTGCAAATTTGTTAAAAACTGAGAAGTGAGACACACAAGAGGAATTCAATGAGGGTATAACTAAAGTGAAATTGTTGAGAGGTAAGTTTGCTAGTGAGTTTGTTAAGTTGCATAGATTTCTGTGTGGGATGTTACACAATATCTTTGTCCTAGTGGTTCAGTGACCAGGCTCGAGGGTCCTAAAGAAAGTGACATTGGATGATTTCAGAAGACGGTTGGGAGGAACGATGTTCTTTGGGTGTTTTCCCCCTTTCTACAATTATTCAGGTTTTAATATGTTTTGTTTATTATCTGTGAATTTATTCCATATATGTATCTGATTTTTTTTTGAATGTTGATGGATTCTCTAAACTAGTGAATATTAATGTATTAGAATAGGTTAGCTAGATTGTATTTCTATATAAAATATTATAAAGAATGTTACAGTGTATCTTCTTACAAAGTTTAGTGGAAAAACTGTAGATTGTATATATAATATTATAAACAGTTCTGAGTTATAAACTGCCCTTCTTAAGCTTCATTTCCTTTACATTCATAGATTTTTATAGTCATTCTTAAGTAAATAATGAATTTGATTCATCTAGTTCTTACTTTAAGATAGTTCTCATAACCAATTCAAAGGTACCAATTTTTCCAATCAAAGTTCGGAATCTCCATTATGTAAACTCCCTTCTCACATATTATAGTCGATAGGATTATTAGGATATCATAGTATTTTTTTCATGAAATTACAAAGTACTCTGTCTAACAATGAGATTTAGGAACAAGGTTATAATCATATGTTCTTATAATGATATCATGTACTAAAACCATTTTATGATTTAAAGAACACCATCGTTTCAGCCGAAAGGCTTAAGCTTCTACATAAGTCAAGCGAGGGTTAAAGGACTCATTTAAAACCTTCACAAAGGTCGAATTAAAACCCCACAGGTCCTCATTCTCAAATAATATATATATCTACAAGTAAACTTTTACAGAACTCTTTAGATTTTATTAAAGTTTACTACATCGCATTTCAGAGTTTCATTTGTAAAAATTGTAAAGGCTAATAACTAGAATATTGTCCTTCATGAAATCCTCATTATAGTATAAGAATAATAAAGTATAAATTAATAAACAAACAAGTAAGGAATGAACAAGTCGATGGTTCAAACCCTGTAAACTTAAAACAAACTCACTAGCAAAACTGAAAACATAGTAAAACCCATTAACAACCACTAATCCACAGGATTTGCATAACCAAGTTATCTTAATCGAATTTCAAAGAAAACAACCAATGACATTGACCGACTGCAGCCCTTTTGTTGCAGGTTGTAACTAGTTTTAGATTCCGACAGTGAAATTTATTAAAAACAAAAGCAACGATAGTCAAACCATTAAGATTAAAATGTAACCCTGCTTACAATACTATCAATATTTTGTCAACACAATAGCCTTACGGCTTAATACTTTTACCCATAATTCTCTTGACAGAGTGTCTTTTTAAAGAAGAAAACGAACTCAGCAATTTAATGGCCTCACAGCCTTAAAATTTAAAATGCAGTAAAAACCCTCTCTGGAAATTCTTATAATAGAATCAAAATATTTACAAGTTCATAGTGATAGTCGAAAGGCTGCACTTATCACTCAAAAAAGATTTAGAAGATAAGAACTCTGTGGAAGCTCGATCTATAATTCATAGCAGAACTAAATAAAACATTACATTACAGTCCCTTCGACTCCACGGTCGGAAGGACCTCTTACAAAACCAACTGTAAATACCTTAAGGAAAAAACCATAGGAGGGTTTACCACTGAAACTGAAGAAAAAACACTTAAGAACCAAAGACTCCATACCTAGGAGAGCGCTGACCCAGCCATAGAGCCACAAGGAGCAAGGAAGGAAGGTAACCGGTCTTACCAGGGCCATGCTTCCACTTCCACGAAGGCCGGTTCGAATCCCAGATAGCAACCACAGCCATAACCTCCTACAAATAATTAGCGCATAGGTCAAATATATTTTTAAGAATTATTTTCTAGAGCATCAAAGAACTTTAACACAAACAGTTGGAACTTACCCTTTTCAACTTTACAGAGTCGACCATGGCAACAATGGTTACAGTAAACCCACGTAACTAACGCCAAAGAGAAACTTACGTATCCAACCATTTAAAAATAGACTGGTGCAAAAAAAAGGTTTGGGTGTGTCACAGGTCGGGGAAAGGCTAAGATCTTGCAGGCCAAGGTTGAGAGCCTGAAGGCTAAGAGCCTCGTCTCTTTCACCATCTACTTCATGGTACAGAGGCGGAGCTTCACAACGACGAGACAAGTAACATAATACCAGGCACATTAAATCCTTAGGGTTTAAGAAAAGACAAAAGTGCTGACCAGCTGGAGGTCGGGAGCCTTCACGTGGCTCTCATTAATGCCACCTAGTGTTTAATTTTTCAAATCCAAACTCCATAGTTTCAAAACCATTGAATATCACCTTTGATGCCATAATATATTTCTTTATGCTTGTTTCATCATATCGTAAGAGAAAACCTTGTTTAGTCAAGTACTTAGTTCATTGCTTAGGAATAGTTTGTTTTTCCTTAGTTTAGGGTCTTTGTTTTAGCTAGGATGTTTGGGTATTACCAACACAAGGTAAGCTCTCCACTGCTAACACTTTCAAAAAGAATACGTATGGTTTTGCGTTAGCCCAAAAGCTAAGTAAGACCTGTAACAATCCTTTGCCCTGGCATCTTAATAAGACTAACAAGTACTTCCAAAACATATCTAGGAAGCACACCAACTAACTATTGATATTAAACCATGACTTTCTTCTACGTCTCAACAAAGTAAACCTCGTAGTACAATGGTTTAATGCATGATAAAGACTTACGTAAACTAAGTGGTCATGTTAAATAGATGAATCAGTAACACAAGTTAAATATTAGATGCAAGGATTAGAGTGAATTTGTTTACTTTATATATTTACAATTAGATCTACATATAAAGTTTTTATTTTATTTTATAAATTTTTGAAAATGTTACAGATTTAATTAAAATCTTTTCTTTATAAAGACTTAAATATTGAATCTCATTTTACAATGTTCACATTTCTATTTTTTAAAATATCCCAACCCACGAAAAGAAAGAAAACTCCAACAATGTTATTTTTAAATTATTAAATTGTAAAAAAATTAATTATTTTTTTCATCGAGGGTAATCTTATCATCATCTTCACTTTATGAAATGTTTGTCTTTTTAAATTATTAAATTGTAAAAAATTAATTACTTTTTTTCGTCAAGGATAATCTTAGTAAGAGGGTAATCTTATCATCATCTTGACTTTATGAAATGTTTGTCTTAATGAACGAAAATATCACATAATCATGAGTTAGTTTTTTTTTCCACATAATCATGAGTTAGTTTTTTTATAGAAAGATTGATGTAATACTTCCCCACATTCGTGGATGGTAGAGGTGGTAAACCGCTGGCCATCCTAGCAGAAAGCCTAACCCCAAAAGACTCAAGGCTCGAACCCATGACCTCCCCCGAACCAAAAAAGTGTGCTCACGTCTTACCAATTGAGCTAACCCTTGAAGCTTAATCATGATTTAGTTTATAGAAGAATGGTTGTCTCATTGTAATAACGCCATCATCATGATTCTTATCCGTCCATGGGATGTTGATAAAGAGGAATGTGTCGATAATTGGGCATTGAAATCATTTCAAGAGGCATGTGCTTTGTAGGGAAGTGTTTATGTATATACTAGTTGAGGGTCAAAGTGCCTAACGTCGAAAGTAGTCAATAATGTTAGGGTGAAATTCAATAGTTATGTAAGAATAAAATATTAATGAGAATAAAGAGAGTAGCGATGATCAAAGTCAATAATCAGCCGAAGAACAATGGTTGCTTAATGTGAAGAAAAATATACTATCTATTTTAAATATAGGAAAATATGATTTGTTTCTTCTTAAATTTATGAAAATGGAAAAGGTGTGATTTAAAAACTTGAGATGCCAATATAAAAGCACACGTATAAAAATTACTATCTAATACATTCATATAAATTCTTTACAACAATTGCTTTATCAAACATATGCTTACTAACATATTAAAGTTTTGTTGGAGGTGTATCTATTTTACATGACTACTCCTTACAATTCCACCTTTGCTTTGAAAACTTTATATTAAAAAGTTTTTACATCTATGATAAGTTACAAGGGTTCACCTGACCTTGGCTTCACAAGGCTTGTTGGGTTGGTACCAAGGTTGCTATCAAGGTTGTCAGAAAAAGAAAAAAAACTTCACTCCTAAGTTTTTCCACCAAGGAAGTTAGAATTTGGAGATCTGAATACTAATTACACTAGAGGCTTGACTTTAGAAAGGGCTTCCAAGAAGTGAATGAAAACTGGCACCAACTTGTCTCTTGGAGGTTTTAATACCAGTCATGATAAGTCTGTCTAATCCATGTAATGTATTGACCTTTTCCTCTTCAAAAGGTCACTCTTCTTTAATGTATTGGCAGGTTGGAATTCAACTCCCAATAAAACTTAAATGATACCTTTTAGATCTGAACACCTTAGTAGAGTTATAAACGCATAAACTGATCCATTAGAGGAAATTTCAACTCAAAATGGCCTTTCAACCCTAATTCAAATTCCATGTCATCATGTGTTATTCAATGAAATTGCTTTAAATTCGAAATACCATATATGTCTTAAACAATTTTTTAATATAAACTTGGGATAGGTATCATAAAAAAACTACTTTTTTTGTTCGTGTTTTCGACATATCTCCCTGTGCTTTTACTCAAATTTCGACCGGGAGAGCTTGTTGGATGCAAAATTAAATTCTGCATCCAATGAGTACCCACTCACCATACTTTTGATGGACCCTGCTACCCAAAAAACAAGAAATACCCGAAAAACGTGATGATAAATTTTTCAAGTATTTCTTATTTATGTGGTAGAGGGGGCTATCAAAAGTATGATGAGTGGGTACTCATTGGATGCGGAATTTAATTCTGCATCCAACGAGCTCTCCCGGTTGAAATTTGAGTAAAAATGCAGGGAGATATGTCGAAAATACGAACAAAAAAAATAGCTTTTTTCTTTTCTTCCTTCAAAATTAATAAATATTATTATATTATTTTAACTATTATTTTATTATTTTCCTTAGGAGGCCCATTTTGAGTTGAAATTTACTATAATTGATTATTTCACTTTCGTCACTATGGGTCTCAGTTAGGGGTTGATGCCGACTCTGGTGCGAATGGTGAAAGTTACAGGTCGAAAAAAAATTCTTTCAAGTTTTTCTTTAGTGACAAAGAGGCCCGAATACTCTAGTCGCTAAAAATTTGTTTGTGGCTTGGTTCACACAGGAAGAAGGTCTTTTGACTCCCCGAACTGCTTCATGGCTTCTTTATGGTTTCAGGTAGGTTTTGAGATGATTCTTCACAAAATTTCTATTTATTAATCTTTGGTTTGGTCTTTTCTCCTTTCGATCTAACTACATCTAACTTTGGGTTGTAGGTCATGCTAGAGGTTTTCTTCAAAGCACTCCAGCATGCTTCATTCCTCTGGGTAAGCAATACACCGACCACCAACTATTTTCCTTTGCTAGTTAAGAAGAACTCCGGAGTGAGAGGGGCCTAGGTTGAGGTCTGCGAGGGAATGGCCATGACCTTTCTCGGTCTATTGACAAAGTTTGCAATTGGTATTTATCTTGATTTTAAAATAGAAAGGCTTTAATCCACCGCCATGGAGGAAGCTGTTGTTTAGCCATAGGGAATTTTTTAAGTTTTGGGTATTCTTAATCCAACGAGATAAATATTTTTGAATGTTTAAGTGTTATGAAATAAGACCCTATATTTCCTTTCTTTTCACTGTGTAATATATATATATATATATACTATTTGGAAACTAGGTATTACAACCCAACAATAACTTCGTAGCTCTGTTTATCTTTCGTTACAAATTTTGTAATATTTCAAAGTGTTGAGATAGATCCATCAACAGGGGTTCACTCTTAACGATCTTCCTAAGCACCGGGCTAGAGAGGCTTTACCTTGTCCAGCAACACCTGCGTAGTAGACGAGGTCTCACCCAAGGTGTCCAAGGGAGAACTATCGGAACCACATTTCCATAGTAATATCAAACATTCATTCATTTCCCACAAATCCATATCATCAGTTATCAAATCGCATTAACTCATTCTTATTGCAGCAAGAGAATGAGGCATAAACAGATCTATCAGCATAACATGATTTAAAACATAAAAGAATTGCATCATTTAGAAAGAGGCATCATACCGCGTAATCAATTCATTTGCATCTCATCATAGGAAAATAAGAAAACAGAAAGAGATAAAAGACATAATTTTTCCATCAAATCTTCGTCATGTCATATTACTTCGCACCAAAACACAGATTCTCGAACAGTTCCACAATTCACATCTCACATCCAAAGATAGATACAATGCGCTCTTCAAGTACACCAAGGATTCCCCAAAATATCACAATTCTATCTCTACTTATAGGCTTGCACCTTTTACAACATAGTCCACTTTGATCAACTTCCTAACTAATTGGACCAAAAACTACAAAATAATGACCAAAACCTACAAAATATGACCAATATTCCTTGCACACAAACTTTGACCTTGCACATCATCCTCGATGTTGCGCAACTAATTATCCTCAAAAATGTCTGCCAATAGGCCCCCAACACAACCTTCTAGCTCTCCCTCGAGCCACATTAGTTGCAAATAGTGTAGCCGATGATCTTAACCTTGAAGTTCTCATACTACTGAGTGACCTCTTTGACCTGCTCTTTTACCTTATCGTTGATTTCCCTGGACTCTGTAACTTCGTGCTCCAGTGGATGCTCAACAATCCTTGCATTGACATCGCTTCGTCCATATTGTACTGCTTGAAGAAAAGTATCCTATTTTAGTGATAGTTGTGCACCAATATCCTGAAATTACTCCAACTTTGTTGTGCGAACCTGATGATGGTTCCTCACCTTTGTAACTCACTGCTACAACTACTTCAGTTATGTTGCTTAGGTTATATGCACAACTAGAGGCATATCTCTGAGTGGTGTCCTCAATGTATCCAATTGTCCCTCTACTTCCATCAGTTCCATGTTGAACTGCTCCAATTGCTCATCCTGGACTACACTTCCCCAAAATTGTGTAGTCGTAGCCATAACTAGTTTAGCCTCTTTCTCCATCTCTTCTAGCTGCATCACCAAGTATTCAATAGTGCATTTTTGTTTTGCAGCCTTCTCTGGTGGTGTGCCTTCGTTTACTAGTGCATTCAATTCTTCAATGTGACGCTTGAATGATGTAATCACTTCTCTGAGCTTCTGCGCTTTTATCTCAACATCCATATCTTCTATGATCTTCGGAACTTCTTGACATGTGCCTGAAACTGCCTTTTCTAGGTGCAATCTGTTGTCCCACAACTACATCTTTTCTACTGTCAACCTATCTTCCTCCTTCTTCAATTCTTCAATCACCTTCTTCTCTTTTACTTTGCTTTCCTACAACTTCAATAGATGGTCGCCAACAATATTCTCCCGATCAACTAGTTCTTGTGTATACAACTTCTGCAATCACACCAATATGTGCGTCGATAACTCATTGACGTCTAGTGCAATGGTTTTGAATTGCTACAAGGATGCATCAATCTCCTTGCTTTATTTTTCAACTATCCTTGGTGGAATGGGTACTATTCTGGCTCGCTTTCTCTTACTAAACTTAGCCACCCTTTGTGCCAGATTTGCTTCTGGCATTCTTTCCAAAATTGCATTAACTAAAGAGTTCAATCTATTTGGTACCACGTTGAAGACTTCAGTGATTTTTGCTTCAATTACACTTTTCGCCACTGCAATTTCTGCCACAATGCAGTCTACTTGTGCATCTACCATTGGCATTATGCCGTCGTCTTCTCCCTGCTCGTTCCTTCTCTTTAGTCTGGTCTTCTCATAGATTTTTTCTACCTCCGATTCTGTGGGGGTCTGTGATTATGCCTCCCCCGACTCTCGATCACTTTCATGCATCGACATCTGATCCATTGTTTCATCTACTAGAGGACCTGCCTCTTCATCTGATACCTCCTACAGACTCGCTAGCGCTTTCTAGTCTGCAGGCCCTCAATGACCATGGCATCCAACTCCTCATCTGTTAGCTTGTATTATGTCACTAACCATTGTTTCTATGGGTCCCACTACGCTTATACATATATCGAATGTGGTCCAATGGAGAATATTATGACTCGGTGATACTTGGTGACTACTTCATCTATGAGATGTGAAACCTTCATGGTTGCAACCTACAATACGTCCCAATACAACCAAAAATGTATGGCACAATCCTTGAGCTTGTCGTCTTCACTGAGATGCCAGAGGTTTTGGTACCTCGCAAACTTGTAAACTTGGGCCACTGCAATTTCCATTATTTGGTAGCCTGTGTGATCCATCCATGCGACTAGTGTAATCAATATCAAAATCCAACTATAGGTCAATGTGCACATCCCCTCCAGCACAATCATATCATCCTCCATCAAGTGGTTCAACTGAAAGAGCAACTAGTTCATTTGTACACCTACAGTGCACTACTCAGCACATGCAACCACCCTTGACGTGCATTGGTTTAGTCGATTCTTCAACACTACCTTGCTGGCGAGAGTCCTAGTTGAAATATGCACAACTTTCTCATTGATACTATCCACAACATACGCACGTCCATTGCGCTCCAAGTTGTACTTCTTCTTGAGCTTAGAAAGTAGTCGTTTATCATTGTCTTTTCAGCAAAAGTACTATGACGGGTTGGGCCCCTGCTTGGGAAACCCCATAATATGTGAGATCAAATCTACGGCGACTAGCACCAACTGGTCCAGCCACAGGTATCCTCCATGGAAGCATTCCAGCAATTGCTTAGCACATGCATTTTCCTCTTTCAATCAACCAAAGTGGGGCATGTGAATGAGGCCTAGAAGCCTCGATCATTGCAACCCCATCACCCACTCATGTGGAGTGCGCACCATTGGATCACTCTCTTGTCACATCCTTTCCTCGAATGGGTATGCAGTACAATTCATGAATGACAACAGGTCATGGTCCTCGTACTTCATCTTTACTAAGTAAGGCACCATGTCAAATGTACATTTTATCCCCTTTAGGATTGTTGGCATCTTGACAGGATATTTCTGGTTCTTTGTGAGCTTCCGCTGCTTTGTACCAGGTATGCCTGGTGGTACAAATCCCATAATGTCTGTCGTGGTCACCCCTACCCTCGTCGTGGACGCCTTAGCTGCTTCTGCATCTGCTCTCGTCAAAATCCTTGTGCTTCTTTTCTTCTGCGTCGGGGACTTGGGATGACTTCCCCCCCTCTTCTTCTGGATGATTGGTGATGATCCAACCAACATACTGGCGGCCTCTTCCTCTATTGGCACACCAAGGATTGGTGAATCCCACAGACTCCCACTCAAAAATTCTTGTGGCGCTACGTAATGCATTAGTCACAAGTGCTTTGAAACTCAATCTAACTCAATATGCAACTCAATCACAACTCTGTAACTCAATCACAACTCCGCAACTCAATGTCTGCAATTCAATCTCTGCAACTGAAACTCAATAATGGTGCCTTCAAACCACGGTCTGCCAATTCTTATAGTGCAGGATCGATCGTGTGAAATATTTTTCAATCATTTCGACCAAATCCGCCCTCATCATCCAAATTCGTCATCGATCCTCCTGATCTAACTGATAGATCCACCATTAATGTGTGTCTGGTCCAACAACGCCGTCAGATAACTGTTTTAACTAATGCATTTACTATTGACAATATCAAGACAAATACATGGGTTGTTAGAATACAGTGGCAATTTATCTTATTTTTCTACTTAGTCTCATGTAACAGGTTTACGTTATTGTTTTTACACCAACTGGTTCTAGAGCGTATTGGGATACGCATGACTGTCATTTATAGTAGAAAAAAAAAACAATGACAAAATTTGCCAGATATAGCTTTTACCAAATCAAGCTGAACGCTTAAATTCAAAAAAAAAAGCCAAATTTTAAACATGCAAGCCTGCATGTGATAAATGACAAGAAAATTTTAAACATGGACAAATTTTCTAATATAAATAATACATTTATTTAATTTGATATGTGATTGGTTAACTTTTTTTTAGAGATCATAAGTTAAGTACCAAAAAATTATAAGTTGTTTATGTATTAACAATCAGTTCATCTTAAATTATATCTTATCCATGTATTCATACATTGAGTTATATATTTATCAATCATTAATTATTTTTATATCTTCCATTCTTCTAATTATTTGCCATGAACTCTGTGTTATCCATTCATCAACTATTAATTATTTATTTTACACTAACTTAAAAATTATCTATACATTAATTATTGTTATCCATACATCAACTATCAATTATTCTTATATTTTTTTATTATATAACAGTCCTAGGAATATATTTCATGACTCGAAATCACTTGTGGCACTTACCTATTTGTGCAGATTGAAAGAGCTTCGTTGTCTCCTTGTGGGGGTAATGTGGCCGTGGTGCAAAATAGTTACAGAAATGTTTGTCATTCATTGTCCTTTCACAAAAGCCACCAATTTAAAAGTAATTAATTAAAACCATGAGATTCATATCATCTTGCAGTTTTGTTTCGTTTTCATAATATAATCGAAGTGCCTATAGTGTGGACCGTGGGAATATCATGCCAAACCGAAAGATTGTCTCTTTCGGTTATTCAAGGAATACTGAGAAACGCATACATTGCACAAAAAGTGGATTTTATTCCAATACCAGATTCCAACGATGGCGGGTCTGCATATTATTGACATGCAACACAGAACACTATCAGCATCTTTCTCTTCGGGGAAGGGAACGTAAAATAAAGGTTAAATACATGGCATACAAAAGTGAATGAATGAAGTTTCAGTCTTTTATTAAAATTAGTGGTTGTTTATAGTTTTTATATTGATAAATGTTTATACTTTAAACATGGATAAATGACATTTTGTAGTGACAAACCTAGTGACACTTAATCTATGGCAGATCTTTCTTGAATGACCACAAATTAAGTAGTTCTATTACTTGTAAAAGAAAATAGCAAATGAATGTACCCATTTTTTAATGAATGCTAATGGATTTTTGTAGGGAAAAATATTGTGAATATAAAATATGACAAGCATTTCATAACTACAAAAATATTATATTTTTAAATTTTAAAAATGGTAAAATTATGTGTTAGTTAAAATATTAATTTTAACATTTATTCTTTAATGTAAGTAACTTTAAAATTATGGCAAATTTAAACATAATATATAAAACATAAAACATAAAAAAGAATTTAATAGGTAAATATGAATTCATATCTTCAATTTATATATATTTTTAATGTTTATTGAATTTAATAGGTAAATATGAATTCATATCTTCAATTTATATATATTTTTAATGTTTATTGAGTGGACAAGTGATATTTTAATATAGCCAAATGTGATGGAGAAGTATAATTAAATGCCATTTTAATAATATAATAAAATATTAAACAAATAAAATTTTATAATGTTAGTCTTAATTTAAAGTTAAAAACCATTATAAAGAAGAAATGCATTTAGTGCACTTTAATAAAATAATAAGTGTATTAAGTAATTAAAATATTTAAAAATTAAATTTGTATACTTCTTGCTATGCCATGTGGCGAGATTAACATCTTGAACTACTATAGATTCATCTTAACTTTGTATTTGCTAAGCACTAAGAGAGATCTAATCCATTGAGGTGCAAGTTTTTCTTCAAATTTTGCATTTTAAAAGGGTTTGCACATAAAGAGATTTGATGAGTTTAGGTGCTTGGAAAATCTAGAGTTAAGATGAATCTATATTGATTAAGTAATGTGTGATTCCAAATATTTTTCAAATGATTATTTCATTTCACTAATATAACCATTGTTTTGTGATATTAAAGCTACAAAAAATTATAAAGACTTAAGTTATCATTTAGTATTAGAATTTTAGAATTTTGACACTCAACTATTTTAAATATTACACTTTTATCTTAACAATTAAATTTGAATAATATATTAACAATTTTTTAAAAATTAAAATGGTTAAACAAGGCTGCCCCTTCTCCCCTACTCTTTTTAGCATTTACATTGATAAGCTAGACAAGTGATTAGAAGAAGCAGGATCTTAGTTGGGATAGCTTTATGCTGATGATATTGTTAGTAGGGCAAGGCGTCCTTCTCATCTTCATAAGAAATTAAGAATTCTTAAATATTTTTTATCCAACATGGGTATGACTGTTAAGACTGACAAGACAAACAAGACACAAATCATGATTATAAAATCTAAGAAAGAAACCTATGGCAATCTTATTTATGATAAAATAAATATAGAGGAAGTGACATCTTACAAGTATCTTGGAATTGATATTCACACGGAGGGTTCACTAGCAAGGCAATATCATATCATGTCCATTCATATTGAGGGTTTGAATACTCCTAAAAACTTAAAAAATATTTTTCCTCGTATTAAGGGGTCAATGTGTGTTTTTAATTTGACATAGTAACATAAATACTGTGGGTTATTTTATTTGGGTGGGATGATGAATAACCTCTAAATCATGGGATAGATTCATACCTCCAAATCATGGGCTCAATTCATACCTACAAATCATGTGTTGAATTCATATTACTCCTTGTTTTTGCTAATAAATAACCTACAAATCACAGGCTAGGTTCATACCTCAAAATCATGGGATGGATTCATATTAGTCCTAACTTTTGCAAGGAATAACCTCCAAATCATGGGATGTATTTATACCTCCAAATCACTAAACTTGTAAAGTTTTTTGTTTTGAAGAATTTCTTAGATTGAGGTTTAGGTGGGTACTAAGATTCAATCGAACATTACTCAATGACAACAAAGAAAAGTGAGATTAATATTTCTTGGTTTACTAGATCAAAGAAAATATAGATTAGTACTTCTTAGCTAATTTTTTATTTTAAATTTTTGTATTCTTCTTTAACATTTTCACATTGCAAGTCAGGTACAGTTTTCATATTGAGTTATAGTTGTCACATTCATAATTCTAAATTCAATTCTTGTATGCAAGGCATACGTATTGATATTGTATCATAATAGACATGAACATGAACATAGGTGAAAATCTAAATCCTTATTTACATACCCTATGTGTTATCACTATCATGAAATGGTATCATTTAAATTTCACCATTTGCGTATCTTTATAATTGTTGCATGCTTGAAACTTGACAATAGATATTTTTCCCTCTCTTGTAAAAATTAAAAGGAAGGACATATAACCCAAGAAAATGTAGCTAAGTGTTGTTAATTTCCTTGATTGCAAGAATAAATGTCGAGGAAGTAGAGGCAATTCATTACACCTTATGAATGACCTAATCCAAGTTATGCACATGATCATATGGTGTTATTGAAAAGTAAGAGGAAATTTTCTATCATTCATTTGAGTGCAAACATCAATGATGTTTGTTTTGATAGGAAGGAAGGAAAGCCCATCCACTAAGGGGTTTAAATTTTGCATTTTTATGGAATTTAATTTATTAAGTTTATAGAAAACATGAGATCTCTATGGATATAGTTTTATTTACATGATATAAAATATGTAGATTGGTAGGATGTGGTGTGAAGCATATGCAATTCTCATAGTTTCTAAGAATTTCAATGATTATTAGATTCTCAGTATTTTACATTCTTTGATGCATTGATCTCTTTACTAGGTTATCTTTTACTCCCCATTACTATTTTGTTGGGTCTTCCACTATCCAATGCTACAAATTGATCAGTCGCCCCTGTAATCGCAATAGGATCATTATTATCATTATACTATTTTTCTATTTAGCATCATGTTTGCTTATAGTAAGATGCATTAGGTCTCCTGCTTGTTAAAACTTGATAATATGATATAAAAGGGGTATTAAAAACAGGTTGATAAAAATAGCTACCTACAACGTATGGTGAAACGAGGATTTTTCTTAATTGGAAAAGTATATTGGAAGGGAGATTCAACAATACAATTTTAAGAGGCATTTTCCAATATTTAGGAAAATTTGGGACATTCTTTAATATCTTGCAAACGATCGTGCTATGCAACAAGTTCACTAAGTGAACCCCCCATGGATATTCATCACAAGCTCAATTGGAACTATAGCATTGAGAAAATGATTAATGGATGGTGGAAAGCTTATTTTGGTCTTCAAAATAACTATAAATGTGCCAATATGGTCATGTGGGATAAAAAGAAGTTTCTCTTTGAACTTCTTGTCATCCATGTTATCTTGTATGACTCTGAAGTATGGGGGTGCTGTAGCTAGGGTTTTCAACCTAGCTTGTGCTGATGAGCACCTACTAAGGAATCTGGAATCCTTAGTAGCAGTTCAATAATGTAAACAAAAAATAAACTAAAACAAAGACTAAGCTAAAG
>LPNX010810293.1:270405-307886 GCA_001517045.1 Pseudotsuga menziesii | reverse complement strand
GATTTTCTCATCTTACATTTTATGCAACTGTACTGTGATATAATTGCGTTTATTATTTCAAAATATACTTTGTTTGCACAATATTGATGTTTGATTAAAAGTATTACTGAGTCTAGTTAGTTAATATTTTTATTGATAATTGAGATTTATTAATAATACATTTCATATTTATTTCTGATTTCATTTGTATTTTCTACAATGTTTTCATGAATAAATATAATCTTATTATTCAAATATTTAATATTGAACATTAGTTATTGATTAATAGGACATCACAGAATAAATAAAAATAGTTTTCTGTTTTTATTTTTTGTTGTTGTGCATATCCAACAAAGTGATTTTTGATAATAATTGAAGTATTTTCATTTGAATTATTATCATTATTTCTTTGTTAATTTAAGTTATTAATTAATAATTAATATAGTTTTCAAACTTGCTCTCAGCTGAGATAGGATAGTTAGTAAAGTTTTAATTCATAGTTTTAATTTAGTGTTAATTTAATTACTTTTAAATAGGATTTTAAAAATAGAATATTTTGTTTATTTTTCCTTAACCAGAAAACTAAAAACAAAGAAACCAGTTGACTTTCATTAGGAAAGCAATTTTAGGATGATCTAAAATTAAGAACTGATATTAAGGTTAGATAAACTTTAGATTAACATAAGATACATTTTGCTAAGTTTTTATATTCTCTTTAAGAGGATAAATTCAACTAATAGTAGGAGACCATAACCTATGATATTTAGTCATTCCAAACACACCGAAGGTTGTTTTAAGCGCTTTGTGTGGACTATTTCACCTTAGTTGGCCCAGGTCAGAAAATCAGGTCAACAGGACCAAAGTGAATAATTTAGTTTTCTAATATTGTAACTGATAATACTAAAAAAGAATCATTTCGAGTAGGCTCTTTTGAGCCCACTCCACATCCCCCTAGGGGGGATCCGTGTCCGTTTCACTTTTTTGCATTTTTTCCCTTTTTTTCTCTAGCTTAGTCTTGTTATGCAGGATTGTATACTTTGATAACATTTTTCATTATTCCATATTTTGAATTCAAAGTAATCATACTACTTACCCCAGGAATTCTCGTTTGACCCAAAAGGGGAAAGAGATGCATGGTAGGACTAATTAGAAAACTGGTGTTGTGTATCTCTAATTCTACTGTCATTATTATTTTTTCACTTAGCAGTAAAATTAACCCCTCCTTGATTTCTTGATTGAGGTCCACTTAGACCAAAAGAGATTCTTGGAGGGTCTTTTTTTAACAAGAACACGCCCTTAAAATTTACTAAAATTGACAAGACTCCGGTGTGTATGCTCTGCACTTGGCTGCAGTTCGTCCGATCAAGAAAGATGCATCAAAAGCAATGTGAGTGACTAGTTTAATTAGTCTTAACCTTTCCCAATCAACCACCATCAGGAAAAAATCCAACGCCTCGATCAAACTATAAACGGTGGCAAAATACCCAAAGGAAACGGGAAGTCCTGAAAAGTGACCTCGAGGCGCCGATCTATGTTACACCTTCGGGTGCATTATGAACAACAGTCTCAAAGACTCCATTCAGCCCACATACTCCTTGCAGGTAGCCGTAAAGGTTTAGTTTTTTACATACTCCAAGTACCCCCTGGGTATATCTGGAGTCCCCTCGCATAACTTAATTTACTCATCTTTTCACATTAATTTAAAATGTACCAAGATACAATTGCACAACATTCATTCTAGCACTTGCAAGCACTCTTAATTATTTTCGACTCCATTTTCAAGGCATTAGTCAACTGTTTATTTCTTTCAATCTATATGTGATTGGGTGTCATTTTGTGCTTACTTGTGATTATCTCATCATGTTATTTATTGTTTACAATTGTTAAATCAAAACTCCTAAAAAACTTACTCTTTAATACCATCATCATACTAAATAACTTTTCCTTAGTAACTTAATCGGGTATACCCCCCTTGGATTCATTAAGAGTTGAGCCTAAACGGAGGAGTGAAGAACAAGGTGACAGCCTTGGCTCGAGACTTTCCCCCAAGGACACATCGAGTGACTTGAATATTTCTACCACATCCCCCCCCAGGTGTGTGAAAGGCAGCAACACTTTTTGGCACCATTGTCGGGGATAAATCTTTTTATTCCCGAAGTACGACTTTTGTTTTCTTCCTTTTTTTTTGCTTTGTTTGATGAATGCTTAGAGTAGATATCTAATTTTCATCTGGCGACTCCACTAACTTTTTTCAATTTTTATTTTTACAAAGAAAAGAAAAAAATCATTTTTTGTGAAAAGATTTATAAATGCTTATTTTTCTTTTTCACATGGCAACTCCACTGGAGGGATAAAACCCTGCTTTCTCATAATTTTGTTGAGACTTGTTGTTTGTAGATGAGCTCATACACCATAATAAAACTTTAAATGCTCATTATTTGGCTACTCTGGTTTAGTATAAAATACATGGTTGATATATGCTACTGATAGGCCTTTATGGATTATGAAGATTATGGTGCTCTAATTTCTAGTGCATATCCTACCATCGATTTCTCGGGCATCCCAGGCTTTCCTAACTATGAACCTTATCTCCAGGATGAAAGATATTCCCAGGCTCCAACTTTTTATGGAGATGGTGATTCAGCTATCTGTCACATCATATTTGTTTTTTCATTTGTGACAAAATTCAACATACTTCATAGGGATAATTGTTGATGTAATTGTAACTTCGAAATGTATTCACTTGTATTATACCCCGATGTTTATTCTGGGATGTGTTTGTAATGTAATTGAGTCATGTCATTCCCCGATGCTCCAATCAGGAAGTTTCTATAATGTGAACAAGTCATGTCAAGTCATTGTGGGTAACCCTCCTATTGGTCAAGGGTAAAATTCCCCGCAATTGTGGGGCCCTAGGGTTATTAGACTATCCTAGAGAAGTTGACCCTAGGTGAGTCATTGTAAGTCGAGGCAATAGTCCCCACCGTTGTGTTAAGGATAACCCTCCTTGTTGGTCGGAGGAGGCAAAGTCCCCACAAGTTGTGGGGCACTAGGATTATTAGACACTCCTAGAGATGTCAGCTCTAGTAAGTAATTGTTAAGTGAGGCCAACATGTTAGAGTGGGTTTCAAGTGAACGAAAGAATATAAATAGAGAATGAGTCTCTCTATTTATCAGACACACACACTCACTCATTGGGGTGCATGAGTGAGAGAGAAGTTGTTGGGACAAGAGAGAGACTACTGATGTCATGAGATCATCTTTATGCTTTCTGGTTTTACTTTTGGTGCTAATTCTATCTCTGAGGAAGTTTTGGGGTTTTCTCCTTTATGGTTTCCCCGAGGAAAATTCTTTGTGTCTCTTGTCTCTTTTGTTTAATGTTGTGCATGTTATTCTCTCAGTTAAAGATCCTAAGATCATAATGCTAGCTTGAATGATAAAAATATAACATGGTATCAGAGCTAACCTGAGAAGAAGACATTGTGCAGCTATAGAAGCTATGGTTTCTTACTTTTTGGGTCTCTCTCCACAATCCATCAGCAAAAGTACTATGCTAGGATGACTCTCCATTGAAGGGTGTGTCTTTTTGTCGAAGCAGAATTCAATTCCGAGCATTTTCAGTTTTTTGGTGCAAGAAATTAAGGCTTCTTACAAAAGAGGAATTTTTGAGTGAGCCTGACATAGGATTGTTCTCCTCAAAAAAATCAAATTTTAGAGACCTGGTTCAAGTTTTTTGGTTGGGTGAAACTATGGGAAAGTCAAACCCTAGTTTGACCCCAAGCTAAAAAAACCCTAACTACTAAAACTGATAAGTTTTTGTACATTCGCTATATCTCGGGATTGGAGAAGGCTTAGGAGCTGAAACTTTCACAAGACGAAGATAAAATCCTGATTTACTCAGTGTCCAAAATTCATCCTTATATTCACTATATTCGGGGACATATGATCCCTCCAAGTTAGGGTTCCATCCTCTTCAGGATTCATCCCCAAACAGGACACCTGGGGAGAATTGCTATATCTTGGGATACAAAGGTCCAAATGAAATTTCTAAAGATTTTACAGAAAGGACCCGGACTGCACCTTTTTTGTTCCAAGTGTTAGACCTAGAATATGAAACAATGACACATGGAAGTTCGTACAACTTCATTGTTATGAACAGTCCTGTAACAGGTCACCTTGGGGAAATGATCATAAGTCCCAATTGGTGAAAATAATTCTGATGAAAACTATGCTATTGAAACAGGGACTAGTGAGGCTACCTCAGTGCAAAGTTTCAAACATAGAGGAGCAGTAATTTCGGAGATACCGCAGAAACAGTATCAGGAATTTCTGCAAAAGAAATTGGAAAACTAGGGCTTCCTGTTCTGGGAGCTTCCCTCCACTATTTTCAGAAAATGAGTACATTGGACATCTCAACTTGAAGAGATATATCTTTCTATACAATCAAATATGAAAGATTCTAAGTTTTGAAAATTAGGGTTTCTCTGACAAACCCTAGATCTGACATCTCCAGAACGAGGACGGACACCTCAAATCAGTAAGATATAATATTTTTCTATTTTCATTTGAGGTTCTCATTTCAAAGTGATCTATCACAACAGCTTGATGATAAGCTTGATGAAGTTGACAACTTCCAAGCATGGAAGTATTTGATCTCTCTGAAGAAAATGAATTGGACACCTACATGAGTAGAGAGGTTTCAGTTCCAGAGGGAGATGAGGCTAGAATCCTTACACAAGAAGAACTTGGTCAAGGCCAAGAAGATCATTGTTGATTCAATCATGAATCACCGTGTACCACAAGTGTCTTCCCTAAAGACATAGAAGATGTTGATTCCTTGACCAAGCTATTTGAAGGGAAGAACATAAATTGGAATATGACCTTAAGAAACTAGTTGAAGAATGTGAAGATCCAGAATGCAGAGACCATGCAGTCATACTTTACAAGGGTCTCTCAAATCAAAGAACAAATTGAAGCAGTAAAAGAAGAAGTGGAAAATATAGAAGTGGTGATAGCCACCTTGAATGGCCTCCCAGGATCATGGGATTCATCCATTCAAGGAATGTGTGCCAAAAGGAAGTAATTACTTTTAGCAAACTCTGGGAAGAAGAAGAAGCTTGACTCATAATAAGAGAAGAGAAGATGGGAGCAACTGAAGATAAAGCTCTCACCTTTCAAAGAAGATCCCTCAAGCGCTGAGGAATATGAAGAACTCAACCTCTTATCCATCTTAGAATTTGGATAAGAAATGATGCTATTATGGATGAAGAAGACGATGAAGCTGGAGGCTCAAGAAGGAGTCTACCCATGAAACAAATAAAGATAAGTATTCAATTGTCATTTCATGATATTGTTTTGTTATGCATTTGTTTATATTCAGTTGATGTATTATGCATGATAGAATTTTTGCATTAATGACAGTATACTACTAATATGCATGTGATGGGTAAGTAGCTCATGGTGCTATACAACTCTCCATTGCTACTTATCTAGAATGAAACCTCTTTGCTAACATATTGGATTAGTGCACAATCTCAATGTTATCCTGGTAGAGATGGAAGGCATCTAGAAACGTTTCTGTGAGATATGGATGAATGTTGTATTGGCTAAAATAGTTGCATGATCACATATTTATGCATAATAATTTGCCATTATGAATATTCCTTATGAAATGTCTCTAACCATACAACTAATGCATTTGACTTGTAGGTAAGATCGCATACATAATCGCCTACAAGCAAAGAAGGATGAGACTTATTCCGAAGAACAAGTGACGACAGTTCAAAGATGAAGAATAATATGACAAATGCAGCGACATCATTGATGCAGAACCTTCCAGCCATGAAGAAGTAACCAAGAAGAAAGGGAAGACCAGTTCAAGAAGAATGATGTCTAGGATGCAGTATCGATACGTGAAGGGAAGTTTGTAGTTCCAGCATGCAGTAGATGGAAACATCGTGGGATACAAGGCAAGATTCGTAGCACGAGGCTTCTCACGAAAAGAAGGCATAGACTACGAAGAAACATTTGCAGCCACTGCAAGTGAAGTCACATGACAAGTAGAATCATGTGTGCAAATGAAAGAAAGCCTTGTGCGAGCTCAAAAGACACCTACGGGATAACACATACATGATGAGCTTGATGAAGATCTTAACCTTTGCTACAATGTTGAAGATGAAAGCCTATAGAGGATGACAAGCTCACAGATGGGTGCGAGAAGAATGTTTTCAAGATACAGGATCTTGGTATCCAGTGATCCTAGATGGATACATAAAATATTAGTAGGAGAGGAAGCTACTTGTCACTTCGGTACAGAATTTTTTAGTGCATAGAGTACCAAAGACAGAGGGACTATGATACTTCATAGGGAGTGACTGCAGAAAATATTGAGGTTCAACATTGTATGATGGGATGGATAGATTAATGATGACTCTAGGCTTTATTAAGAGTAAAGTGGATTCCAACCTTTGCTTCAAGGTTGAAGGTGGAAGACCAGTGATGCTCCTGTGATGTGTCGATGCACTATTTTCTAGGCATGGAGGTGTGGTAGAATCTTCCTCGGACAAGGGAAGTATGCAGTAGAGATCTGGAAGAGGTTCAAGATTATAGACCGCAAGGCCATGACCACACCTATGGCATCGAACCTGAAGTTATTGAGTGATGCTTCATCAGATTCAGTTGATGCTATGATGTATCGTCAGATGATTGGGTCCTTGATGTACTTGACGAACAAGAGACCAAATATTTGCTTTGTTGTGAACTGTCTTGAGCCAATTCCTGACAGATCTGAGACATGTTCACTTGATTGCTGCAAAGAATATTCTGAGGTACCTAAAGGGTACAGTTGATTATGGGCTCAAGTATGAGGTGAATCAGAAGATTAACCTGGAAGGTTATGTTGATTCAGATTGGGCAGTGCCATCGATAGGAAGAACACTTCAGAGTGTTGCTTCAGTATGGGATCAGGTGTGATCTCTTGGTTTAGTAGGAAGCAGTCCTGTGTGGCATTGAGTACAGCTGAAGCAGAGTATGTCGCAGCTTGTTCAGCTAGTCATGAGGCAGTATGGTTGAAGAAGCTACTGTCTTATTTATTTGATATCCAGTTGGATGCTACTTGTATACATTGTGACAACCATATTTGTGTGAAGTTGTCAGAGAACTCGGTGTTCCATGACAAGTCGAAGCATATCGAGATCAAGTATCACTATATTAGGGATATGGTGCAGAGGGGAGCAGTGAAGCTCCATTATGTTGCGACGGACGAACAGATATCTAATGTGTTGACAAATCCATTAGCTAGGGTGAAGTTTGAGTACTTCAGAGAGAAGCTTGGTGTTATCCAGATTGAGGTTCCCTCCAAAGGGAAGTGATGAGTCCGTGAGCCATTCTGACATGGTGAGAGGATTGGTTCCTTCCATGGCCATATGTAAGGGCTGAGCCATTCTTTCATGGTGAGAGGATTGGTTCCTTTCATGTCAGATATGAGTGCTGAGCCATTCTGATGTGACTGTAAGATTGGTTCCTACATGATCAGATATAAGTGTTGAATTCCATTCTCTAGGAGAATGGAGGCACTTGGTCAGTTACCAGGAATCCTCAGCCTGGGGCTGAGAGCCCTTATGACATGTATGTTGGATTGGTTCCTCACATGGGCAGATGTAAGTGCAGAGCCCTTTTGACATGTAGGTTGGATTGGTTCCTTGCATAGTTGAATGTAAGTGCAAAGCCCTTTCGACATGTAGGTTTGATTGGTTCCTTGCATGGTTGAATGTAAGTGCAAAGACTTTTTGACATGTATGTTGGATTGGTTCCTCGCATGGTCAAATGTGAGTGTTGGGCCTTTCTGACAGGGTTGTGGGATGTGTTCCCACATGGTTAGATGTGAGTGTTGGGCGTGCCTTTCTAATATGATTATAGGATTGGTTCCTACATGATCAGATATAAGTGCTAGGAAGTCCAATCTAACTTAGGGTTAGATATAAGTGCTGGGAAGTCCAATCTGACTTAGGGTCAGATATAAGTGCTAGAAGAAGACCTACATGGAGGCTAGGCATACAACTAGCATGAAAAAGGGCTGGCTCTATAGAAATTCCTGTGACGAGAAGAATCATGAGATAGCACCCGTGATGATGATCCAACAGTGATGATGATCCAGATCCAGTGATGATGATGATCTAGATCTAGTGATGATGATCCAGATTCAATGATTATGTTCCAGTGATGATCCAGATCGAGTGATGATCTATATCCGATGATGAAGATAACTTGAAGATGACGTGGACTTGATGATGATACAGATGATACAGAGAAGAAGACTTGTGCTAATAAATTGTGTCAAGAGAATACCTTCCTAGTTAAGAGGGAGTGTTGATGTAATTGTAACTTTGAAATGTATTCACTTGTATTGTACCCCGATGTTTATTTTTGGATGTGTCTGTAATGTAATTGAGTCATGTCATGCCCCAATGTTCCAATCGGGAATTTTCTATAATGTGAACAAGTCATGTCAAGTCATTGTGGGTAACCCTCCTATTGGCCAAGGGTTAAATTCCCCGCAGTTGTGGGGCCCTAGAGTTATTAGACTATCCTAGAGAAGTTGACCCTAGGTGAGTCATTGTAAGTCAGGGCAATAGTCCCCACTGTTGTGTTAAGGATAACCCTCCTTGTTGGTCGAAGGAGGCAAAGTCCCCACAAGTTGTGGGGAACTAGGGTTAAAACACTCTTAGAGATGTCGGCTCTAGTAAGTAATTGTTAAGCGAGGCCGACATGTTGGAGTGGGTTTCAAGTGAATGAAAGAATATAAATAGAGAGTGAGTGAGTCTCTCTATTTATCAAACACACACACTCATTCATTGGGGCGCATGAGTGAGAGAGAAGTTTCTAGGACAAGAGAGAGACTACTGATGTCGGGAGATCATCTTTATGTTTTCGGGTTTTACTTTTGGTGCTGATTCTATCTCTGAGGAAGTTGCGGGGTTTTATCCTTTATGGTTTCCCTGAAGAAAATTATTTTTATCTCTTGTCTCTTTTGTTTATTGCTATGCATGTTATTCTCTCAATTAAAGATCCTAAGATCATAATGCTAACTTGAATGATAAAAATATAACAATAATGTGATGCGAATCTTTGCTCATTCTTTGAAAAGGAAGGCTTGGACATGGTTTTGTGGTCTTCCTAATAAATGCATTACCTCCCATGAAGACTTATGTGCTATGTTTTTTGAGAGGTGGCATGATGGTGAGGGAGATATGATGACGGTTGTAGAAAGGACCCTCACCTACCTAAATGAGCTAAAGGAGCCCATGACTTTCATTATAGATGAGGACACTCAAGATGATCCTATTGAAGAGCCTCACGAGGAACCCATGATTGAACACATTGTTAAAGACTCTCCTCATGTCACCATAACTGAAAACATTGAAGATTTGAGGTGTTCTCAAGTTTGTTACAATGCTAATGTTTTTTCAGAAAGCCCTCATGAGGAAACCATTACAGAGATCAACACTTATGAAGAAATTTATGATGTGTATGATGACACTCCTCTATGTTCATCACTTAGGGATGAAGTTTTGGAAGGATTAAATTCTTGTAATATCTTTGAAACCAAAACTTTGAAGGATGACTATTATGAACAGGAGGAGGGTAGTTATATCTTAGGATGTGATACCAACAAGGAAGACATGGATAGGCAGGAGCATGATGCCATGGATGAAGAGTCCCCCACATATGACATGGATGGGAGTGATGACTATTGGAATTTCATAGATAATCCTACTTGTGAAAATCTTATTGAGAATCCCATCTAGGGATGATTTTAAGGAACCATACTTATTTAAAAGTGTATAAATGTTGGCGAATATTACCAATTCTTAAAACGTCAACTATAAAATGATTGGCGATATTTTTCAAAAAATATTTTAATTTCCAAGGATTTTATATCATTTATATAATAATTTGGTGATTTTTAGGGTGAAAAATGTTTACCCCATAAAAATTGGGCGAAACAGGGCTTCAAAAAATGCAAAATGGCGAATCTTTTTTGGGAGAAAAATATGGAAAAATAGCCCACTGGGCTAAAATTCGCCCCTAAAATTATCCCTGATCCCATCCATGATATCTCCAGTAAGGGAAGTGTCTATTCAAAAATTTGTGGAAGTCCAATCTATGATACATCCATAGAAGGGAGTGTGGATACCTGGGAAAATCTTAGTATGGAAGAGGATCACTCAGAATTTTCACATGATCATCCAGAGTCATATCATGTAGAGTCGCACAAAGGTATCAGTAATGAAGATATTGAGAAGCAATACTGTGAAAATTCAGATGTGATGCAGTCAGCGGAATATCATTCTCAGCCATCTTCTTCACATATAGAGGTTCCTTATGATTTGGAGCAGCTTGGCGCTTATACAATGAGTTATCATTCGGTAAGCCTTGATGATCAGTATGATGATATAGTCATTCTGCCTCATCATGTTGATTGGCATATTAGTCATATCCAGTCATGGATAGAAGCAGCCTGCATGAGCACATACTAGTTTGGGAAGAATTTTTATGACATTATTCATTCCTATGATTTCCCATCTAGCCCACCCATTCTGGGTCATCACGCAGGTTTGCATTTTCTGAATAAAGTATCATTACTTTGGTTGGTAACCAAAGACAAGGAAAAAAAAAATTATGTTAATAAAATGCTTAGGTGGTTACATTAGATTTCTGATTACACTTAACCCTCTTTATATCATGCTTAGAGTAGGAAAATAAGCTCCTTGAAAAAGAGCATTTACTTTCCGCATTTTTGTTTTGTACTTTAGCTATAATAAAACTTTTTTTCATTAGTTAGTTACATTTATTTTGTTTAAATAAATCAGCTTAATGGTTCATTTGGTTTTTATAAAAAACTTGTGCTACTGAGGTTTTCTTGTCAAGTTGAGATGTTTTTATAGGGTGTATAAACCAAAGATTCTGATGTTCTCATATCCTCTCCTTGGCCTATGACCAGATCAAGCACACGTCCCACAGTTGGAGCTAGATGTTACCACCTAAGTTGTACTTAGTGATTTTTATGAAGTGACCATGATGAACCGGACAAAGATGATTTGTTCGGACTTCAGAAGATCTTCCGAATTGCTTCTGGGAAGTGATTGTTGTACTATATCACATGTTCATACCCCATAGGGGAGTTGTAATAAAATGTTCTAGCATGATAGCGTCTATAAAAGACTCGGTCTCTTAGACTTTATTTTTCAATCTGATCAGCCTAGGATGTTTTTTCCCTTGGTTATTATTGGTTGTTGAATAAACTGATAATTTCTGAGTTTTTCACTCAATACCTCCAAAGTTGGGGTGGTCGACTTGGCATTTAGGCCTATTGAGATTATTAGAGTCTATGTGTCAACGTATAAACATGCTAGGCATTATGGTTGAGTCATATGAACATGTTTAAGTCCCCCTAAGTTTTAATTTTTTTTAATTTTTTAGTTTTTTTTTTAATTTTTAATTTTTCCACAAAATCTAGGCTATTTTTTAATAGTCTAATTGGAAAAATTGGTTTTGTAATAAAAGTGGGCTCAAAAATCAGTTTCAGTCATGGGGGTGCTCATTTTCAAGCTCAGAGCGCCATGTAAACCCATAGACCCACTTTTTCTAAGGTTTGAGTGATTTGTCCATCACTCAGGTCAAAAATCCCTAAAAATTAAATATTAATTATTTAATTGATAAATTAATTAAATAATGGAGAAAAATCAAAATCCTAAATCATTGGGATTTGCTCCGATTTGACTGAAATCAATCTCATCGGCTTGGGATTGACTGGATCTGACCATTCCTTGATATAAGTGGATGATCTGGACTGAACAGAGGGTACATTAATGCATGCAATCTTGGGAATTGCGCCCTCCCTCTCTCCTCCACACATGTGGGCTCATCTGGATGAGTTTTTGTGGATGCTTCAGTTAGCAGTTTGAGGTGTCAGTCAGATCAGCTCTCCGATTGACAATTGCACTTAATGAGACTCATATCAAACTTAGATAGACTCATATCAGGCTCAGATTCACTCCAGATGCAGCTCCAGTCTCTCTCTTCTTGGGAATTGCGCCCCCTGGGCTAGATTTCATGTTTTTGCTATAAACAAAGCATCCATTTCCTCTTCCAAGCTAGTGAGAGTTGGATTGAAGGGCTTGCTATTGTAATATTGTTGTAAACTTTTGATTGTTGGAATAAAGAATCTTTGGAGGCCAAATGGTGTAATGCTCTCATATGTGTGGATTAAGCATTGTCTTGCGCCTATTGATGTTGCTAGTTTTTCTCTCAATTTCTACATCTGAACCCTGTCTGGCTTGAACGATTCAGCTGAATCAATAGGAGTATAGTTGGGCAAGTAAGGTTACTTATTTTTCTGTATCTCATAGCATATATGTTTGAAGATATAGATTATACATTTTTAATAAGTTTATTTGCATGTAATTCTTGTCTCTTTTTCATATATATATCCAGATCTCATGAGGTTTCATGCAAGATTGTGTGTTTAGCTTTTAGGTAGCAAGGATTGGACGAGACGTGGATCAAATTTGACTCCACTGTACATCCAAATTTTTTGTGAAGGCATTGCCCCTCTGTATTCCACTAACAAGTTTGTATTGCAAATCCATCCAACAACATGCCTTTCCCCTTCTCTTCCTCCTTTCTATGAAAATCAATATTCTGGTTACCTGTTTCTTCCTCTTATGATAAGATCTAGTTCTAAGAATTGATTATATATTGTTAGATCTAGTTCATGACAGTATTGTTTCTTAGATCTGTAATTTCATAAAGAATATCATTTCATAAAGATAGATCTAGGTGTAGAAATTTCCTTTTTTGCAAGTAGCTAAATCATAGATCTAAAGCTTGCTCATAAGGTAGTTTATTTTTTCATTCTTTAAAGATTTAAATTCTGCAAGAAAAGTGCATATCTCATCGGCTGCCCAAACAGAAAGCCAAGATCCCAAGGAAATATTTCTTTCCTTGGTTCCTTTTTGCAAAACTAGATTAGCCCCTTTTAACAATTTTTTACTTAGTTTTTTTGGTAACTAGCGTGGTGACCCAAAACACTTTTAAAGTGTTTTTGGGCACATTTGATTTTAATTGCTCGCTTTTTTTTAGCAGTTTTAACAAAAAATAGAAGGAGACTCTGCCCGTTTTCCAACTCTTGGGCGAACTAGAGCTTCCCGGGGGCTCCCCCCACTATTGTGATTTTAGTTTAGCTTGTTACATGCCTGTTGTAAGCCTTTGGATCCCAGATAAGAAGGACCAAAGTGAATAATTTAGTTTGTTGATATTGTAACCAATAATAATAAAAAAGAATAATTTTGAGTAGGCTCTTTCGATCCCACTCCGCATCCCCCCAGGGGGGATCTGCATCCGTTTCACTTTTTGCATTTTTTTTGTTTTTGCTCTAGCTTAGTCTTGTTATGTAGGATTGTATACTTTGATAACATTTTTCATTATTCCATATTTTGAATTCAAAGTAATCATACTACTTACCCCACAACTTCTCGATTGACCCAAAAGGGGAAAGAGATACGTGGTAGGACTAATTAGAAAACTGGTGTTGTGTATCTCTGATTGTACTATCATTGTTTTTTTTTTCATGTGCAAGTGTTAAAATTAACCCCTCCTTGATTTCCTGATTTGAGGTCCACTTGGACCGAAAGAGATTCCTGGAGGGTCTTATTTTTAACAAGAACACGCCCTTGAAATTACTAAAATTGACAAGACTCTAGTTTGTATGCTCTGCACTTGGCTACGGTTTGTCTAATCAGTCAAGCTACATCAAAAGAAACATGAGTGACTAGTTTAATTAGTCTTCACATTTCCCAATCAACCACCATCAGGCGAAAATCCAACGCCTCGATCAAACCGTAAACAATGGCAAAATACCCAAAAGAAGGGGGAACCCATGAAAAGTGACCTCGGGGCGCTGATCTCTGTTACACCTTCGGGTGCATTATGAAAAATAGTCTCAGAGACTCCATTCATCCCACATATTCCTTGCGGGTAGCCATGAATGTTTAGTTTTGTACATAGTCCAAGTACCCCCTGGGTGTATCTGGAGTCCATTTGCCTAACTTATTCTACTCATCTTTTCACATTAATTTAAAATGTACCAAGATACAATTGCACAACATTCATTCCAACAATTGCAAGCACTCTTAATTATTTTTGACTCCATTTTCAAGGCACTGGTCAACTATTTATTTCTTTCAATCTATATGTGATTGGGTGTCATTTTGTCCTTACTTGTGATTATCTCATCATGTTATTTGTTGTTTACAATTGTTAAATCAAAATTCCTAAAAAACTTACTCTTTAAGACCATCATCATACTAAATAATTTTTCCTTAGTAACTTAATAGGGTCTACCCCCCTTGGCTTCATTAGGAGTTGAGCCTGAACAGAGGAGTCAAGAACAAGGTGACATCCTTAACTTGAGACGTGCCCCCAAGGACACACCAAGTGGCTTGAATATTTCTGCCACGTCCCCCCCCAGGTGTGTGAAAGGCGGCAACAGGTGGTTTTTCCCAAATGGGTTTCCACGTTATTTCTTATGTCTAAATGAATGATTGATGTGGTGAATGTTTATGTGATTGATTANTATATATATATATATATATATCATTCTGTATAATTCCTATTATGAGTCCCGACTTAAGTCATAGAGCCGATTGATGTGAATCAACTGCGCCGCACAAGTTGCACCATCTACGAGGTGGAAATGAAACTCAAGTTGTGTGCAATGACATATAGTTGTGCTTAATCACATAGAACCGACTCCTCTGTCCAGCCATCCTACTTCCTTCATTGAGCTCCTTGGCTGCGAACCAAGGGACTATACTTCCCCGACAACCGCGGAAACATCGTTCCAGCGGTTACCCATCTATGAGATATCTCGGGTGAGACTGTGCCTGCTTCACAGGTGTTCCAATGGGGCTTGCAAAATCGGGTCGGTATCTTGGGTAGTTGTTGGATCGATGGGCTGCACAAAACCTGGGTCGCAGAAGTGGGGAAAAGTGGCCAACACTCCTCAACTCTGTTGAACTTGAACAACATTGTGCTCTAATAACATGTAGAAATATCATCTCCAATCCTCTGAGCAAAGATTCCAAGAAACAACACTGGAAATAGATCTTGCTACTAAGATAATTCTCACAAGCATACATAGGAAAAATAGAGAGAAGAAAAGAGGTTGAATCACATGAATGAAGAGATGACTATTGGAGTGTATCCTTCCATTTAATAATGATGAGTAATAGTGTTCATAAATAGTACATCCCTCATAGGTAAAATCGAGTTGTATTGGAGACAATTCATCAAGCTCAGAAACATGGACTTATTAAATATGATAAACCCCCATAGGTGGATAAAGCACTTCCCAAATCAGTCAAGGACCTCACGAATTAGAAAAATCATGAGTGAGTTGTCAAGAGTGATGGAAAAATATGCTAATCCTAGAAAATGTAGAGAAAATCATGGAGGATGGGTTGGCAACAAAATATAGTAGTTTCCTAGTTTACTAGCTTTACCTTATCCACTAAAAAGCTGGATAAAAGCATAATAAGGAAAAATCTGCAGGAAGGTACAGTTGTTAATTCTGGCAGTCAATAAAGTGGACAGGATCAACCTAGAATCATGATTAAAGTGTTCTTGATGTGTATATGGAAAGTGTTGACTATGTAGTGCAAGTGGATGCCAACTATCTAGGCTAGTGAGTAGGAAATTAATAAAAATTGATTAAATATTTTATCCTAAGTTATGAAGTGGGTTTATTATATTCCCAAATCATTTACAAAGATTTATTGTTGTGTCTTGTTCTTAGAGTTTTGGTTGGTCCCTCTTCTCCTGGTATAATAGGGTATTCTCAAGCTAAACGTGAGTGTAATACCTCTGGGATAGGGGTGATGGTAAGTTGATGCTGAATTGGTTGAGAGCATGGTGTGTCTAGGGCATGCGTGGAAAGATGGTGAGACTGCAAAAAGTAGATGGTTGCAGGAAAGGGTTGGAGGAATTGAATTGTGGACAAATATTGAAGATTAACACTAGGTTGAACCTAATAGCTAATTGCATTAAGGATATGACCAATCACATCAATACACTAACCCAAATAACTATGAAACAAGTGTTCAGGCCTAAGCCTCATGAGGGACAATCTAGCAACCCTCCTCTGGAGGCCAAGGTGCACATGTTTTTTTCGTTATGATGTTTAAGGGATGGTCTAATGCCTATTATGTGTTTTTTTGTTTGATATGATGGATTCTCTAGTTATTTTTCATGCCTTAATGGCATTGTTTCCCTGTGGTTTTGATTTGTTTCAACTATACAACTCTAAATACTATGTTATATGGTTGGCATGATTTCCCTCTGGGTAGGCCAACCACTAGATGGATGTATTAATCGTTTTGAAGTAATATAATGTATAGCTTACAAAAAAAATATGATGATGGTTATACTTAGATTAAATTTGGTTTATTAAACCTTAAAAAGAGAAGGAATCACTTGGTTTTATTTTTATTTTTATTTATGTTGGTGTACACATAGTGATTTTCATTTTCAAGCTTCTTAGTGTCATGAAGATGGAAAAATATTTCATCCTAATACATTTTAGGAATTGTCATCTTATGAGAGTTTTTTGTTATTTTAGTAATTCCAATTCTATTATTTATGCTATTTAAAAGAGAGATATACTTTTGATCTTCTCGATTATGGTTTATAATATTCTTATAATATTTGAATTTTCTCTTATCCTCCAATTCTTTATCACACCACAACTTATCCTTAAATATAGATGTAATAATACTTTTAATATTATCATTATTCTGTAGAGTTACCTATTCCTAGACTCCCCAATGATCTATCCAAGGCTTGGCATCTTAGGAAGCCTCCTATATCCCATGTTGTTTATCATGAATTAAATACCTGGTCATAGCTATGCTCTCAATTGGGGAGATACTTAGTTTTATGAGGAGTATAGGATAGGGTCTATTTCCTCTACTTTTGAGATTATTTGTATTTTCTCTATCCTTCTCCATGATTCTCTAGATATGTTGTAGCCACAAACCTCACATCCATATAAGATAACTTGAAGAGGATTTTATTCTTATCCCAAAGCTTATAGGTATAGTGATTTACAATTGTTTTCAAGTCCATAATATGTTTTCCACCCTCAGTTATTATTTTTCTCAATGCTATAGTTCTCGATAAACTCGTGATAAAAATTGATTATGAGATATTTGTGTCAATTCATGTTATAAAAACAGGATCGCGGAGTAATAATAATAAACAATAAACAAGATGCAAATATTATAACCACATTACAAGAGAGACACATATATAGTGTGGTTCATCCAAGATGGGCTACGTCCACATAGAAATTTCCAGTCCTTTATTATTATACCATCCAACAAAATGAAGGGATACAACCTGCAGCAACCCCGCTGCACTTCCTCTTCACTCTCTCACAATCACAGAGATTGTTTTACAATGTTATAATACAATACACAACTGTATTACAATGTCTTCCTTTTACAAAGGTAATACCATGGGAAAATACCACAGGTTGCCCAAAACAATGGGCTCGTAAATCACCAATTATTGACCAAGTCATGACTCTAAAATTACAACATTTTACAATGCATTTTTTCCTAAATTTTCGCTACATGGGTGCTTCCCAAAAACCTCCTCTAGGGGGGTATCCCAACATAGTCGTCACCCCCCCTGGACCCCCCTAACGACTATAGTGGGGGGGAAATCCCCCCCACACCCACCATCAGGTGCTGGGATCCAAACACGGTTGAAATAACATCTCTGAATTAGGAAGATTAGGATCCACAGCCAACAATATCCCACTTGGAGACTGATTACAACAACTCCATTGATGTTGCACTTGCTGGACTATGCTCTGAACCTTAGACCTGGATAATTTCTCATATTCACCTTCATGCTTGAAGGCCAACCGAAATCGAGCAGGAACTCAGTTTCTCTCTAGTTACTACCTTTGTCAACATGTATGCAGGATTCTTGCTAGTATGTATCTTTTCCAACTTTAACAGTTCATCTCCCATAACAGATATTATGAAATGGTACTTGAGTTGTATATGTTTAGTCTTCAAATGGAAGGTTGAGTTCTGTGTAAGATGAATATCACTCTAGTTGTCACTGTACAACTTACTATTATCTTGCTTCTTACCCAATTCCTCCATGAACCTCTGCAACCAGATCATCTCTTTACTACCCTCTATAGCAGCAACATACTCCACTTCTGTTGTTGAAAGTGAAACAACCTTTTGCAATTTTGGAATCCAACTTACTATTTTTCCACCTACAGTAAATACATACCATGTGGTGCTCCTCTTGTCGTCTTTATCACCTGCCACATTTGCATGAACATATCCATGTAGAACAATGTATGAACCTCCAAAACATAATGCATGAGAAGTGGTACCTCTCAAATACATGAGAATCCATTGTACTTCCTTCCACTACTCTTTGCATTGATTGTTCATATACCTACTCATAAATCCCACTACATGTGAAATATATGGTCTTGTGCACACCATGCCATACATCAAGCTGACAACTGTTGATGAATATGGAACCTTGGACATGTATTCTATCTCTTCATGTGTCTTGGGACACATCTCCTTACTTAGATTTAAATGACTGGCCAAAGGTGTACTAACTGGTTTTGCATTCTTCATTCTAAACCTCTCCAACACCTTTTCTATGTACTCACCTTGAGACAATGTCAATTTGCATTTCTTCCTGTCTCTTGTTATTATCATACCAAGGATTTGCTTTGCAGCACCCAAATCCTTCATCGCACATGATTTAGCTAGTTTCCTTTTGAGCACATTTATATCCTGCATGTTAGACCCTACACCAATAATTTCATCCACAGACAATAACAATATAATATATCTTTCATTATCTAGCCTCTTGAAATAAACACAGTGGTCAGAATCGCATCTACTATAACCCTATTATGTCATAAAGTTATCAAATTTTAAATACCACTGCCTTGGAGCTTGCTTCAACCCATGCAATCTCTTCTTCAACCTGCAAACCAAATTCTCCTTCCCCTGGACCTCATACCCTTGTGGTTGATGCATATAAATCTCTTCCTCCAAATCCCCTTAGAGAAAGGTTTTTTTACATCTAATTGCTCAAGATGCAAATCTTCTACTACCACTAGATTTAAAATATTCTTAATTGAAGTCATTTTAACAATAAGAGAAAATATTTCATCAAATTCTATAGTGCAAAGCCCTTTACAACAAGTCTATCCTTGTATCGCTTCTTACCTCCATCTTCTTCCTTCAACATGTAAACCCATTTATTCTACAATGCTCTTTTCCCTGCAGGAAACTCATCCAAATCCCAAGTCTAGTTTCTTATGAATGAGTCCATCTCCTCATTCATGCCTTGATCCCACTTCTTTTTAGTTTCCACCTGCATTTCCTCTTCATAACATTATGGTTCACTAGAATCAATCATCAATAAATAATACAATGAAGGAGTGAATCATTCCAGGGGTCTACTTAACATGGTTGATCTTCTTACATTTCCAGGATTTTGAGGTACCTGTTGTTTCTCTTGATTTTCTAGTGCCTTTGTAACTTCACTTTCTTTGATTTCATCAAGCATGGTGTACTTTGTGTTTTCCTTTTCCACTTTCTTTCCCTGCAACTGATCTTTGTACATAACAATTTCATTGAATACTACATCTCTACTCCTAATGATTTTGTGATTTTCATAATCCCATAAGAGATAACCATAATCATCAACCCCATATCCAATAAAGCTACATTTCTTGGATTTAGCCTCAAACTTTGTTCTAGTTTCTTTATCAATATTGAAAAATGCTTCATAACCAAAATTTCTCATAAATGAGTAGTTTACCTTTTTACGTGTCCATTCCTCCTTTGGAATTCCACCATCCAAGGTGCTTAAAGGCCCTCTGTTTATTAGGTAAACATTAGTATCTATAGCATCAGCCCAAAACTATAAGGGTAATCCTGCATGCAATCTCATACACCTTGCATGCTCCATGATAGTTCTATTCATCCTTTTTGACACACCATTTTATTGTGGTGTTCCAAAAACTGTCTTCTCTCTATGAATCACATTTTATGAACAATAACTATCAAACGCCTTGCTGCAATATTCGCCTCCATTATGAGATGTGAGACATTTCAACTTTTTTCATGTCTCATTCTCAACCAAAGCTTTCTACTTCTTAAAAGACACATTAGATTTCTGTCTAATGCAATAAACCTAAGTTTTTCTAGTCACATCATCAATAAAATTATATAATAACAAGAGCCACCAAGAGATGTACCTGAGCTAGTCCCCATACATCTGTATGCACAAGCTCTAATTTTTTGCTCTTCTTTTATTTCCCAACCTTGATAAATATAACTCTCTTATGTTTTCCATAAACACGGTTCTCATAGAATTCCAAACTTACGTGCTTCGGATCTGGAAGCAATTTCCTTAACTGAAGAATATGCATTCCCTTCTCACTCGTGTGGCCAAGCCTGTGATGCCATAACGCTGCACCTGTTTCTATGGAAGCTATAGAGATAGAATAATCAGTATTATGAGTACATAAATATGGCGTACCTATCTTATCTCTTTTTATACTACCAATGCTCCTCTAGTGATCTTCCACCATGTTTTTCCAAATGTAGACAAACAACCGTTATCTCCCAACTTCCCTATTGAGATCATATTTATTTTCATAGCAGGAATATTCCCTACATCTTTTATCGTCCATTCATTTCCATTATTTAACTTAATATGTACCTTACCTATTCCAACATTTTTACATGGTTCATCATCCCCCAATAAAACATGTCCAAAATCACCTCGAACATAATAATGAAAGAATTTCCTATGAGGCGTAGCATGACATGAACCCCCTGAACCTACTACCCAGTACTCACTAGTATTATCTAATACAATAATCAAAGCATCTTGTAACAGATCACCTGCTACAACTGCTTCCTGAGTAGTCTCCTACTACCTGTCTCCTTTCTTATTTGGAGCTCTGCAGTCTTTCTTTAGATGTCCTCTCTTACCACAATTCCAACACTCTATCTTTACCAGTATGCACTTGGATCTTCCCTTTCTAGACTTCTTGCGATTACCTGGGCTCCTTCCTCTCTCTATCTTTATCTTCCCCTGATCTCCATGGTCAACGCATTACCTGATGTCTCACCTGTGGACATCACATGTGTTTTTTCTTCATGTTTCCTTGCTAAGAATAACACCAACAACATCATCAAATTTAAGAGTGTTTGAACTAGGGAAAAAGTTAGTTACAACCATGACCAATCCATTCCATCTTTCTAGCAACGAGCACAGCATTAGAAGAGCCCTAAACTCGTCATCAAAGTTCACTTTTATAGAACTTAGCTGACTAGTAATCGTATTAAATTCATTTAAATGGTAAGCAACAAATCCACATTCTGACATCTTCATATTAAATAAATGCTTCATTAAAAATACCTTGTTGGAAGCCGAGGATTTTTCATTGAGCTTATCCAATGTGCTCATCACACCCTTTGTTGTCTTTTATTTTGAGATATTAAAAGCCACCAATGAATCCATGCATGGTTGTATTGTTCCTAGTGCCTGTCTGTCAAGAACCTCCCATTCTGCGTCCTTGATCGTCGCCGGTTGTTTTGTTTTTCCACCCAATTGTAGGTATGGATCCTTCTAGTACATATAGTCCTCCATTTGCATCTTCCATAACTGGTAGTTTTGGTCGTTAAAATTCTCGACCCTAAACTTTCCTTCTTTTGCCATTGCTCCCACTCAAACCAAGAAACCTTCTTTCAAGTGAGTTTACCAGCCAAATAGACCTTTTGGATCTGATACCAATTGTTAGAAAAACAAGATCGCAGAGCAATCAATAAACAATAAACAAGATGCAAATATCATAACCACATTACAAGAGAGACACAAATATAATATGTTTCACCCAAGATGGGCTACGTCCACACAAAATTTGTCAGTCCTAAATTATATACAATCCATCAAAATGAAGGGATACAACGTGCAACAACCATGTTGCACTTCCTCTTGACTCTCTCACACAATCACATAGAGTGTTTTACAATGCTACAATACAATACACAACCATATTACAATGTCTTCCTTTTATAAAGGGAATACCATGGGGAAATACCACGAGTTGCCCAAAACCATGGGCCCATAAATCATCCATTATTGACCAAGTCATGACTCTAAAATTACNCCCCCCCCTTGGACCCCCTGACGACTATAGTGGGCGGGAAGCCCCCCCCCACACTCCCCCGTTAGGTGCTAAGATCCAAACACAATTGAAATAACATCTTTGAATCAAGAAGATGAGGCTCCACAACCAACAAGTCACTTCCTCCAAGTCGTTGTTGTCATACAATGAAATTAACATAAGAATAGGAATTTTAAGACTCGGCTTAGCTATTAAAACATAAAAAGCACAATCAAATTAATAATGTCAAAACATATTTATACAATTTAAAGATAGAATTAAAGTGATAGCTAAATCGTTACTAAGAGGAAATTGAAATACTTTAAAGATTTTATAAATCATAATTTTCATTAAAACTATTTTTCTCATATTTTTAGTTTAAAGAACCACATAATTATCATTCATGCATGAATATAACAAGTCTTGGCTAGATCATTTGGGAGTAGAGGAAGTGATCATTATGCATAATAAAGATAATATTAAAAATATCTAAATTCAAAGAGATATCGCAGTGCCTTAACTAATTAGATTATAAGAAAAAAGTATGATACCCTAAGGAGGTAATTAACCCTAAAGATCAAAAGCATGTCTTTGTTTTAGCTATGGTCAAGAAGAAAATCAACATTACTAAAATAAAATAAGAACAAACTCTCATGAAACCTAAAACATGGCATTGAGCAATTCTTAAAAGTTCTTGGAGCAAAATATTTGTCATTTTTCTTACATTAAGAGGGTTAAAAATTAAAAATGTTATCTTAAAATGTCCAAACTCATCCAAACTATGGTAATTTAGAAATGTTTCTCTTAAATATTTCCAAGTAACTTTAAAACTTCAACTTTTCTCAAATGTATTAACCACCACCATCATCATCATTAATACTAATTATTACATTAATCCAAAAACACTTTATGTTGAAGATAAACACTATTTCGATTTAACTTATCCAAAAAACACTTTATGTTGCAAAAGATTGAAGCTAAACACTATTCGTATTTAACTTATCGAAGAACACTTTATGTTGCGAAAGATTGAAGATAAACACTATTTCTATTTAACTTATCCCACCCTGAGATATAACTTTAAGCCCTTGAGAACTTAAATCCAATTCAAGATATCATCCCATATAAAAATAATAATGGCCTTGGTACTTTGATTTCAATCATATTCAAAGGAGAAAAAGGAATATTTAACATTGATAATGATCTTGGTACTTCAATTTCATTATGTTTAATTATAAAACATTAAAAAAGTCAGTTTGATTCCCTTCATTTATATATTTTTTTAAAACTCTAGACAACATCATTATTCTTTTCATAATAAAATTCACAAATTAAGTAGCTGGATAAATATAGTTCACATGGTTTTGATGACTTAAAGTATCACCTCTGTTTAAACCAATGCAACCTCCTGTCATTATCACTGTCTCTATTTTATTTTTCAGAGTATGACCCACTCCAGACCTACAATATACTGCCAAACCCTAATTTTCAAATATATTTCTACAATGAAATTAAACGATTTCTTCAAATGTAAAACCACCCACCAATAACTTGGAATGGAGTAAGACTTCTGGTTTCTTTTATTGTGAATTTCATCCATGTGGCCACCTTGTGTCTTAAATGCTCCTGCAGGAAAGGACTCCAAAATTTCAAACTTTTTTATGGGGTTTAACACACACAATCATAACGGCAGCTTTGGGATTTGAACTCATTCAATTCTTCTTCTGTCTCTCTGAAAACCGAACGGTGAGCGATGAGTAATTGGAGGTTTAATATCTTATTCCTTCTCTGCAGCTCAACAGAAAACGAAGAAAGGAAGGCAGGAATCAGGATCTGTTAATTCCAATGCATGCATCTGTTGCCTTCTGCTCTGTTGTGCCGTTGCGTGTTCATCACTGCGTTTGCTGTTTCTATGTAATTCCTCCGCTTCTCTGCACTGGGTAGCGTAATGGTTAAGAATATCATGAGAACAACAGCCTTTCCATGCCTTGAGAAGACCAATCACATCATAAAAATATATATATATAGTTTCTACATAAATTCGGATGGCTTATTTTCACGTAACATTACTGGTTTCTGAGCCAGCAGTACTGTGTACTTTACGGCAATCTAACGAAGCCCACTGGACATGCAAACGGTACAATAGAAAAGCGTGCCCTACGGCAGACATGTTATAGGACACTGTCATACTATTATTACTTTTATGTAGGGCATAGCGTGGATTAGAGAGACCTCTATTGGGATGAGCAACACGTTACAGAAGGCCTTTGGTCTTAGATTTTTTCATCTTTGGCTTTTGCTAGGGTTTCATATATAGAAGGGCCGGGAAGGGAAGGAATATATAGAAACTGATAATATCAGATGACACGGTGGATAGTTTTGATGAGTAGTTCAATAGGCAGGAATTTTTTTTTCCGCCTTTTTGTGACCAGGTTGTGTAAGGTTGGGGTTAGACCAAATTTGTTTATGAACATTTGAAACCAAGTACAAGGCTATCATTAAGGATGGTGGTTAAGTTTTTTTTTTTTTTTAATTTTCAGGCTTTTTTTTTTATACCATGTCGTTATACCATGCTGTTGTACTACAACAGCAATGGTTATACCCATACTCCAACATCTCCTTCTTGCCTAGCTCATGGGAATTGAGCACTAGATCTCAGCTCTGATACCATGTAAGGTGTTACATCAAGACTTGTAGATGTTGAAATCAGTAGTGGCCTTTAGACTACTATTTTTTATATTCGTAGAGATTATAACATGCATTTGTACCACCTTTGTCATGAAGTTGTGGGTTTGATTTTGGTTGGGTTTATTAAGGTTAGGCGCCCACTGCATTTACACTTAATTGGTGGTTCCCCAATATTGATTGGTGTTTCCCCAATGTTAAGTAGAGAGCAGATATTCTGTCAGTCCAAAAAAAACTCAATCAGACGACACGCTGGAGTGAACAAATGTTTATTTTTTAATCTGGAACAACTAGTGACAATACACTGGTCTTATCTTCCCTTTCGAATTTAAATTCTTAAATAAATTTGAATTTTATTTTTAATTAATAATAAATTGAGAAAACCTAATTTATATTTTATAATACTTTTAAATTTTAATAATAAATTTAACATTTTTTATTACACAATATATATTCATAATAAATTAATCAAACTTAATCAAAAACTTATATTACAAACCTATATTACATCATCATTCTTCTTATATATACATTGATTATCAGCTATGAATCATTTAACTTTTATCACACTCAAGAGAGTGAGATAACTTTAAAAACTTAATCTCCACTTAATCATGATGAAAATGAAGAATTATTATAATAAAACTTAATCATGATAAAAGTGAAGAATATTATATTAAAAAAAATCTCTTTTTCAACCTTCATCTTAATTTTACTTTCTCTTATTTTTACAACTTTAAATGAAGCTTAATGAAAACCTTTATCTTATTTTTACTTTCTCTTATTTTTACAACTTTAAATGAAGCTTAATCTCCTTTTTCACATTAATCATGATGAAAGTGTAGGCAATTATAATGAGACTTAGTCTCCTTTCTCAGCTTTGCCTTAATTGGTAAAAAACATGAAGATTATGATGAAAGTGGAGGCTATTATAAGATAATCATGATATATTTGAATTATATACAATTTGATTAAGCATATGTTAGTATAATAGGAATTTTTTAATTTATAAAAAAATAAATTGATTAAATATTTTTAATTAATTATTTTAAATTATAATATATAAACCATATTTATGTTCTACATTTTTAGTAAATTGTTTATCTATGCTTAAAATAATATTTTAAATAATCCTTATTAAAAGCTCAATTATGAATAATTATATACATATCATAATGATAAAACCATCACTTCCAATGCTTTTTATTTTCTTTATGTATAGTTAGCTTCGAAGTTTACATTCAAAGGCAAAGCCTAAATTTTGGCATTAGCAAAATTCCCCATTGCTAACACAAGTTACCAACCCATTTTTTATTTAATAAAATTAATCAAGTTGAAGTTTAAATATATGAATTTATTAAAATGAAAAGATATTAAAAGGTAGAACGAGGAAGCTATACATATGCTAATTATAGAGTAAAATTCAACTATGGGATAGTGTCATATAAATTTGGTATAAATGATGTGCATAGTTGTGAGTATAAAAATTTGGTATGTACGATGTGCATAGTTGTGAAACTAGAAAATATTTTATATGTTGTCATGTAAATTTTGATCTGGGTGTCTAGGTGTATGATGAGGACAATATTTTGATAGAATGAATCGAGTATTGTTACGGCGGAAGCTTATTAAGAATGAGCAAATCATGAAATACACTACACACGGAAAACATATACAGAGACGATATGCAAGAGTTCGAACCAAATTCTGTTATTTTATTCTTGTTCTATTACTTGCTTAATACTCTGCCTCTATTTACAATAGTATACATGTTTATATAGAGTGTTGAGAACGCTTGGGTTGTTTTCCCATTACGTTCAGTTACAAGAAGTTGGGACGGTTCGGAAGTTCAACCATTGCATATGATTGGAAGACAGAGATACAATCTATCGTAGTCGTTTCGATCGCTAGTGTCGACGTTTATGCATGTCGAAGTGCTAAACCTATCGAGGTTCGAACTTGTTGAAGTTGATGTTGAACATATCGAAGTCGACAAACAATGCCAACTGTTGGGTGAATCATTCCTCCTTCCTTAAGAAGCAATGATCCCATTGTTCGCTTGTACAGATGAGGAAACTTGTTGGTGTGTTCAGTAACAGAGTACCACTTTCGTGGTGCTAGAAGATGTCCGGCTTTAGCCACCCAAAACAAGGGAATTATGTTAGTCCTTGTATGGCATATGCATCACCCCACAATGTTGTCGTAAGGAAGAGGCTACTAAACATATGGATGGATGTCTTCAGCTTCTGTTGTCTGCAAGTTGTTCTGTTCCAATAGTGGTGCATGATATTGTTGAAGTAGATCTACATTAAATACTGAATGCATACCCAAGCATGAAGGAATGTCGAGATGGAAAGCGTTTTCTCCAATCTGCTTAAGGATATTGTACATACCATATTGCAAAGGCTTCAGCTTTCTTTATGGACCAACGAAGCATTCCTTCTTGAGATGCAATCGGATCTTATCCCCAATTTGAAATGAATGAGGAGTACACTTCTTATTGTGTCGAGCCTTAGCTTTCATGTCAGCTCGTTGCAACATTTCCTGTGTTTTTTTATGGACGTTGTAGATTTGGTCTCGAAACTTCAATGTTTTTTCAACTTCTCATTGGTGAGAGTTGGTGTAGTTCAACTGTGTCGATGAACTCATCAAATCAATGGGCGTTGAGGGTTGAAATCCATAACATATCTCGAATGGACTCTTACCCATGGAGTTGTGTTGACCATGATTGTAACTGTGTTGTATATATGGGAGACTTTCATCCCATGTCCAACAATGTTGTGGTTGTACATGCGGAGTAGTTGTACTACCAAGCGATTCACATCTTCCATCTATCTGTCTGTCTGAGGATGGAAAGTTGTCGACAAAGAGAGTCTCATGCCGAGCTATTGCCAGAGAGTCTTCCAAAATATGCTGACAAATATGGCATCTCTGTCGGCAATGATGGTCTTCGGAAGGCCATAGTGTTTCTAAACATGTTCAAAGAAGAGTTGAGCAATCTGTTGTGTTGTCGTAGTCTTCTTGCATGGAATGAGAATAGCCATCTTGGAAAATTTGTCGAATACTACTAAGATTGCGTCATGCTGATGTTTAGTAGTAGGATATCCCGTCAAGTAGTCCATACAAATAGATTCCCATGGTAGACTAGGAACCGGAAAAGGAATATGCAATCCTTGTCGTTGATTCGGGGGTTTAGCAATGGCACAAACCACACGTGATCGAATGTACCTGTTGACGTCATATTTAAGTGAAGGCCAATAAAAATACTTTTGGAGGATGGAAAGGGACTTTGATACTCCAAAGTGTCTTGCAGTCTTGTTGTAGTGTGTGTCCCAAATGAGATTGTCGGTGCTCACATGTCGGTACACAAAGTTGTCCAAGCTTGTATAGCAAGGTATCTTTCAGGAAGAAGTTGGTAGTGAACGGAGGGTCGGTTTGAAGCTATCAATAAATTGCAAAAAAATCGCAGTCTACTGAATACAATTGAGGCCAAGTAGTGGTGTCATATCCATGCATACTCATCACTGTGAAAAGTAGAGTAATGGGTGGTCCACTTAAACAATCGGCTGAGACATTGGATTTACCTTTCTGATACTTAATTACCAACTGAAATTGTTGCAAGTAATTAATCCACTTGAGTTGTTGAGTTGTTTGTAGCTTAAAATGGGATGGGGAAAACTATAATGGCTTGTGGTATATTAGAATGAGCGTTTCCTTCCTAATAATGTAATGTCTCCATTGCTTAAGGGCTTGCACAGTGGCATACAGTTCCTTTTCATATGTCGAATACCTTCTGACGGTGTTGCTGAATGTTTTGGAATGAAAGGCGACTAGGTGACCAGACTTAGTGATCACTCCACCTAAAGCATAGTCTGATATTTCCTTCTCAATCTCAAAAGGCTTATGCAAATCAGGTAACACAAGTACTGGTGTAGTACAAAGCTTGTGTTTGAGCTGCTCAAAATCTTGTTGTTGTGTTGATTTCTAGTTGAAGACATTTTTCCCATTCCTCTTAGTCAATTGATTCAAAGGCCAGGCTATGTATTTGAATCTGAGTATGAACCGTCGATAGAAATTCGCCAAACCAAGAAAATTTCTTAGTTCATGAATGTTTTAAGGAATGGGCCAATATTTGAGGATTTGTACCTTGTCTAGATCAACGTGAATGCCTATAGATTCAATTACATACCCCAAATATTTGATGTTGTTCATCGCAAATGAGCATTTGTCCATGTTCAAATAGAGTCGATATTGTCAAAGAGTGTCGAAGACCTGTCGAAACTATTGAACATGTTCTTCCCATGATCGGCTGAAAATAAAGATATCTTCTAGATAGAAAGTGACACACTTACCGATGAAAGGTCAGATAATGTCATCCATATATCGCATGAAGGTCGTAGGTTCATTGGTTAAGTCAAAAGGAATGACTAACCATTCAAACAATCCTTCCTTATTTTTGAAAGCAGTCTTCCATACATCGGTGGGCTCGATCAGAATTTGATGATATCCCAACTTGAGGTTGAGCTTAATAAATAATTTATCACCTTTTAGACAGTCTCTAAGTTTGTTTATGCTTGGAAGAGGGTAACTATTCTTTACCAAAATTTTGTCGAGAGCCCGATAGTCGTTGCACATGAGCCAAGTCCCGTCTTAATTTGTAACAAGGATATAAGGTAACACCTTACATATTTATCTTATTAGATAAATAAATATATTTGTATAATTGAATTGGTGATTTTTACAATGCAATGGTCAAATGTTTTATATGACCATAAGTCGAATAGTTGTCTTCTCATTCGGAGACACAACATTTTAATAATTAGATAATTAATCCCTAACTAATAATTAATAATTTATTAATAAATTTAATATACATTTGGTATATTACAAGTTATCATACTCTAAAAGGATTTGTCCACGAATCTTCTATGAGAGTGTTGCAACTAGAATTTTTGCCATGAATAATGGTGCCATGGTTTAGAAGTTCTTGAAATAATTGGTCACCTTTCCATTCAATATTTTCATGCATATGATTCTATAGATAAATGAATAATAATTATATGGAGTATTCTTCTGAGCTTCTAATCCGATGGTGTTCTTTTGATCTTCTAATTTGATGTAGATTTATGATATTTTCGCATGCTTTGATATGGTTTTCTTATATGTAGCGACAACTACTAATAATGGACTTACTTCCTTGTCTGATGAGCTTGTCTTTAGTTGTTCCCGGGGAACATTTTGATGTTGAGATTCTAGAGCATCTTGAGTTACGACCACTGGTAGAATGTTCATTTCTTCATTTGTCGCAACATCTTATGGGTTTTGTTCTTCTACGTTATCCTAATTAAGGTAATCCTAGATGCTTTTATTTTCATCATTGCATTCTTCTAGGACTTTAATTTTTTTTATAGTTGTTGTTAACAATGACTTCATTTTTAACCGTATTTTGTGTTTTATTATTACAACAATCTACGTTATTGTCGTTTTCTTTACAATTGATATTGACATTGTGATTGACAATATCATCTTGATCTTTCATATCCTTGTCTTCTACCTCTTCTATTTCATCGTCTTTGTTATTGTCTTCCTTAACAAGTCCTTGTTCTAGAGTTTCACTAGACGATTTTATAGATTTTTTAGCTGACGTATTAATGTGCCTTACTTCCCTACCTTGTAAGAAGCCGCAACGAAATTCTGGTAGACATACATATTTTTGACTGAGTATTGTATTTTGAGGTTTGTAGATGGTGTGAGATCTAGGTGGATATTGGTGGCCACCCGTCTATTCCACTTAGGGCCCCAACATTGTTCTTTCAGTTCTTTTAGTTTCCTTAATTATAGCACAACTTACTATTTTTAGCAGTTTTTTGGGTCCTAAACTTCTGGAGCCGTTTTGAGGCCCTAGACGATGTTTTTTTAGAAATATGGCAAATTTAAATAATTTGTGGTCATCGGCGTAGTCCTCGGATATATCTTTCCAATGAGGTATCATTTGCGTCAAACATTGATCATATGCCAAAGTTACGATGGCGGGAAGTTGATGTACCAATTTACCCCAATGGGGCCATAGTTTAACATTTTTCATCTCCTAGGGTCAGGTTTTGGAGGATAAGGGTTTTCCTTTGTTTCTCAATAATATATAGTCTTTTGAGCCCCATTGTAAGGGGGAGTTTAGAGGCAGGTGGATATTGGTGGCCACCCGCCTATTCCACTTAGGACCCCAACATTGTTCTTTTCGTTCTTTTAGTTTCCTTAATTATAGCACAACTTACTATTTTTAGTAGTTTTTTGGGTCCTAAACTTCTGGAGCCGTTTTGAGGCCCTAAACGATGTTTTTTTAGAAATATGGCCAATTAAAATGATTTGTGGTCATTAGTGTAGTCCTCGGATATATCTTTCCAATGAGGTATCACATGCATCAAACGTAGATCGTATGCCAAAGTTACGATGCTGAGAAGTTGATGTACCAATTTACCCCAACGGGGCCATAGTTTAACATTTTTCATCTCCTAGGGTTAGGTTTTGGAGGATTAGGGTTTTCCTTTGTTTCTCAATAATATATAGTCTTTCGAGCCCCATTATAAGGGGGAGTTTAGAGGCTGGTGGCTGCAACATCTCTTCTCAGAGATAAGCTACCAATGCCCTAGCTAGTTTATTTTCATTCCTTTTGTAAGCATATTTCCGGTATATGATGTTAATGAAATGAAGTCTTATTTATGCTACATCTCTGCGCTTGTGTGTATTTCTGTAATTCCTTGCATTCCTTCATAAACATCTGGATTAGTGTGTCTTTTGTTATCCCTCTCGGAGTCTGGTGGCTTGAATCTTTTGTGAGGAGGAATATAATGAGGCAGTCCTCGTGGCCTCCCTTCCTTTCTGGTTGAAGTAGCGACTTCGGACTCTTCCCTACTTGAATATTTAGGAGTTATCATCATACCTTGTTCCTCTTTACTTGGGAACTTGGGAGTCACATTTGCTTCTTCTGTTGTGTGTGCAAATGCAGTTTCCAGCTTTCCCTCGCTTGACACTTTGGAGACCGTAACCACTTCTTCATAGGCTTCTTCATCATTTTCTCTCAACCTTGGCTCGGTTTGAGCAATAAATTCTTCATGGTTTGATCTTGCTACAAGTTATTCCTTGATTCCATCTTCTTCCGTCGTGGGTGCAAAATCAGTTTCCAGCTCTTCCTTGTTTGGAAATTTAGGGGGCGTAATCGCTTCTGCTATCATAGGTGTCATAGCAGTTTCCTACTTTCCCTCACTTGAGAAGAGAGATGTCATAGCCATCATATTCTTCTTCATAATTTTCTCTCAACATTGGCTTGGTTTGAGTAATAAATTCTTCAGGATATAATCTTACTATAAATTCTTCCTTGATTCCATCTTCTCCTATCGTGTGTGCAAAATCAATTTCTAGCTCTTCCTTATTTGGAAATTAAGGGGGTGTAATCGCTTCTTCTATCTTAGGTGTCATAGCAGTTTCCTGCTTTCCCTCGCTTGAGAAGTGAGATGTCATAGTCGCTTCTTATTCATAGGCTTCTTCATCATTTTCTCTCAACATTAGCTCGGTTTGAACAAAACATTATTCAGGGTCTAATCTTACTACGAGTTCGTCCTTGATTCAAATTATGTCACTCGTTTCTTCTTGGTTGATTTCTTGTGTATTTTCATTTTCATTTTCTGTATCACATTCTTGCTACAGATATTTTTTTATCACTTCCTTCAGAATTTTAAAGTCTTCTTCTTCTTTTTCCCACTTTTTGTTTACTTTCTCGATTCCTTCAAAAAATTTATCCCGTGATGACGACATTTCTATCTTCGAAGTCTGAGAATTTGATTTTTTTTATATTAATAATTAATAATAATAATAATTATTATTATTATTATTATTGTTTTTATAAACTATATATATAGTTTAATATATAGTTTTTTTTAAATTTTGAAATGTTATAATAATAATAATAATAATTTTACTATTATAATTTTTTTTTAAATAGTGGGATTTAGGGTTTAAGGCGGAGAGTGATGGTATGGAAGAGGAATAAATGGTAATGGGTGGAAAAGGTGTAATGGTATGGATGAATTTATTGTTTTAAAATAATAATAATAATAATAATAATAATAGTAATAATAATTGATAATAATAATATTATAATAATGATATTATTCTTATATAATTTTTTTTAGGTGGGGGATTATAATATTCAAATAATAATTATTATCAATAATAATAACATATTTTCTAATATTTGTATTGCTTTAGATGGGAATATGGAGATGGGAGATATTTGTGAAGAGAGATTGGAGATGGGAGAATTAGAAAATAAAAGCATGGGCTAGTTTTATAAAACCATGGATTGGTTAATTGATGGCTTTTTTTTAACTTTATTTTATTTATGTTTCCTTATTTTTTCCTTTTCCCCCTTTTCCTTGTTATTTTTCCTTTTTCTTCTCTCCCACCACGAGCTTCCTTTATTTCTTCAAATATTTATTAATTGAATGGAACCACTAGTTTGTAATATATATTTTTTTTCACCCCGAAAAAGTTTTTTTTTTTTACCACATGTCAAGAGAAAAACTGCTCTTTGGTGGAGGGAGCGACGAAGTGAGTGATGAGGGGAAACATATGAATGAGTGAGAAAATGAGGAGAATGGGAAGAAGGAGAGTAGAAGTAATGAGGAAAAAAATTAGAATGAAAAGGTGAGAATGATTTGCCTGAGGAAGAATGTGAGAGTGCCCAGCTGAGCCTGAAGCTCTGATACCACTTGTAAGGTAACACCTTAAACATATTTATCTTATTAGATAAATAAATATATTTTTATAATTGTATTGATGATATTTACAATGCAATGGTCAAATGTTTATATGACCATAAGTCGAATAGTTGTGTATTCTCATTAGGAGACACGACATCTTAATAAACATATAATTAATGCCTAAACTAATAATTAATAATTTATTAATAAATGTAATATACATTTGGTATATTACAGAGGACGATTGGACTTCCACAAGGAGAGGAGTTGGGTTGCATGTGACCTTTGTTGATCAAATCTTGAATTTGTCTGTGAGTCTCTTCATTCTCGACAATGGATCTTCTATAAACAAATGCGTTAGGTAATGAAGAACCAAGAACAAGTTCAATGAAGTGTTTTACCTGGCAATGTATAGGTACTCCATATGGATCTTGAAATACATTCTGGTATTCATCAAGAATATTGTTGATTTGTTATTGTTGTCAGGAGAAGCACTGGTCGACGAGTTGACTAGTTTCTGTAGTCCTCTTGGAATGTTGAGGCTTAATCATGATCAATGTGAATCTTTTAGCATGATTGATGATCTTCTTTGTTTGTTTAGCATATACCATTGCAATCGTTGGTGTATTTCGTCGTTCTGGTATGCCATACCATTAGTTTCATATTTTGACAATCACCTTCTAAGGTCATGACAAATAACTCCCATGTCAATCCCATAAATAAGGTTTCCCAAATAGGGAATCAACCATGAAAAGTGGTGCCATGTCACATAGTACTTCATCTTCAAAAGGCTTAATGAAGTAGGCGAGTCTGCATTGTCAGGTGATCCTTAGTTTTTGTCCATCCTTCATCCAACCAATATTATAAGGATGAGGATGTGGAGTGGTGACAAGACCAAGTGTCACGTCCCCACCCCTCTATCAGAGAGAGAACCTGACTTCATGGCAATCAAATTCGAGCAATCTAGCCCCATGAGCATGATAATAAAAATGCATTGAACATAAAAACATACAGAGATGCATATTGTGTGAAATCTAAAACAGAATCACATACATTTCATTCAAGCATTCAACATGTTCATAATAATTCATTAAAACAAATAAAGTTGCAGAGATTAAATACACAAGAAAATACTTATCTTGAGAAGAAGATTTCCCGCAACTAGCTATGTCACTACAATGTTCCACCCAACCATAGGCCAATGTGCTCATCAATCTGTCAGCACCACTGCCACTCCCAAGCTAGGCATGATTCCCACAAGGAATAAGGCAACAACAGAATTACACACAGCAAGACCATACATCCATAGTCAAGCCAACACACAGTTGGGTTTCGGAGACTGCTAAGGCAATAAGCCAATAACATATGGGTTCCTTGGACTTACTTAGCCAAGCCAACAATCACACCTAAACACTGTCATACCATCTAACAGATGGGTTTCTTGGACTTACTCAGCCAATCCAACACAAGGTTGCACTTCAAATCAAAATACAATTGATGGGCATGAAGGAAAAACGTTCTTCAACCAAAATAGATTTGTAAAATGGGGAAAAACACCCTGGGAACCAAAAACGATTTCACCAAACATTCTTGGGAATTACAAGGGAAAAAACGACCTCCCTGAACACCCAAAACGTGGATCTCTCCTGTCCATTCACTAAGTAACACAAAACAGGTTTTCCCAGCCATGGCAAGATGAGGAAATGCAGAAAACGTGAGGAAAAAATGCACAGCAAGATCTAGCTGCATGAAGAAGACAAAACTAGCCTCTTAAAATCCCCAAATCGTGAATCTATGCTTCCCATTCCCTCAAAAAAACAAAAACAAATTTTTGGGCATGGAGAAATGAAGAAACGACATGAAAATCGTGAAGGAGAGATCTTAACAAGCTTCAGCTACGTGAGAGAACCCAACGTGAAAGAGAATGGGTGAGGAATGAAAGATGTGGGTGAATAATGGCTTGGGCATGCATTTCTAAGAATTTACTTGCTCCACAAGTCAAAAACACATTTTTTCCAAAATGGGCGGTCTTCCCATTTCGAATTTGACCTCCATACCTTTCCTATCCAAAGGAAATAACTTCCCCAACCAATTTGTGGCAGAAATAATTGATTAGCACAAAAAGACAAAATGGGTAGTTGATGACTTTATGAGTTTTCCCTTTGACATTTAGATTTTCCACATTGGCTCAAGGGTTTGAATGTTTTCCTTCCCTATTCCTTGTGAAACCATGCCCCCATCTCTTTCACGTTGCGACGCATAGCTAGTTGTGGTATTTTTATTAATTTTCATTTTTACATGATGTCTCAAAATATATTGTGCCTGGCTAGCACATAAACCATCGGCATTGATTTTAATCACTGATACATAAACGTTAAATCGATGGTGGGGCCTTTTCCTTGAGCTCCACACCATGATTAAATAACAATATTTACATCATATATAATTTATTGCAATAGGGGTCAAAATCGGGGTGTTACACCTAGCTTCTTCACAAGATCTTCAGAAATGAAGTTCTTGTGGCTATCATTATCCACAATCATATGTAATGGATTGTTTTGAACCCATATTTGTGTATGGAACATGCAATCTCGTTCCCCCTCGTCGACGATAGTCAAGGATTTCAGAGTGATTGATATCGATTTCAAAAGGGTCGATGCTTCTGGGTCAAATTCTACGAGGGCTTTGTCAGACAAGTCAAAGGTCGACAATTTTGCCAAAAATTTCTTCCGAGTCTTGCATTCAGACGTATCATGCCATGATGAATTGTGGTAATCACACCATTTTTCGGTAGGGTTTGTTTACTACGTTCCCTTTTGTCTTTCTGAGAGTGCTTTTTTCCATGGTCTTGCTTTGGCAGGGTCGACAGAGAAGGGTGTCTTGAATTGTTGGAGTCGGTTGGTGACTTCTTGTCGGATGTTTGACCTATAATATTGGTCGTGAAACATGCTTTTCCTTTTTGTTTAGCTTCAAGCGTACTAGTATAGTTGAATGCATCTGCAAGTGTGCTAACATTCAAAAAGTCCATCTCTTTCTGAATGTACAGGGACAATCCATTGATGTACTTCAAAACAAGCAACTTCTCTTCTTCTTGGATGCCAAGTCTCACCATGAGTCAATAGAGCTCATTGGTGTAACTCTAAACAGACCGGTATTTCCATTGCCTTAGTTGTTGCCACTTCTTATGTTGTTATTCAATGTACTTGGGAAGGTAGAACTCCTTCCTGGCGTACTTGTTATATTTTTATCACTTAAGCAATATGATCTTAGGATCTCATCTAAGAGAATAACATGCACAGCAATCAATCACAAGAGACAATAGACACAAAGATTTTCCTCGAGGAAACCATAAAGGAGAAAACCCTGCAACTTCCTCAGAGAAAGAATGAGCACCAATGGCAGTAGTAAAACCCAAAGACAGAAAGATGATCTCCAACAGTTGTTCTCTCTCTCACTTGTGTGAGATCCTATTCTCTCACCTATGCACTATAACTGGGTGAGTGTGTGTATCAAATAGAGAGGCTCACTCTATATTTATACTAGTTTTCGACTTGACAATTACTTACCAAGGTTGGCTTCTCTAAGAGAGTCTAATAACCTTAGTGCCCCACAACTGTGGGGACTTTTCCCCCCGATCAACAAGGAGGGTTAACCTCTATGACTTTACATGACTTGATTACATTAATAATTATCCTGATAGGAACATCGGGGACCAATGAAATACAATATATGAAATATACAAGTGAATACATTCCGAAGTTACAAAT